>CM046875.1:271246787-271789709 GCA_025667525.1 Glebionis coronaria | reverse complement strand
AGTCCATCGCATCCATCGCAATGATATAGAGAAAAAAAAAATTTCCATCGCAATGAGTGAAACCATGTAATCCATCGCAACACAACATAACATATCGCAACATGTCTGTGTCTTTCATCGTAATGAGTCAACACAAAAACCCATCGCAATAAACCACTATCCATCGCAAAGTCATCAGGAAAAATTGGGCAGCATGACGACTCATCTACCATTGCGATGGATCAAGCCACCCATCACAATGTGACCCATCGGAATGAGTCCCATCGCAATAGGTACAGCCCAACCCATCGGAATGTGTAAAAAACCCCATCGGAATACATCCGTAGAAGAAGAATCCATCGTAGTCTAGTTGAACCCCCATCGCAATCCGAGTGTACTTTTACCATGTTTTCTGGATCTAAGTTTTCTGGGTCATCTTCATCATGTGAATACAAAAAATAATTACCAGAAAAAAATGAAACTTTATCAAAACCAGTCACCAAAACCACCAGATTTAAGTAAATATGGCAGTTTTGACTTCTTGTAACCAGGAAAAGTGATAGATTGAACCAGTGTATTTAAACAGGGACTTAAAAAATGACAACTTTTGACCATAGATGTTTCTGAAAATCAGATGTGGACAATAGGACAACACTTTGACCAGGATAAATGGATATAAAAATGGGTATCAAAACATGTGAACGTGACAAAATCGAAATACACCACAAACCGTGACAAAGAAATAATACAAACGGACCAAAAAAAAAATTTAATAGACCACCAAAACGAAAACAATAAACAATCCAAGGATGGAACCGAGGCTCTGATGCCAAATGTAGAAATGCTAAATGTGATCCGGTGGTCTAATATGGTGGAATATGGTGGTGGTAGCCATTGTTAGTTTAGAGAGAGAGAAGAGAGGTTGAATGTGTGTGAAAGAAAGGAAAATGAAATAAAAGTGAAAATGAGACACAAGCAACACCCCTCCTTGGAAGCTAAGGAGGGGTATATATAGTCACACACGCACCTTAAACTATACATCGAACCTAGTCTAGTCTAAGCGTGTGTGACTATGATAACTAATGGGAATTCTTAAATGTCATCACATAAAGTGAGTTTCCAACAGCTACTCTATATATATATATATATATATATATATATATATATATATATATATATATATATATATATATATATATATATATATATATATATCTATCTATATATATATATATATATATATATATATATATATATATATATATATATATATATATATATATATATATATATATATATATATATATATATATATATATATATATATATATATATATATATATATATATATATATATATATATATACTAGCGTCGTAACTCGCCCAACGGGCAGGGTCGTTTTGTAAATAGTTTCTAAAAGTACGTTTGTATGTTACTTTTATCTATTTGTAGTTTAACGTGCTTTTGTTAAAAGAAAATCAAAAAGGAAGTAATTTTTGATATTTTTAGGCCTTTGGCCACCCACCTGTCGTGTTTCTTTCATATGTATCTTTTGTTTAATTGGTTATTGGTTGCATATATTTCCCAAATGTATTAACTTAAATGTGAATATTTGAATCACCAACCGACACATTTTAATAAGTCACATATTCGGGTAGATTCAAACCACCAATTTCTTGTGAAATATCATAGGCGCTCTTACCAATTAAAAGCTCACAAATATCGGAAATTAGTGTTGGTCGTGTATTAATTATGGCAATGTTGATCTTTTTTTAAGAAAAAACTAAAAAAACTAATTTTTGGTATTTTTAGGCCCTGGTCAACCTAACGGACGTCTTTTGTCCCATGTGAATATTTGGTTGTACAAATATCGATTTGTGTTTTTTAAATGAACTTTTGTTTATCCTTTATTTTGATTTTTAGAAAAAGCGGAAGATTTTTGGCCGTTCAAATTATATGTTATACTAAATCTTCTCATGACAAAAGACGGTGGGAACTCATAGTAGATTAATAAATAGATAAATATATTTTATCATATATCGTCTTCATTCGTCTACTAAAATATAATCAGTTTTGTAACCATAAAAAAAGGTTAATGAAAGCAACGAATATAAACCAAAAGGTGAGCTTATACATAAGCCTAAAACTGAATAATCTCAATGGACGGGTTTGTTCCGTAAACCTTTATAAAAGATAAGTTTTTCTTTTAATTATATATTATTTTGAAATGGGACTTGTTTTGTTCAAAGTAAACTTAAATGAAATTAGTTTTTAATATTTATAGGGCTTGCCTCACTCGACTGACTTGTTTTGTCTCATGACACTTTTTCGTTGTATTAATATCTGTTTTTGTTTTTGAAAATTTTATGTTTGTTAAACGTAAATTATTGTTTAATATTATTATTTCTTGCTACATCCAAGTAGTGTGTTTTGTTTATATTTTTTTTAAAGTACGTTTGCGTATCCGTTACATGTGTTGGTAGCGCGTACCGTTTTTGTTTAAAGGAAAGTAAAATTTTTTTTTGTTAATTTTTGTGTTTGGTTGTCGAATAGGGCGTGTTTTGTACGACGTGAATATATGGTTTTACAAATATTATTTTTTATTTTTTTTAAAAGTATTTCTGTGTATATTTTCTTTAGAACCTATATATACAACAAAAATATAGTAAAAGATAGATGGAATATGAGGTAAATTACTGAGTTTATGAATTACATTGGTTGTATTATTGGAATAGATGGAAAAACTAATCGCATTCATTTTTTTTGACGCTTTTAATCACGACTATAATTTTTTATTACTCCTAATGATTTCACTAACTAAATAATTCTATCATATAATGTGTTTTATTGAATAAATACACAATTTTTCTAACGATTTCTGTCAAACCGCACATCAAAATATCATTAAGACAGACCAATAAAACCAAAATATGCTAAATATAAATGAAAATATATTTGTTATACTTTATTGAGTCTTGGAGGTACAAAGAATATAAAAGGAATAAAAAAACGGTGATTTTTGGATGTGTTTCGTCGACGTTTACATGTTTTTTGAAATGTAAACGGGTTCTATTTTTATCCATGGGCACACCATTGGAAAGAGCACGAGATTACGATTCTAAAGGTACTTTTATTTTTTATTGAAGCAATTCGATGCATCTTTTATAGACTCGACAAGTCTATTTAATATATAAGTCCAACACAAGCCCAACTAAACTATCATTAAATATTAAGGTTTGTATGCTTATAATTAAAACTATGCATAGCTCATTTGGTAGAATGGGTGGTGCTAAGTTTTGAGGGAGGAGACAAAGGTTCAAATCTGGTTAGTGGCACTTTTTGCCATTAATTGATTTAACTTGGTTATATCCGACCCAGTCCAAACAAAACCTGACCCGATTCAGATCAAACATGACCTGTCCATATGAGGCCCGGTTCAGACCAGACCTGATTCGAGCCATATTTGAACCAGACCGGTCCAGTATTTGAACCGAATCGGTTCAGGTTCGAACCGTTAAACCAGACAGGTCTAGATTTGAACCGAATCGGTTTAGGTTCGAATCGTTGAACCTGACCGGTACAGATTCGAACCAGACTGGTCCAGACTTGAACCGGATCTGGTTCAATAACCAAAACGTGAAACAAAAACGCGATTTCAAAACTGCGTTTTCAAAACGCAGTTTTCAAAAATCTGCGATTTCAGAACTTCAAAAACGTGAAAATAGAGAGATTTTAGGAATTTCTAAAATGCTATTGGCTAATAGGTGCCATGTCACATATGACTGGGATTAGTGGTGTGGTATCAAATCATAATTATACCTATATATAATATAAAGATATATATATACATATATATATATATATATATATATATATATATATATATATATATATATATATATATATATATATATATATATATATATATATATATATATATATATATATATATATATATATATATATATATATATATATATATATATATATATATATATATATATATATATATATATATATATATATATATATATATATATATATATATATATATATATATACTAGCCTTTAGACCCGTCCGATGGACGGGCTAACTTTAAGTATATATTTTTTAATGAAAACTAAAGTTATGTGTGTTTGTATTAGAAGTTAAGTAGATGTAGTGTTAGTTATAACATTCATATTTTAATAATGTAGCATAGATTGGACAAAAATAACGCAGTTTAAGATATTTTATTTTTTAATAATATTATGAGTTAATTGAATTTGCATTCGTTAACGTTATGAATAAGTTTGTTACATTAAAATTTTTTAGAATTTTAATAATATTATATAAATATTTTTATGTATTTTTGAATTTTAGGAGGTAATAAATTTTGTATATGTTAATGTTATGAATAACTTTTTTACATTAATATTGTTAAGTTTTTTTTGTTAGCAAAAACATTATAGTTAAATGTTTTTAAGAAATGATTTTGTTTTGTAAGTTTTGTGGTAAAATGTATTTTAGCAAAAGTAAACCCAAAAAGCTCATTCCTGGTATTATTTTTTGTCACGTGTATAATATAGCAATAGTATATAGCCCAGTCTAAAACTTGACAGCCCGAATATCTAAAATATTTTCATTTTAGTAAGTCAAACTATTGTGAATCATTTGTAATTCCTATTTTCTTTTTCAAGCATTTTATGGAAACCCTTTAATAAATTACATGTGTCACTTTTATAGAATTCTGTATTTAAGGCATCATTTGTAATTCCAGTTTTCTTTTTGAAGCATTTTATTGAAACCCTTTAATGAATTACATGTGTTATTTTTATAGAATTTTGTATTTAAGGCATTGTTTCACCATTCTTCCTTATATATTTTTATAGAATTTTGTATTTAAGGCATCATTTGTAATTCCTATTTTCTTTTTGAAGCATTTTATGGAAACCATTTAACGAATTAGATGTGTCATTTTTAGAATTTTGTGTTTAAGGCATAATTTTTAATTCCTATTTTTTGAAGCATTTTATAGAAACCCTTTAATGAATTACATGTGTCATTTTTATAGAATTTTATATTTAAGGCATTATTTCACCATCTTTCCTTATATATTTTTATAAAACTTTGTATTTAAAGCATTATTTGTAATTCCTATAGAACAAGCTTTTCTTTTGCATTTCATATATATTTTCCAAAAAGAACCTTTTGATAGACAAAAGTCGAGAATAGAACACTTCTAGAAAATTGGGGAGTTTCCTTTCTTCGAATTTGCGGATTATGTTCAACTTGATAATTATCATTATCATAGAAGATAATAGAAATTCCAGGAGTATATACTTTATTAAGTATATTCTTTTCTCAGAATTAACGCAATTTCATTCATAATCATTTATGAGAAAACTAAGAAATATGAGTTTCTTATTTCTCAAAAACAAATATGAAACGACAAGATGAGAAACACAACTTTTATTTATTAACAACTTGTCTTGTTTATACTTATAGGACAAGCTTCTCTGTTAACATAAAAGTAAAGACATAAAGTCGAAAGTATTTACAACTTAATAGTCTAATGTTTTCATCTCTCCCTCTTAAGTTCTTTGATGGCATCAAAAAGACTTTGTATTTTGGCTCGATGTCTAATTTGAATGTCCTCAATGACTAACTTAAGTGTAGAAATCTTCAGTCATGCTTGAACAATTTCTTCATCATGTATCATTTGTCTTCTCCAAAAGTTAGCGTTGATTTCTTCAAAATATCCTTCTAACTTCTCAAAATCTTGTTGTATAATTCTTCGGCCTTTCCTAAGCCCTTCAACTTTATCTTCAAGATCTTCAATACGTTCGGGAGGAAATTCTTTCATATAGGGTAGGACATCTATAAGTTGTTGTTCATAGGTATTTTTAGGTAAGGTTTAAAATACAGGTGATGGTATATTAATAGGGTAAGGTGATGGAAAATCTTGGTGTCGAGGTGTAAAATCTACTTCTTCATTATATGCTCGTATAACTTGCATATAGGGGTCGTCACAAAGGGTAAAACGGATTTAGGAATTTTCTTGTCTTTGGGTGTATTTTCTGAAGTATCATAAGGATTATTCATTGGGAGAGTGGAAATATACTTTGGGAAGTTATCAGGAACATTTGAAGAACGCTCTTCTTGAGAATCCGATAAGATGATAATATGAGGGAGATAGGAATACCTATTTCTAGAGACGTCAATAAATCCTAAAATATTGCATCTTTATACTTACACATAAACATGGTGTCATTTACATGTTGTTCTAAGGGTAGAAGTCCTAGTATTGGTATAATATTACCTCATTCTTGTAGCGGCACTGACATGGGCACGGAAGACTTTCTTGAAATTATTTTAAAAGTAGTTATAGTCAAGATTTTAATTCTTGTTCTCTATAACCATGGCTCTGAGTACCAATCTGTAACACCCTCATTTTACCTTTATGCAGCGGAACATTGATATGGGGTATTACTTAATAGAACATAAGTGAGAATAATAAAAAACAACTCAAAAGAGTGATAAAATCAACTTTCTTGATATTCATTGAAAAATCAGAGTTTTACAATATGAGGTTACCAAAATCTAGAATAATTTTAATCTTGTGCCTCTTCATGCCATCCTTGTGCTGCTCCATGCTATCAGCCACAATTATCTCAATTATATGCTTAATGTCAACATAAAGGTTGAGTGAATTCATAGGTTTAAAAATCAGTTTGAATACAAGATCCTTTTTCTTGAGCTACGTTGTTATTTGCTCGATAGTTTGAATTATATGACGATTCAATTGCACTAAGCTTATGATACCGCGACTAGACATAGGAACCAACACTTTGCCATTATGAGGAAGTCTGCCAAACTATCCTTATTAGCAAAATAAAGTATGCCTGTTTGACAAGTGAGGTGCTAGCAAGTGCGACTTGCCCAGACAGGAGATGTCAGTCTCCAATAGTACTATTTATGATATTAGCACTCATTCCGAGAAATGATTAGCAGTTCACAATTAAAAAAGGGTCTTTCATAGACAGCATTAAACATAGTGTCAATGAATCATATCTGGAAAGCATACCAAAAACACTTGTATTCCATTTTTAGCATATATCCTCCTCACGGGTTTGAAATCATTTAGAAAGCATTAAAAAACATTTAAAAGTGAGGCTATGAACTCACCTTATGTCCATAGAATCCGAGCTATAATTAGGTATATTTCATTCATAGATAAACAGCTTGATCATACAAACCACAACTTGGTCTCATAAACAACAGCTTGATCTCACACAAACCTGGATTAATACATTGTGTATATTATCAAGTCTTTAATCTTTTGTTCAATCTTGTTAAGTGTTTGTTATATTTTATTTATTGAATATTTGGTTGTAATTCTAGCGCTATTGTTCGGGCCATCATACTTAGAAGCCATTCTATAAACGTTTGAGGAGCGAGGGCACTTTAAATCGTAAACCTAACCACTCAGTCAGAACGTAATATCGAGATGGAACATCTTTTTACAAAGCTCCATACTAGAATGATACTTTAATTACCTCCTTATATTCATAATTAACCTTATTTAGTTTCAAAATTGGCAAAAATAGCCCCTTTTAGTTATATTTTGGCATAATTACACTTTTAACCCTTAAAATATATAGTTTTAGTATTTGCATTTTAAACCTCAATATTTAACCTTAGGACCTAAAACTTTCCAAAATTTATTCTTATATATTATACTTTCATAAAATGACACTTTTGGCCCCAAATCTTAAATAGTTTCAAAAATGACAGTTTTAGTCCCTATACTTGTAAAAATCACATAACAACCTTTAAAATGGACCAAATGATATAGGATTTAAAAAAAAAGTTTCAAAACATGTTTATAATCATAATAAAAACATTTATTCAGAATTATAGCTTTTGAAATGGGTTTTTACTTATTATTCCATGTAAATTACAAACTAGGGTTTTAAGATATTTTTAGCTTATAACTTCCATTTAAAATGATGAAATGACTTATTTTCTTTTAGATTATCTTTCTAACATCTTATTAACAGTATAACAGCTATAAGAAAGTATTATAACAAGATCAAAGTATAGCTAACAAAGTGATTACCTATGATGCTCCAAAATGGCTCCTAATGGGGTATATAGACTATATCTTCGTCATAACTCTTCAAGAACTCCTATAACATCTTCCAAAGCTTGCTACTGATCTTAGGGACTTATTAGAGTTTCAATAGTGGTATAGGAACATAATGTATAGGTGTTTAGGTAAGAAATGGAAGGATGATTCTAAAATGAAGCTAAAGGCTCCTATTTATACTATTTCTAACCCTTAAGCTCCAAGTTTTGGATATGGACGTGTATAATGGATAATTTAGTGACTATGGTGTGCTAGGGAAGATCTATGCAAGTTCTTAGAGTCTAGGAGGTAAATACCTTGGTCTTATAGCTAAGAATGAACTCACGACAACAATAGATATGTTTGATGATGTGTAGCTTCAAGTAGGTGATGTACCTACTTGAAATCACATGAAAATATCTTAAAACATATAAAATATCTGATTTTCAAACTTAGAATGGGACGGAATGGTTTGAAATAGGTTTTTGGAGGGAAAACATAAAACCGGGTCTAAATTAGGGCTTGTAACTTTATACTTTGTGATTTTGGTGATTAAGGGCTTAGGAATGTGATTAGTGTTGTATTAGGGTATAATGAGGGTATTTACATTGTAATTAAGAAGTTTGGGTCTTTGGTTTGAAGTTTAACAAAGGTTTGATGTGAAAATAGGAACAAAACTTAGGCGGGTTAGGGTTTTTAATGATTTATGGTTAAGTCTTAATAAAAGGGATTATCCTTCAATTAGCTAGTAATGTAAACTCAATTTATACATCCTACATTGTCCTCAATGTGTTCATGCAGTCCCTACGTTGGTTTTATTAAGTTATTCTAATTAAACATGTCCAAAGGGTGAAAATACCCATTTTGACCTAATTTACAAGGCATGCATTGAAATCTTTTACCTTGTGCATTAGGGTACTTGTACTGTAACACCCCACTTTGATAAGTGGACCGTTACGCGTAATTATGGCGTGTCATCAAAGCATGCAAGGTAATATGTAGTAAAACATACATGACCATAGGGAAAACCAGAATCAAACGTCGGTTCCCAAACATAAGCCCAAAACATAAATAAAGTAAATGAACTAGGAAAGACTAGACAAGCATAAGTATATGGCAAAAAGGAGAAGAAGTCTATGGCAGCTTCCATCCTATGCACTTCCTCCGAATACTCGATTCCGTCCTTGGGTACCTGCCATTTTGGGACATGGAAAGGAAAGTAACGGTTGAGCATAACGCTAAGTGCACGGATATATGACATAGTATGAATGGCTGAAACATAAATAAGACTAAAAGCAGCAGAAATGTATAAGTCCTAGAAAACCTAGTTGTCGGTCATGTTAACTGGTTTTAGTTCTAAAAACATAGCTTATGTTACTTATGAAAATATGTATTAGTTAATGTACCAAAAGCCAATATAGGTCATGAGGTCAACAACGTCAATGAATACTTGGAGGGGTGATGATGTGATCGTGATAGTATAGTGATAATTAAGATACGTTATAGGGTAAATTAGAAAATTACCTTTAGGAAAAAGTAATAGTCTAAAATTACCAAAGACGAATTCAATTAAACACGTGATGAACCAAGTTCGTTGTACACGAAGTTCTTATGAATTTGAGACATTTTGTTTTGATTTGGACAATTGATTTGAATTGGTTTTCGGTTTTTAACTAAATTAATGCTACCCATTTTTAACCTAAAGTGCATGAATCGTAAACCTGAATTAATTTAATCTAAAACAATTATTACTTAAAAATTAAAGCTATTTAAAATCCCATTAAAACTTATCTATTAAAATTACTTTTACTCTATTTTAAAAGTCTAATAAAACTATTTAACTTCTAAAAATTTAAATTTAATTTATCTAAAAATTAACTTTATTAAAATCTATTTATTTAAAAACTAATTAAATTTCTAAAATAAAAACATTTTTTTAATTTTTTAATTTTTTTTAATATTTTTATATTAAAAACTAATTATTTGAAACTATATAATAAAAAACTTTTATTTATAAAAATGTAAATAAAATGATTTATTATTTAAAACTAGGTACTTAACTAAAATAAGGTAATTGTTTGTTACTTTAAACTGACAGGTCAAAAGCTATAATACATAAATAACATTCAATTCATTAAATAACCAAAAAGATTGGAGAGCTCAGATGGTTAACTCGATGGGCCCATGACCAGGAGGTCATGGGTTCGAATCCTACTAAACACATTTTTGGTATTTCTTAGTTTTTACTTAATGTATATAAACTCAAAATCCAAACAGTAACCAAATTCAGTAACAATTAAAACCACGCAATTTAGTCATACAAAATCAGATAAAATAAAATTCAGCAACAGTTTCAAAGAAAAGAAACAGTAACCAAATTTACCCTTCAAACATCACCAAAAATTAAACAGAGGAAGAAAAATCAAAATTACCAAAACTGGACACACAGATCACAGATCAATAATACAGTTCCAAAACACCAGTAAGTAGTCTTACAACACAGATTAGTTTTATGAATATTTAGTTTCATCAATTCGGGAAAAAGATACTCGAACACAAATCCAATTCCCAAAGCACATTACAAATACATTAAAAATGATAACAAGGAATCAGTAGCTAGAATAATTCCAAATAAATCAGATTAAAACTAAGATGCAGTCTATCAACTTTCAGAAAGCATAAAAAAAACTTTCAAAAGAAGCAACCAATACTGATTATTTAAATGCTAGATCAGACTTTCCAAGTCTAAACGATACAACAGGTAAGAAGTGAGTTCAAATGAGTTAGTTCAAACATGGGAATCGCTACCCAAGTGACATTCATCTCGTTATAAATCCTAGAATCGTTAATCAGTAAGATAATTTATTTAACAATGAGCTAATATTTAATAGCTTTTCATATCTACTCACGAATTCGACAGTCAGATCAGTAACTCAATTTTTACTACTTAATTAACTAAATAATTTCAGACTGCGAACAATATACAATAACTTCAGAAAATTCAACAAGCAAATATTCTAAAACGATAACTCAAAATATCACTTCAGTAACATTTAGGGTCCATCTCAGCAACTATATTCAGCAGGGACGATAAAAAAATCATATGAAACACGATCTACGATGGCATTTAACAGCAACATTGACTGAAACTCGAGCAAATAAACAGAAACTATAGCTAATTCAAGAAACCTATTTGACTGAATGTAGCGTCTTATTATTAGTGGAAAAAGAATTGATCAATCAGATTCATAGCGATCTAAACCCAAAATGCTCATTAAAACCATATTAAATTTAACTAGTAAGTATTCAAGAACAAAACGTGCTCATTAAAACCATATTAAATTTAACTAGTAAGTATTCAAGAACAAAACGCCAATTTCACAAACACATTAATATAACATGAACATAATAGCAGATTTAAAGCAAAGTCTAAACTAAAAACTTGAAAGTAAAAACGAACCTAACCTTTTGAAGATAACCTTTGGGCAGAAATCATGCGCTGAGCGGATTTTAGACCGGATCAAGACCGCCTTATTTACCACCATTCATCAAAACAAGAACATGAACTAAACACCATCACGACTCGGACCATTATGAATATCAAACCAACAACTTGCTTATAACATTCATCCAGTGGGGATGAATGTTTATTCCCTTTCTATTGTAAATCTTAGTGTAATTTCAAGGTCACGAGAGAATGTGGTTCATTCGACTGAGCTATAAAGAGCTTATTTAAATGAACAAAAGCTTGAGAGACTTGTAACATAATTTTAATAACATTCATAAGCATTAATTTGCAGAAAAATAAGAACAATTCATTTAACTTAAAACCGATTTCATTAATTCGCAAATGATTACAAAATTATTGAAAAGACAAATACAATTTATTTAAGCTAGATTACACTACTCCAAACACTAAAAATTACACTAAAAAAGGGATAGATTACTGATTAAGCTGGGGGGGGGGGGGGTTTATAGGACACCGAGAGGGGTGAGTGATTGCTGAGGACGATTATAGGCCCTTCGATCTTCTCTTCCTTCTTCTCTCTCTTTTCGGTTATCATCTAAGGGTTGTAATTGGCCCTCTTTCACTCGGATTACCAGAGTGGCAAAACGTGTGTTAGTTTGTTGCTTACTTGGCAATAGATCATTGGTTCTTGGTCAGAAGGCAGTCAAATCAACCAATTAGCATCGAGATGTGACACACCATTCAGCCACGTGGCGCCTAGTACTAAGAATCTGAGTGTATCCCACGCGCTTTTCTTCCCTGAATCTTCTGAAATTTCTGCGTGAATTAAACCCGCGACCTGATTTGAAGAAACCCCTAAAAATTAGGGTTCTTCAATGGTGGAGTCCTTCCCTCTTTTCCTTTCTTTCTCTCGTCTCTATCTTTTCTTTATTTTTGTACTTTGACCGATTGAGATGTTTGACCACAGAGAAAGTTTATATAAAACTTCTTTTACTGTCTCGTTATTTATTATGGGCCTTAGAAATGGGATTTGGAAATGGGCTTATATTTTGGTTTTAATTACAAAAGTGAATGATACATCTTTTAAATGGGCTTTTAGGCCCATTTCTCAAATGTGGGTCCCACTCGGCCCATTTTATATTATATCCACTAAAAACGGACTTGTTTTTGGCTTCCTCAATCTTTTTCATCAATCTCGTGTCGGTTTTCGTCGGTTTTCGTGAACTTGATACCTACACACACGAAACAAACAAAACATGCATATACATGGCCCTTTTCATACATGTTATGCATTTTAAGTTCATTTATTAATACAATTGATATGAGTAATTTAGCTCATATCAAACTCCCCCTTGCTAAGCAATTGCCGTGTCCTCACGCAATGATAAAATAAAACACTAACTACACCATTATTTAACTTTTGACATTTGTTTGCAAAGACAAAATGTATTGCTTTCATTATTTGAAAAATAACTTTTAGGATCATAAAACTCAAATAGATTCATCGTCCCCGAATTTTCACTTTTCCATGCCAAGTGTAAAAACAAGATCATTGTCAATCATAAGCCCTAAAATTAAACCAACTCATACAAGTAATTTGTGTTAAACCCAATCTCCTATTATTCCTAATTGTATCTCTAGATTTTATTTGTCAATCACCCAAAGGCTCATTTGACTTTATTTTGATATTATTAGTCCAAAAATGAAGGCAAGAACGGTGTAAACTCAACACTCAAAACCTAACCTCGACTTCAAAAACCGTTGTCACTAAAGAAAGCCCACATCAAGGATAACTTAACACGATTTAAGGATAAATCCCCAGACCCGAAATTTGGCTAATATGGCTACTTTAAAGCAAAAATAAAAACCTCCAAAGTCAATTATGACCTTATTAATGGAGTTAGCAACAACTACATCATAACACCTTATGGCTCTTTAAGATGCAATTGTGCTCCTTATTTAAAATCTACACCCGAAGGCTCCGTGGACAAAAATAAGGGAATTGACAACACCATCCCACCTTATGGCTCATGATGATGAAGCAATTTTTATTCAACACGTCCCCTTATCATACACCCTAAGGCTCTAATGACAAGGTTAGTGCTACATGACTCCCACCCGAAGGCTCCTAGAGAACATGTTTTTATTTATTCTTCTTAATTATTATGATATTTATAGTAAGCCAAATTTCCGCAATCCCATGATCAAAAGTCCATGACGTTGACACCCTTAATGTGTTCTCACTTTAATTACAAGGGAAGAAAAAGAAGGAGTTACGAGTTAAGATATCAAGCCTAAACCATTAAAAACTTCATTTATTAAGCAATTATTATTCAAGCGTGGAAAGTAAATACGAGGAGATTAAATCAAACACAAAAAATACTTGCACAAAGAAGAGTTAATTTTAGAAACTTATGATTAAACTCTATCATTTCTTGTTCTCCATATTATAAAATTTCAAAAATGTGAATCAATGGATACTTAGCCTATTAAATCAAAGTTTTGGGTTTTCAAGTCATCTATAGGATCTTGCATCTTCTTAGACTTTTTCAAGTTTTAGAATTTGCGTTTTAAAGTTCCCTTGATAAACGACTTTCTAGGATCAATTATAGGAACTTGCGAAAAGTTCTTGCTCTTAACCCGTATGAATTAAGACTTTCGCGTTTTAAAGCTCCCTATATAAAAGCCTATCAAAACTTAATTCAAATACGTTAAGGAAAAACTAAGGCAAAAACCGAGTCGAGTCAAAAACTATTTTTATTTTCACCAACAAAAGCCTACATTTGTGTCAAAAGCACTTATTTTATTTATTAAAACTTTAAAAATAACACTAAAAATTTTAATTTTTTATGAAAAATGAGAAAAACAATACGTTTGGACACGACAAAAGCAATAGCAAGCGATTATATCGATTGACTCCCCCATGCTAAAACCAAACATTGTCCTCAATGTGTCTTAGCTCAAGAGTAACACCCCCTTGCCATAATACGAAGAGTCTAATGCAAAATCCTAACATGGAAAGAGCACGCAAATCTATAAGCCGTTTATTAATTATGCCTCAAGATAAAACGTTAGTCGATAAAAATAAAAGGATAAAGAGTGTGCCCCTTTTTGGCATTCAAAGAATGGAAGATCAAGTGGACCGACAAAAACCGAACACGAGAGTCTTCAATGATAAGGGTCATACCTAAGATTCACAACACAACAAAACACGAGCACGAGCTTGAAAGATCAAGCCTTATTAGTGTTAGAAAATAGAAAGAAGATAGAATGTATGGGACTCCCCCACAAGGCACCTCGTTTTTGTTAACCGAGTCATGAGCTCGACTCGATCCCCGCATTCATTGGTCCTTATGGAGAATGGTGAAAACCGGCATAATGGAATAAAATCCATGATAAAGCGCGATGCCGGGGTCAAAGATCTCATCCTCGTTGTCGGATGACAAACGAAAGGATAAAACTTCAACAAAAATCTCTAAAAAGAGATGGTAGTCACAAATCACTAAACGGACGTAGCATGCTACCCGAGATAAACTCGCACCAAGATGATCAAAAAATCTTTCAATTATTGCATCGGTGAAAGGCCGAGATTTCCCTAAATCAATGATTCCGGGATCGAATACCTCGTCCTCGGTGGAGAAAGGAATAGACAA
Source organism: Glebionis coronaria (assembly GCA_025667525.1). Taxonomy (NCBI): domain Eukaryota; kingdom Viridiplantae; phylum Streptophyta; class Magnoliopsida; order Asterales; family Asteraceae; genus Glebionis; species Glebionis coronaria. The sequence goes on along the minus strand of CM046875.1, from coordinate 271,774,496 downwards.
AACGGTGTCGTCCCCCCATGCTAATCCAAGATCATATAAAGCACATGGTAATGGTGGGATAAAAATTTCATCCATAGTGGAATCAACATTCTTTGCTTTAACAACCATTTCACCCTTAGAAATGAGATCAATCGGGTCATGGTACTCAATATGAGACACATGAAAAACCCGCACATTAAGGTCAAAGTGGGTGGGAGGAGGACTTGGGACGAAATCATCATCAAATAAATTCTCTAAAAAGAGAGCGTCCCCCTCCGGGTCGATTTCATCAATACCCGGTGGTATCGAATCATTAGAAGCAAGAAACATGTCAATCTCCTCCATAAGCGGATCACTATCCTCAACGGGAATATGATATGGAGAGAAAGACTTGGCATTAGGCTTAGAACTCAAAGCCTCGATCCTAGAAATGAGAAGATAGACGTTGGATAATTTTTCACGAAGAACCACGTCTTCCACATCTAAATGAGTAAGTTCATCGGAGAACTTCTCAAGGATCGGAATAGTCAAATCAACCTCATTTCCCGGTGGAAATGGGTCTAAAGGAGCAAGTTCAAATGTGAACCTCTCAAAAACCGGATCACTATCATCCTCATTTCCCGGTGAAAATGGGTGAAGAAGAGTAGGTTCATCGGTAAACCCCTCAAAATCCGAGTCGTGAATATCATCTTTATAAGAAAGTTCATCGGAGAACTCCTCATTAGAAAATTCACTAGAAGTAGAATCATTCTCAAAATCTTCATCTCCATCACAATTTTCATCATTAGAATTGGATAAAATATCAAAGTGAATGGAAGAAGTAGAGTCATCACAATGTGGCAAATCACACATCTCATTGGAAATACCGTCAAACTCTCTTGGGTTTTGGACAAGGATCTCAACACTAGACTTTATTACTTCGTCCGATTCCGTATCCGGAATAGTGCTAATATACTCGTCCCCCTTGCTTAGAGAATTTTCGGGTTCCACGGTGGAAGATTCATGAATAGGAGTGGTGATGTCATGAGAGATTTCCTCATCATCTAGGATGGGAGAATCCTCGAGCTCTATAGCCGGCAAGATAGGAAAAGGAAGCACGATTGCACTAGACGAAGGATGTAGAGTAATAAGATCTCGCAAAGAAATAGCGCTCTCCTCGTCATCATCTAAAAGAAGAGAACGCTCGAGTTCACGATTAGCAAGGTATTTTTCTTCCTCTTGAATTTTTTCTTTCTTTCGAATATTAATGCTTAATCCATTATAATCTTGCGAAAGTTGTCTAATCTTAAGTTCACAATCTCGTTTAAATCCTTCATCAATTATTTCTCCATGGAATCGTCGACTTCCTAATTCATTAGTTATATCATTAATCTCTTGATTAATTTGTCTCTTTTCTAGCAACATATCTTCAATGCTTTTTTCAACAACTTCAACATTTCTTTGATTCATTATTTGTTGGAACATTGTTTCAAGTCGTTCAATATCGAGAGAATATTGTGGAGATTGGTCAAAACCGGAAGGAATCGAATTATAGGAAGGAATAGGCTCATAAAAACTTTGATCCATCGGTTGACAACAAAAGCTCTCGTGAGGACCTCCACAATACTCACAACAAGGATGTTGTTGTGATAAACTCGGAAAATCTTGTGGATAACAATTATCATTAAAGTTTTAATTTTAGCTCGGTTCTTGCTCGTAATTAAGTGAGAACCGATGCGAACAATCATCACCAAAATGAGAATTATTTCCACAAAACTCACACGAGGGTGTCTCGTATGTAGGGTGTGGAGGTGGGTAAAAATCGAGAAAATTATTCGAAAAATTCGGATTTCCACATGAAGTAATATCATCACAACAAGGACAAAATCCAACTCGTACATCGTGATGTAAATCATTTCCACAACGCTCACACGTACACCACCGACATGGTAAAAAACCATATAACGGTTCTCCACACCCTTCACAATTGACGAAGGAATTCATGGAAGAATTAAAATTTAGAGGGTGAGGAGAAAAAGAATTAAACATGATAGAGGATTAAGAAGATTATTTTTGGTATTTTCATAAATCAAACAAAGATTGACAAAAAACGATACATACTATATAATAGAAAAATAACAAAACTTTCCGAGGACGAAAAGGGTCTTCAAATCAACGATCAACAAATCTCCACAAAGCGAATCGTACACAAGATCCCCGGCAGCGGCGCCAAAATTTTTGATGTGATCGTGATAGTATAGTGATAATTAAGATACGTTATAGGGTAAATTAGAAAATTACCTTTAGGAAAAAGTAATAGTCTAAAATTACCAAAGACGAATTCAATTAAACACGTGATGAACCAAGTTCGTTGTACACGAAGATCTTATGAATTTGAGACTTTTTGTTTTGATTTGGACAACTGATTTGAATTGGTTTTCGGTTTTTAACTAAATTAATGCTACCTATTTTTAACCTAAAGTGCATGATTCGTAAACCCGAATTAATTTAATCTAAAACAATTATTACTTAAAAATTAAAGCTATTTAAAATCCCATTAAAACTTATCTATTAAAATTACTTTTACTCTATTTTAAAAGTCTAATAAAAACTATTTAACTTCTAAAAATTTAAATTTAATTTATCTAAAAATTAACTTTATTAAAATCTATTTATTTAAAAACTAATTAAATTTCTAAAATAAAATATTTTTTAATTTTTTAATTTTTTTTTATATTTTTTATATTAAAAACTAATTATTTGAAACTATATAATAAAAACTTTTATTTATAAAAAAGTAAATAAAATGATTTATTATTTAAAACTAGGTACTTAACTAAAATAAGGTAATTGTTTGTTACTTTAAACTGACAGGTCAAAAGCTATAATGCATAAATAACATTCAATTCATTAAATAACCAAAAAGATTGGAGAGCTCAGATGGTTAACTCGATGGGCCTATGACCAGGAGGTCATGGGTTCGAATACTACTAAACACATTTGTGGTATTTCTTATTTTTTACTTAATGTATATAAACTCAAAATCCAAACAGTAACCAAATTCAGTAACATTTAAAACCACGCAATTCAGTCATATAGAATCAGATCAAATAAAATTCAGCAATAGTTTTAAAGAAAAGAAACAGTAACCAAATTTACCCTTCAAACATCACCAAAAATTAAACTGAGGAAGAAAAATCAAAATTACCAAAACTGGACACACAGATCACAGATCAATAATACAGTTCCAAAACACCAGTAAGTAGTCTTACAACACAGATCAGTTTTATGAATATTTAGTTTCATCAATTTGGGAAAAAGATACTCGAACACAAATCCAATTCCCAAAGCACATTACAGATACATTAAAAATGATAACAAGGAATCAGTAGCTAGAATAATTCCAAATAAATCAGATTAAAACTAAGATGCAGTCTATCAACTTTCAGAAAGCATAAAAAAAACTTTCAAAAGCAGCAACCAATACTGATTATTTAAATGCTAGATCAGACTTTCCAAGTCTAAACGATACAACAGGTAAGAAGCGAGTTCAAATGAGTTAGTTCTAACATGGGAATCGCTACCCAAGTGACATTCATCTCGTTATAAATCCTAGACTCGTTAATCAGTAAGATAATTTATTTAACAATGAGCTAATATTTAATAGCTTTTCATATCCACTCACGAATTCGACAGTCAGATCAGTAACTCAATTTTTACTACTGAATTAACTGAATAATTTCAGACTGCGAACAATATACAATAATTTAGAAAATTCAACAAGTAAATATTCTAAAACGATAACTCAAAATATCACTTCAGTAACATTTAGGGTCCATCTCAGCAACTATATTCAGCAGGGACGATAAAAAATCATATGAAACACGATCTACGACGGCATTTAACAGCAACATTGACTGAAACTCGAGCAAATAAAGAAAAACTGTAGCTAATTCAAGCAACCTATTTGACTGAATGTAGCGTCTTATTGTTAGTGGAAAAAGAATTGATCAATTAGATTCATAGCGATCTAAACCCAAAATGCTCATTAAAACCATATTAAATTTAACTAGTAAGTATTCAAGAACAAAACGCCAATTTCACAAACACATTAATATAACATGAACATAATAGCAGATTTAGAGCAAAGTCTAAACTAAAAACTTGAAAGTAAAAACGAACCTAACCTTTTGATGATAACCTTTGGGCAGAAATCACGCGCTGAGCGGATTTTAGACCGGATCAAGACCGCCTTATTTACTACCATTCATCGAAACAAGAACATGAACTAAACACCATCACGGCTCGGACCATTATGAATATCAAACCAGCAACTTGCTTATAACATTCATTAGTGGGAATGAATGTTTATTCCCTTTCTATTGTAAATCTTAGTGTAATTTCAAGGTCACGAGAGAATGTGGTTCATTCGACTAAGCTATAAAGAGCTTATTTAAATGAACAAAAGCTTGAGAGACTTGTAACATAATTTTAATAACATTCATAAGCATTAATTTGCAGAAAAATAAGAACAATTCATTTAACTTAAAACCGATTTCATTAATTCGCAAATGATTACAAAATGATTCAAAAGACAAATACAATTTATTTAAGCTAGATTACACTACTCCTAACACTAAAAATTACACTAAAAAAAGGATAGATTACTGATTAAGCTGGGGGGGTTTTATAGGACAACGAGAGGGGTGGGTGATTGCTGAGGACGATTATAGGCCCTTCGATCTTCTCTTCCTTCTTCTCTCTCTTTTCGGTTATCATCTAAGGGTTGTAATTGGCCCTCTTTCACTCGGATTGCCAGAGTGGCAAAATGTGTGTTAGTTTGTTGCTTACTTGGCAATAAATCATTGGTTCTTGGTCAGAAGACAGTCAAATCAACCAATTAGCAACGAGATGTGACGCACCATTCAGCCACGTGGCGCCTAGTACTAAGAATCTGAGTGTATCCCACACGCTTTTCTTCCCTGAATCTTCTGAAATTTCTACGTGAATTAAACTCGCGACCTGATTTGAAGAAACCCCTAAAAATTAGGGTTCTTCAATGGTGGAGTTCTTCCCTCTTTTTCTTTCTTTCTCTCGTCTCTATCTTTTCTTTATTTTTGTACTTTGACCGATTGAGATGTTTGACCACAGGGAAAGTTTATATAAAACTTCTTTTATTGTCTCGTTATTTATTATGGGCCTTGGAAATGGGCTTTAGAAATGGGCTTATATTTTGGTTTTAATTACAAAAGTGAATGATACATCTTTTAAATGGGATTTTAGGCCCATTTCTCAAATGTTGGTCCCAATCGGCCCATTTTTTATTAAATCCACTAAAAACGGACTTGTTTTTGGCTTCCTCAATCTTTTTCATCAATCTCGTGTCAGTTTTCGTGAAATTGGTACCTACACACACGAAACAAACAAAACATGCATATACATGACCCTTTTCATACATTTTATGCATTTTAAGTTCATTTATTAATACAATTAATATGAGTAATTTAGCTCATATCAGGTGACCTCGTCATGCAAATTAGAGGGGATGCCTCTAATTAACTGGTAAGTGGGTAGGAGGGATCAGCTCCTTGTGAAGGATGCAAGGCACATACCACATTTGTAACACCCCAATTTTGGGTCATAGTAGCAGAAGGGTCATTGGGTGTTACTGTCATGGTTCAATCTCAACATCATAGAAAACGCCTCAAAATGAGAGGTTTTAATAAAACATACATCCATTCATTGTTTAAAGATGAAACAGTTCACACACGGTCCCAAATAGTTTTAAAGTTTACACAACATAACTAATGAAGAGATTTTGCTAGGTTCAATTGTTGTTCTCGGTATCTTAACGAATTGATCTAGGTTCTATGTGTGACTCAGTCGTTCTTTGGTGGAACAAATGTTTTTGGTTGTTTTTTTTTAAATAAAAGTGCAGAACAATTAAAGTAAATGACTTTAAAGTAAATCTAAATCTAATTTAAAGTAAATGGTACAAGTATTTAAAAGCGTGACGAGAAATTTAAGGGCACTAAAAGTAAATAACGCAAACTTAAATCTAACTAAGGCAAACTTAAAACGCAACTAAAACTTAAAACTAAGGCAAGGCTAAAATAAATCTAAGGCAAATAAAGTTAAAGTGCGACTAAGTAAAAAGGCGGGAAAAAATAAAGCTTGAAATTAAAAAGCAGAAACTTAAAACTGAAATTAAAAGAACCTGAAAATCAGCTCATCCGGAATAAAACCCTTATTCGGAATAAATGGCTTACTCGGAATATGTCACCTATCCGGAATAATCCACTCTATTCGGAATGTTGGTCTTGATTCGGAATGTTTCTTGATCCGGAATATTCTGCCTATCCGGAATAATTCCCTTATCCGGAATATCTTCTCTATCCGGAATATTTGGCCTATCCGGAATATTTCCCTATTCGGAATATTCTGCTTATCCGGAATAATTCTCTTATCCGGAATATCTTCTCTATCCGGAATATCCTTGCTATTCGGAATATTCTGCCTATCCAGAATAATTCCCTTATCCGGAATATCTTCTCTATCCGGAATATTTGGCCTATCCGGAATATTTCCCTATTCGGAATATTTGGCCTATCCGGAATATTCTGCCTATCCAGAATAATTCCATTATCCAGAATATCTTCTCTATCCGGAATATTCGATATTCCGGATGGACCACCTTGGCTAAGACCTTGATTCGGAACTTTCCTGGGAAGATACAGTAACAACAAACAAACACCCCGAAGAACAGGGAACAAGAAAAAGATACGATCTAGATAAAAATTAAGCAAAATAAACCACAAGATTAAATCAAACTATTCAAAAAACATATACTAATGATAATCAAACAATCCAAAACAACAAAACTAACAATAAAGATCAAGATAATCAAAACCCACTTAATAAATTTAACAAAAACTCAAGAACATGAACATGAATAATAAACATATAAATCAAAGTTTTAAGAAAGGTAGAATGAGATCAAACAATAAAGATAAAGATTAACAAGAATTAAAAGAACCCTTACTTGAAATTAAATGGTAATTAAGGTGCAAGACAAGTATTTAAATTTGACAAGTAAATAAATGACAAAGTAAATAAAAGTGGAAGAACTAATTGTCACTATTAGCCAACAAAAATGAAAAGATTAATCCTAATGACTATTTATAGGGGAGGATTAAGGGGTGCTTAGGAAGCTTCCTCCCCTCCTTCATTTCTTCTTAATTGCATGATTAAGTCCCTCAAGCCTTTAATCTTCATTTAATTGCACCATTAGTCCTTAAGCCTTTAATCTTCATTAAATCTTGGAATTTAATGACTTTTGGCTCGGAATTTCTTTGAACTCGTCTTGTAATTCTTCAATAAATTAGACTTGAATTCTTCGGCTTTAAGTAAACTTCCGTCTTTTGACTTTTTCTTCGATAAATCTTCAGAATTGGTCTTGGACTTCCGTTCTTTTTGCACTCTTGACTTCTTGACTTCGTCTTTCGTCTTTTTCTTCGATAAAAGCCCGTGAATGCCCGTGTTTTCTCCACTTTTCACCTTTTCGTCCTAAATCACAACAAAAACACAAACCACGCACAATTCCGACATAAAAGACATAAAATACACGTTTTGGCTCGGTTATTATTGTAATTAAGTGGTAAAAAGGATGGGTGTTTACACACCTATCAAATCCCCTACACTTGACCATTGTAATGTCATCATGCAATGTATTAGTTACAAAGCACGTTTACACTTTTCATCATAATCAATCTATAGTGGCCTTTATTAAAGAGATAGAAAATTACAAACTTTCAAAGTAAAGACATCAAAAGCATACCTTGGGTTTTGGAAATGTCATGAATAATCATCATCCTCAAGTTTTCACTTTCTACAAACCAAGCTTAAAAACGAGATCATTGTTATTATAAGTTAGCAAACTAACACGAACTCATGTGGGCCAATTATTCACTTAGACTCCCTTATTCCTAGGTGTATCTCTTATATTTTATTGTTGTCTTGAATGATCACGAAGATGCATTGTTTGACTTATTTCGATAGTTATTTAGGCCAAAAATAAAGTGAACGATTTAATCAATAGTTAGCTAAAGGAAAAAATCTTTTAAAACTGCTTCTCGGGACCTCATAAAGTTCATATCTTGGCATAACTCGCTTCGCGATTTGAGACCTTTCTCGGACCGATATTTGGCAGCGACTTCATACTTCAAACATTGAGAGACGTTCATGACCTTATGGTCTTCTCTTCATATAGGAATTTCTTCACTTGAAGTTTTGAGAGATTCATACTTGGACCACGACTTCTTCATTTTTCTCCAATCTTTATTTTGGACTTTGATATACAACGATCCGCCTCCTTTTTGGACTTGGCTTTATTTATCCTCATACCTTGCTAGGGTCTTTTCGGATACACTTCTCCATGAATTTTGGGGAGTTTTTGCTTTTCGTCGTGTGTCTCGATCCTTCATATTGATTTTCGATAAATGATTCTTCACATCACTTGGATCTTTAGCAGCAAAATATAGCCCTCATGTCTTGTTAGGACCTTTTTGGACTCGCCAATCTTCGCATCCCGCTTCAATAAGTTATGCCTTGGCTATGAACTCTGTAGGATATGTAAATCTTGCTTATGTTTTTAGAGAGAGAAAGAGATAGAGAGATGGTGGATTTCACACAAAGCTAGAGAGAGAAAGTAAGAAGAACTATGTGAAAATTATGAAACCACACACCCTCTCCATCAAAGGAGAGGGTTTATATACCCAAGCCCTTGTCATGGGCTTGGGCTTACATTTGGGCTGGCCTACACATGTTGTAGGCTAGGCTTGATGTTGTTTGTTAAGTAAAGACACGTAACTAAACTACGAGCTATTACATCGACTATCAGTGACCGATCCTTCTTAATACGTAAAACGTATTTCCAACAATCTCCCCCTAAGGGAGGTCACTCCAAACAAGGGCGTTACCCAAGTTACAATAATAAAATAAACCTAGCATACTATGCTTGTCTTGAGCTCGTAGTCTTTGTCTTTTTTTTTTCTTTTTCTTTTCTGGTGAACATGCTTATATGATCTTTGATATCAATCTTGAGCATTAATCTCTTGCCTTGATCTCGTGCATCCATCACTTGTGATCTTCGCCTCTTCGTGACGCCATGTCCCACATACTTATACCTTCGTAATTCTTGAAAGCTTCAGAGTTCGATACAGCGGAAGACTTAACTTTTAGGCTTTCTTGAATTAGATGAGATATTAAGTGCATAAAGTATAAGCATGCGGGGACGACTTCTTCTTGGATTCCGCAACGCCAACGTCTTCAAATGCCGCAACATAATAGACACGAACGAAATGGCTTTGAACATTTCATTCTAAATCGGTAGCATTTTACCTCCGGTTGGTGAAGACCGTTGGACGATATTAGATATCGTACCCGTGACGGATAGTTTCAATTAAGTAACTTCCTGACAGGATTTCGCGGGTAAACCCGTTCTCTTTATTCGACCGTCCAAAGCTGACTGCGAACATAAAGAGTGAATCATTTGGATAATAATATCCGCATGATTTGAAGCCGTCAATTCATGTTCCTGGAACAAGTGAAATTCAATTAAGAACCACACCATCGTTGCTTTCCAGTTGTCACGAGCTTGATTCGTATAGAATCTTGCAAGTTACCTACCAAGTGCTGTTTGAGGTTAACACTAGAAGGATTTCCACTCATCACTGTGAACACTAAGGTATCACTCTGAGTGTTCTGGCAAGATCACTAAGATATTGCGTAGAGGCTTGGAACGTGTTTAAATTCAGTTAAGAATTAAACAGCTGTTGCTTTCCAGTTATCACAAGTTTGATTCATAAAGAATCGCACAAGTCACTTACCATGAGCTTTTTGATATTCGCTCAAGAAGGATTTCCATCTTCTTTGTAAATACTTTCGTATTACTCGGATGTTCAGGCAAGATCATGAAGATTTTGCGTAGGACTCTGAAAATCTTTCTTACTTTTCACAGTGTGTGAAGAAGCAAGGAAATATGAAAGTGTGTCCTAATGAGATATTTGATGATCTCAAATGGCTCTAGACTCGATCGTGCACTTTGGATTTTAGTGATCGGAGGCTGGAGAGGAGTGCCACCTTTTCAATACCAATTTACTCGGAGTGAATAAATCAATAGATAACGTGTTGTCTCCGTGTGATTAAAACAAATACCTTTTGAGAGATATCTGAGTTAGCTGGGATGGGTTGTGCATTGCATCACTGGGTCCATGATGTCTTATCTTCAATATCATGCATCATTAAAAATGATCTCAATAGCATATGTATTGACCCGGTTTCTGCCTAAAGTTGTAAGGAGGGCTTCTTTCTTTACACCCTTTATCTTTACAATTCTTTTTCATTCTTCAACCCCTTCAATGCTTACCAATACGTCATAACTAGCACCTTGTTGTGATTGTTCCAGTGCTAACTTAAGTACTTGGTCGGCATTCAGCTACGTTCACAATCTTTCTCCAACTTTCCTAAGGACGACTATTTCTAGCTATGGAATGTCCTTGGGAAGATTCCTCCGGTTCTGGAAGAATCATAGGACTTAACCTATCCTACCATCCTTATGTCACCATAATCTTCATCGTCGTGAAATAAATGGGTTTTGGGTAAGTATATGTCACCATGAAAATCCATTTTGATATGCAAATCCGTTTTGCTCCCCCTTAACATATGCCACGATATTCGAAAACATTTCACACATGTCGGGATGAGCTATCACATTAAGTCAAACCATTTGTGATAATATCCCATATTAAATCACATTTTCTCCCCCATATTAAAAAAATATTAACCCAATCGATGTTTTTAATATCAATTGATTTAATGAAGTTTTAACAAAGGTTTTGGGAAGAAAAAATGCAAGTCCATTTCATCTTCATGATGTCAAACGTAAGAGATATGATATCGATTTGTAACATGATCACATATTCACCATATTAAAAAATGAATTGACAAGGTTGGACCTGATAGATGAGAACCTCATATGATAAGATCAAATGGTTCTTGTCAGCATATGTTGGTCGCCTCGTCACGTCTGAAGTCATCTCTGATACCATTTGTAGGATATGTAAATCTTGCTTATGTTTTTAGAGAGAGAAAGAGATAGAGATGGTGGATTTCACACAAAGCTAGAGAGAGAAAGTAAGAAGAACTATGTGAAAATTATGAAAACACACACCCTCTCCATCAAAAGAGAGGCTTTATATACCCAAGCCCTTGTCATGGGCTTGGGCTTACATTTGGGCCGGCCTACACATGTTGTAGGCTAGGCTTGATGTTGTTTGTTAAGTAAAGACACGTAACTAAACTACGAGCTATTACATCGACTATCGTTGGAGTGACCGATCCTTCTTAATACGTAAAACGTATTTCCAACAAACTCTAATCCATACCGAGCAACTTTTAAACGATCTTGGGCTAGAAGCTAAGTAACTTTTCAAATCGTACAACCTTATTTATTGCAGATAAATTTATTAGCAAGCGATGGGAGAATAGGCTCATAATTAACTCACATAAATTCCCGAAAGAATACCAAACTTATAATTGGCTCTATCATCTCTCGTTCTCCACAGTTTAAAATCTCAAGGAATGAGACTCGTGGATGCTTAGCCTATTAAATCAAAGTTTTGGGTTTTCGAGTCGCCTATAGGATCTTGCAAACTCTTAGACTTTTTCAAGTTTAGAAATCGCGTTTTAAAGTTCCCTTGATAAACGACTCTCTAGGATCAATTATAGGAACTTGCGAAAAGTTCTTGTTCTTAACCCGTGAGAGTTAAGACTTTCATGTTTTATAGCTCCCCTATATAAAAGCCTAGCAAAACTTGACCTAAACACGTTAAGGATACTAGCTAGAGTAAACATAGATAAGTAAACTCGGGTTGAGTCAAAAGATTCACAACGTTTGAAAATTAAAACCACTTTATTAAAGATTTATTCTAACAAAGAAGGAAAAATAACTATACAAAGGGAAAAACTAATAGGCCAAAATAGATCAAAAATTTTGAAAAATATCGAAAAATTGATTTTCCGGTTAAAATGAGGACAAATACAAGGTAAAGGCCACTTAACTTCGATAGAAGTCCCCCTACACTTAATATAAACATTGTCCTTAATGTTTAAGCATGTGGGAGTAAACTCCCCTACACTTAGGACATTGAGCACGTTGTTTAAATCTCGCTAAGGAAGAGACAACTAAAGAGATTCATATTTTAATATTGGAAAATATAAAATAGTGAATCGAAAAGAGTTTAGGATAGAACCGGGAAGAAGGGAACACGGAATCAAGAGTGTGTCTTTGAAGCTCGAATCCCTGATTAGAAGAAGAGGGGAGAAAATAGCAAACCAACGGGTCTCCCCTACACTTAGGATAAAGAAAGCGAAAAGATAGATACGTGGGTTGCCTCCCAAGAAGCGCTTGTTTTTGTTACCGAGTCGTGAGCCTGACTCGACCTTGATCATCATAGGAAGAAGCATGAAACATATCCACCAGGATCAAAGACATAGTTTTCGTCCATCAAATAGCACAAGCTTAAGGCGAACAAGGCAAGCCAAAGAAGAGTAGGCAAGGTTCCCTTAAGCAAAGATGGAGCATGGTGGGAGCAAGGGTGAAGTGGTGCAAGCAGATTTCCATAAGTTCCAAAGATATTTCCTTTTATTTCATCAGGTGGTTACTGAGATGGCTGCAGAATATCAATACCGGGGTCGAACACCTTTTCCTTTAAGGGAAAATAGCACTCAGGCTCAGCAGAGTGTGAAGAAGATTCGCGAAGAAGCACAACCTCGTCCTCAGAATGGGGACAAAGAGGTGTTAAATCATATGTGCTGCGGATATTGGTGTCGACCGGTTTCTTATCCTTTGAAAGAATGTTCTTCAAATCCAAAGTAGGATCAAGACGATAATCTTCAAAGTCCAAAGGAGGAGCATCACTCTCATGAGGGAAGTAAGTGTTGAGAAACGTAGAGAAGTCTTCCTCAAAAGAGTAATCATCCAAAGTAGGATTAAGTGATGCCGGAGGATCTTCATCATGTAAAGAATCACTCGAAAGAGTATCAACCTCCTCAAAATCATCATATGTGGGCAGGTCGGGATACTCGGAAGTACAATCATCAAAATCATCCGAATCTGAGCTAGAATCATCATCATCATAAGCATCAAAGATCGGTGGAGAATCATAAATGGGAGAAGCGTCCAAATTGGATAGAGAATCATCCACATCATCGTGAAAAAGTGGATTATCAATGCAAGAGTCGAATATCGGATTGTTGTAGATGACAAAATCATCGAGCACATTAATCGTATTCACGGATTCTCTTCCAAAGGATTTGCTTGTAAGCTTCCCCATTTTGAAAACTTGTGAATCATTCCCGACTCTTAAGATTAACTCACCTTCGGCCACATCAACTAAAGCTCGCCCGGTTCTCAAGAATGGCCGACCAAGTATTAAAGTAATACGAGGGTCCATTTCATAATCAACAACGACGAAATCGACCGAGAAAGTAAATGTGCCAACTTTAATGAACACGTCTTCGGCTATACCAACAGGGTAAGCGAGAGTGCGATTTTGCAAGTTCAAGAGTCATCTTTGTTGGAGTAAGGTCGGGTAATGATAGTGTTTTCCAAACACTCCAAGGCATAAGATTAATACTGGCCCCGAGATCAGCAAGGGCAGTAAATTCTTCAGTTTTGTTGAAAATGCAAGGCAACACAAAACGACCGGGATCTCCAAGCTTTTTCGGAAGTTCTTTAAGAATAACTGCAGAGCAGTTTTCATTTAAGCGTGTGCTGGCGAGCTCAATCAGCTTCTCCTTCTTGCTAAGCAATTCCTTAAATGCTTTAACAAATTTCGGCATGTGGACAAGTGCTTCAACAAGGCTCATGTTGATGTTCATTTGAGATAACATCTTCACATAGCTCGTCACTTGAGATTCATCCTTGGTTTGCATTTTGGTCTTGCCTAAACGTGAAGGATAAGGGATATTGGGTTTGGGTGGTGAAGGTGTAGGTGTAGGTAAAGGTGTTGAAGGTTCCTTCCTAGGTACATCGTCATGACGAGGCGGAGACGGTAATGGTGCACTAATACTAGGTGTAGGTGGAGTAGGGATAAATGGTGGTGGAGGAGGTGTAGATGATGGGGGCGGGATCGGTGGATCGACAATGGTAATTCCACTACGGGTAGTAATAGCACTCACATTTGCTCGCGGATTGGTGACGGTGTTTGAAGGTAGAGAGCTCGAAGAAGAAGGTTGAGCAGCGGGCAAGAAACTAGCAAGCATATTCTTCAAATCATTTGTTTGATTGCTTAAGGAGGATTGAATATTATCTCGAAGATCGGATCGAATGTCATTTCCTTGCTTGGTGATATCTCCTTTTAGATTGATAATTTGGCTCTATAGATTCTTGATTTGCTCACCTTGGGTTCTCATTATGGCTTCAACATCCGGGTTAATGGGTGGGGCTTGTTGAGCGGGTGGGTGATAACGTGTAGAAGCTCTTGGTGGGATTTGGTTGCTTCTATTGTAGTTGTTGGCGGGGTTTTGGTTTTGAGGAGAAAAACCGGGTGAAAGGTAATTGTTTGATCGATAACTCAGAAAATTTCTATCCCCTTGAGGTCGAGCTTGGTAATTTTCCGGTGAATAATTACCATAAGCGGCATACACATTTTCCGGATTTCCTTGTGTAGAAGGACAATCGGTGTATGAGTGTGGACCGCCGCATGTTTCACAAGAAGGTGCAACCGCTTTAACTTGTATTTGTTGGTTTGAAGCGAGAAGCAAGATACTTTTGCTCATTTCAGTCATCATGCGGGTGAGTTCGGTCATATCAGGGTTTGCTGAGGTAGAAGAAACATTGACTCTCGGGTTGTTCCTGGAAGAAGCGGAGGAATCCCAGTTTTTGTGGTGAGTAGTCATGTTCTCAATTAGCTCTCTACACTCCTCGGGTCTTCTTTTCATAAATGTGCCACCGGCGGCTGCATTAATCGTATCACGATCACGAAAAGTCAAACCGTTGTAGAAAGTATCAATACGTGTGACTGGAAGCATGTTGTGGTTTGGACAACGATCGATCAAGACATTATATCTCTCCCAAGCATCAAAAAGAGATTCATCGGGATCTTGCATGAAACCGCTGATTTGATTGCGAAGGCTCGTGACCATGGATGGTGGAAAGTAGCGCGACAAAAAGCGTTGAGTCATGTCATCCCAAGTGTGAATTGAATTCTTCGGGAGACGATCAAACCATTTCTCGGCATGATGCGATAAAGTATGTGGAAAGAGTTGAAGGCGTAGAACATCCATTGTGGCACCGGGCAACTTCATGCTTTGAGTGATTGTAATGAACTTGTCGAGGTGTTTGTTGGCATCATCATCAGGCAATCCACGGAAAGGATTTGTTTGCACTTGCTGAATCATGTGGTGCTTCAACGAAAACTCCGGAGCCGTGATTTGCATCGGCGCAACCGGTCCTCCTCGTCCAAACATGGTAGGTTGACAAAGCTCCTCCATTGTCCGAATATCGGGCTGTGGAAGAACATTGTTGTTATTATTGTTGAGGTGCGGTGGATTATTGTTGTTGTTAACACCTGACATACTTAAATCTTCTCGAGTCTCGGGCTCTTGATAATTAGAAGATCTAGTACGCATACACCTACAAAGACAAAAGAAAACAATACCAAACGCAAAGAGAATATATATACACAATAAAAATAAAATCTTTTTGGATTTTTGAAATTTTTAATTTTTATGGATTTTTGACAATTTTTAATTTTTATGGTTTTTTTTTGAAAATTTTTGTGCAAGAAAAATAACGCTCACGAATGAACGGATCCCAAAAAGCAACACGTCTCTCACAGAAAACCGTTAATCTTTACGAAAAGAGCCGGCAGCGGCGCCATTTTAATGAAGAGATTTTGCTAGGTTCAATTGTTGTTCTCGGTATCTTAACGAATTGATCTAGGTTCTATGTGTGACTCAGTCGTTCTTTGGTGGAACAAATGTTTTTGGTTGTTTTTTTTTAAATAAAAGTGCAGAACAATTAAAGTAAATGACTTTAAAGTAAATCCAAATCTAATTTAAAGTAAATGGTGCAAGTATTTAAAAGCGTGACGAGAAATTTAAGGGCACTAAAAGTAAATAACGCAAACTTAAATCTAACTAAGGCAAACTTAAAACGCAACTAAAACTTAAAACTAAGGCAAGGCTAAAATAAATCTAAGGCAAATAAAGTTAAAGTGCGACTAAGTAAAAAGGCGGGAAAAAATAAAGCTTGAAATTAAAAAGCAGAAATTAAAACTGAAATTAAAAGAACCTGAAAATCAACTCATCCGGAATAAAAACCTTATTCGGAATAAATGGCTTACTCGGAATATGTCACCTATCCGGAATAATCCTCTCTATTCGGAATGTTGGTCTTGATTCGGAATGTTTCTTGATCCGGAATATTCTGCCTATCCGGAATAATTCCCTTATCCGGAATATCTTCTCTATCCGGAATATTTGGCCTATCAGGAATATTTCCTTATTCGGAATATTCTGCCTATCCGGAATAATTCCCTTATCCGGAATATCTTCTCTATCCGGAATATCCTTGCTATTCGGAATATTCTGCCTATCCAGAATAATTCCCTTATCCGGAATATCTTCTCTATCTGGAATATTTGGCCTATCCGGAATATTTCCCTATTCGGAATATTTGGCCTATCCGGAATATTCTGCCTATCCAGAATAATTCCCTTATCCGGAATATCTTCTCTGTCCGGAATATTCGATATTCCGGGTGGACCACCTTGGCTAAGACCTTGATTCAGAACTTTCCTGGGAAGATACAGTAATAGCAAACAAACACCCCGAAGAACAGGGAACAAGAAAAAGATACGATCTAGATAAAAATTAAGCAAAATCAACCACAATATTAAATCAAACTATTCAATAAACATATACTAATGATAATCAAACAATCCAAAACAAAAAAACTACCAATAAAGATCAAGATAATCAAAACCCACTTAATAAATTTAACAAAAACTCAAGAACATGAACATGAATAATAAACATATAAATCAAAGATTAAAGAAAGGTAGAATGAGATCAAACAATAAAGATAAAGATTAACAAGAATTAAAAGAACACTTACTTGAAATTAAATGGTAATTAAGGTGCAAGACAAGTATTTAAATTTGACAAGTAAATAAATGACAAAGTAAATAAAAGTGGAAGAACTAATTATCACTATTAGCCAACAAAAATGAAAAGATTAATCCTAATGACTATTTATAAGGGAGGATTAAGGGGTGCTTAAGAAGCTTCCTCCCCTCCTTCATTTCTTTTTAATTGCATGATTAAATCCCTCAAGCCTTTAATCTTCATTTAATTGCACCATTAGTCCTTAAGCCTTTAATCTTCATTAAATCTTGGACTTTAATGACTTTTGGCTCGGAATTTCTTTGAACTCGTCTTGTAATTCTTCAATAAATTAGACTTGAATTCTTCGGCTTTAAGTAAACTTCCGTCTTTTGACTTTTTCTTCGATAAATCTTCAGAATTGGTCTTAGACTTCCGTTCTTTTTGCACTCTTGACTTCTTGACTTCGTCTTTCGTCTTTTTCTTCGATAAAAGCCCGTGAATGCCCGTGTTTCTCCACTTTTCACCTTTTCGTCCTAAATCACAACAAAAACACAAACCACGCATAATTCCGACATAAAAGACATAAAATACACATTTTGGCTCGGTTATTATTGTAATTAAGTAATAAAAAGGATAGGTGTTTACACACCTATCAATAACAAACTACAAAAGTTTCTTTGAATGGACATAGTTTAGAAAAAGCGGGCCAAATCATTTAAATTAAGCAAGTTGCATAAAACCGCCTTTCTTGAGTGCCTTCTTCATGGACCTGAGATAAAACATGCTATAAAGTCAACAAAAATGTTGAGTGAATCTATAGAGTTTAAATTAAATAAACGAACACAAGTATTCTGAATAAACCTTCCATGGTTGACAATCATGTGGACCAGACATAATCATCGTTGTTATTACATAAGCATCATGATATTGAACGTTAACATATATTATTTCATCCCAAAACACCTAGCCAAGTGCGTATATTTCTCTTATACAATTGCATCCGATGTTTCATTACTAGTGTATCACAACACCACGCGATAGCAAGTCGCGACCGGACTGGGCGTCACCCCGATAGATCTATCCATAGTATTAGCGTTCATTCGATTAACAATTCATGATCCAATGGGTCTTTTAAGGCTAGAAGCAAACTTATGTAAATAACGTTCATCTAGCATACAATCGGGTCCCTGTACCCTTGTGTTCTATTTTAAAACAAGCATGTCATCCCCCTCGCGGGTTTTAAAATACTTTATAAGATAGTTTAAAAGCGAGGCTATAGACTCACCTTAGTACAAGAGTAGTAATATGACGATCGCCGACGATAAGTGATGCCCGTTAAACACGAAGACCGCAACCTACCAAATAAGGCGCGTTCGTTAATAAATGACTCAAGTATAAATAATACTTAAATAAAACAAATATCAAAATACAAAACCATGACAATCCTAAAAATAATATAATAGTACTAGTGTACTTCTATACCCTTTTACATGTTAACTTTATTAGATTATATCATCGATAAAAATCTGCCGGTACTTACCGAAAGTACAAGCTCGTTTACCTTACTTAAACTATTCTGTTTTCGACGAAACTTGGTAAAAAACTCACATATAATATGAATAAGACTCAGTTTAAGTTTCATTTTAGAATATTACTTCTAAGGCTTTCTGCCCGACACATCTATGAGTTACAAAAAACTGGACAGTTTTACGCCTTTGACTTGTAAAACCATTTTGACATACCTAACCAACTCCATTTATAAAATCGACACTCGGGTTTGAAAATAGACTCATGACCTGAGATTTAGACTTTAACATCAGTCCTTGAACATTTTAAACTCATTCTATAGTCCCCGAGATTCGATCCAAACATCGACAACAATTTTCAGATTGTGCCGATACTCGTCTCCCGGTACACGAATACTAAAATTGTTGTAACTTCGCACTCGCCAGTTAATTCAAGAACTATTAATAAAGGACCAAGATCCCCTATAAAAAACAAAATATCGTTCTAAGACGGGTACTCTGATCTTTCTAACTGGTGAGTTTATAGGAGTCTACTATAGCGAGGAGGAATCGGCATCTATCTATTCCGTTATAAATGAAAGAAAAAAGGGACGGGATCATAATGAGATTTTCATCTCAAAAAGGGATTTTGATTCCTATATATCCACCCATGTGGTACTTCATTATACCATATATATAAGATCCATCTGTATAGATATCACCATCTACATCCAGAAAGCCGCTGGCAGGCCAACAACCGCCACTGGAATCAATAAGAAAACAAGTGCTAAGTTTTAGGTCATTCCTTGCGGCAACCACTGGAATATTACAAAACGATCTTGCGTTCTTCTATGAAAGACGAAGACTTAGAAAGAACAAAGAAGTTTGGATCCGAAAAAGTACCAAGAACACGCTCATTCTTCAGCCGTAGAGAGACTTTTGAATTGCGACGTTACGGTCTTCAACAGGTAGGCTGCACGCGGCTCGATCACACCTGTAGTGAAGAAGGCTCGCAAAGTGCTCGCTAAAAAGAACGCTAGCGATGAAGGGAATCCTACAGCGAAACAAAAGCGGAAGAAGAGTACGTTTCTAAGTCCCCGCGAAGCGAGGATGATTCGACCAGCGAATGAAGTGGGTCAACTTTTTGTCTTCGGCCAAAAACGTTTGGAGTTGGGAGTTCTACTTTATATCAAATCGAAGCTAACGAAATTCTCTACAACCCTATCTAAGTAGTTAAACAATAATCATACAGTAAGTTACCCAAAAATGGCCTTTTACCAAATGGTCTAAAATGACAAGTTAAAAATCATGTTAAACCAACATTTTGACCCTTTTTAACAATTCATATACACCTAATAACAACCTAGAATCACTCTAATCAATCCCTTTCAATCCTATAACACTTGTATGTACCTATCTTAAAACAAGAATTAAAAATTCATACATGCAATGAATAAAATAAAGCATAAACATGATAAACAACACATTTATACTATAAAAATAGATCAAACTTCACAAGATTTTATGAAAAATAAAAACATGGTGCATGTGAGAAAAATTTATATCAATGGAATCACCTTCAAAAATCAAGGATGGGAATTTGTTTAATTTTGGCTAGATCAAAGTAAAAATCATAAAAATGTGAAGGTTTTGGTGGTATGGTGTGGACGGAAACAAGGGGAGCGAGGGTAAGTATGTGTTTTTTTTATTAATTTGATATAGTGGGAAAATTAGGTAGGAAATTTTCTTTTTATAGTAGGTAGTGGAGGGACTAATTTTGCCAACGTTTTATAGTTTGGACCAAAAAGTAATTAAATAAGTTAAAGGGTAGAAAATGACTATTAGTATAAAATAAAAATATTTACGGAACTCGGGTTTCGTAAAGATACTTCTCAAAAGTTAAAACGCTTCATAAATATAATAATAAAGCTTTGACACGACTTAAAACGTAATTAAATCGAAAACGTCGAAAATATAAAATATCGAGATAATCGATAATAAAACATACATATTTGGGCATCCGTCGGTATCGCGATCACTAATAATTCTCGTCATTCGTTAAAACGTAAAACACAAGAAATAAAGATTAAATATAATAAAATCATTCTTATGATAAATTGAGAAATAATATCGATACCTAACGTATTCCTTGCCGGTTTTCATCTAATCGACATTCTTACGCTAGTTTCAAGTCATAACCTTCTCGGTTAGTCGATAATTTAAAATTCTCATTAAATTAAACAAGTAACACGTAATAGTCGAGATTAAAATAACGACTGAAATTGACGGATTGACACATTATCCCCACCAAATTAGGATCTTCGCCCTCGAAGATCAACTTGCTTCTTGCCCGATCGCTTGTTGAAATCAAAGAGATGAGGGTAATTCTTCCACATTTGGTCTTCTCGTTCCCAAGTATACTCCGGTCCTCTCCGAGAGTTCCATCGAACTTTGAAGATAGGGATTCGACTTTGTTTTAGTTGCTTGACCTCGTGATCCATGATCTCGATTGGTTCTTCAATAAAGTGAAACTTTTCATCAACCTTAACTTCGTCCCACGGTATAACGAGTTCTTCATCGGATAAACACTTCTTCAGATTCGACACATAAAAAGTGTTATGAATCCCATACAGTTCTTGTGGTAGTTCAAGTTGGTATGCCACGGGTCCTACTCTAGATGTAATCATAAATGGTTCGACATAACGAGGACTCAACTTCCCACGTTTTCCAAATTGTATAACACCTTTACATGGTGATACCTTTAGCATAACCTTATCTCCCACACTAAACTCCAATGGTTTTCTTCTCACATCCGCATAACTCTTCTGTCGGCTTCGCGCAGACAACAACCTATTCTTGATTTGCACAATCATATCCGTCGTCTCTCTAATCATCTCTGATCCAGTGAGTTGAGCATCACCAACCTCACTCCAGCTCACGGGTGATCCACATTTTCTCCCATAAAGTGCTTCAAAAGGTGCAGCTTTAATACTCGCGTGATAACTGTTATTGTACGAGAATTCGGCCAAAGGTAAGTGCTTATCCCAGCTACTTCCAAAGTCTATCACACAAGCACGCAACATTTCCTCCAATATTTGAATAGTTCTTTTGCTTTGCCCATCAGTTTGCGGGTGATAGGCTGTGCTCATATCCAAATTGGTTCCTAAAGATTTCTGAAGTGATCTCCAAAATCCAGAAGCAAAACGACTGTCTCTATCAGAAATGATTGAAATAGGAACACCATGCTTACACACGATTTCCTTCAGATAAAGGTCGGCGAGTTTATCCAAACCGAACCTCTCGTTGATTGGAATAAAATGAGCGGATTTAGTTAAACGATCGACAATAACCCAGATTTCATCGAACCCAGACGGTGTCCTTGGGAGTTTTGTGATGAAGTCCATCGTAATTTGCTCCCATTTCCAATTGGAATTTCAGGTTGGACAAGAAATCCTGACGGTTTCTGATATTCAGCTTTCACTTTTGCACACGTTAAGCATTTCGCGACGTATGATGTAATATCAGCTTTCATATTCGGCCACCAGTATAACTTTTTCAAGTCTTGGTACATTTTGTCCGATCCAGGATGAATAGAATACTTGGACTTATGAGATTCTAACATGATCAAGTCTCTCAGTCCACCAAGAATGGTAACCAAATTCGACCTCTCAAACATTTGATACCATCGGATCGCGTCTCAAATGTTTCACCATCTCCTCTAAATCTTTCGGCTGCAATATTTTCCTTCTTACACGCTTCGATTTGTGCGTTTCGAATCTGCTCAGTTAAGTTATTATAAACTGTCACCACCAAAGCACGCACTCGAATCGGTTTCTCCCTTTCCTTTCGACTTAACGCGTCAGCTACCACATTCGCCTTTCCCGGATGATAACGAATTTCGTAGTCGTAATCACTCAAGAGTTCAACCCATCGACGTTGCCTCATATTCAGCTCCTTTTGATCCAATATGTATTGTAGACTTTTGTGATCAGTGTATACTGTACACTTCGTGCCATACAGATAATGTCTCCAAAGTCACAGAGAAAAAACCACAGCGCCCAATTCCAAGTCATGGGTAGTGTAGTTCTCCTCATTCTTCCTTAATTGTCTAGAGGCATATGCGATCACCTTTTCACGTTGCATGAGAACAACACCGTATCCTTGAAGAGATGCATCACAATAAACAACAAAGTCTTCACTTCCTTCAGGTAACGATAAGATCGGCGCACTGCAGAGTTTCATCTTCAGGGTTTTGAAAGCTTCTTCTTCTTCATCGCCCCACACAAATGGTTTATTCTTCTGATTCAGCTTAGTTAATGGTTTTGATATCAAAGAGAATCCTTCAATAAACCTTCGATAGTAACCAGCCAAACCTAGAAATTGTCGCACTTCAGTTGGTGTAGTGTAGTGAGAGCACTCCAATTCTTAATGGCTTCAATATTTACAGGATCAACATGTACCCCACTTTTATCAATCACATGTCCGAGAAATTGTACAGAATTAAGCCAAAAATCACACTTTGAGAATTTAGCGTACAACTTTTCGTCCTTTAACAAGTTCAAGATAATTCTTAAGTGTTCGGCATGCTCTTCATTGCTCTTGGAGTAGATTAGAATATCATCGATGAAAACAATCACGAATTTATCAAGATACGGCTTACAAATGCGATTCATTAAGTCCATGAATACAGCATGTGCATTAGTCAAATCAAAAGGCATAACTCGGAACTCATAATGACCATAACGAGTTCTAAATGCAGTAATAGGAAAATCTTCCTCACGTACACGAAGTTGATGGTAACCAGAACGAAGATCAATCTTGGAGAAAACACGAGAACCTTGAAGTTGATCAAATAGATCATCAATTCTTGGAAGCGGATAACGATTCTTGATCGTCAGCTTATTCAGCTCTTAGTAATCGATACACATACGGAACGAACCATCTTTCTTCTTAACGAATAAAACAAGAGCTCCCCAAGGTGATGAACTCGGTCGTATAAAACCTTTATCAGATAGTTCTTGTAGTTGCACAGATAACTCCTTCAGCTCGGATGGTGCTAAACGATATGGCGCACGAGCTACGGGTGCAACACCAGGAATTAGATCAATTTGAAATTCTACTTGCCTTGGAAACGGAAGCCCTGGAAAATCTTCCGGAAACACTTTAGGAAAGTCACGAAGGACTGGAACATTTTCGATACGTTTCTCCTTCGATTCCTTCTCCGATACATGAGCTAGGAATAACTCACAACCTCTTTCGATGTACTTACGAGATTTAATGCACGAAACGATTTTCAGTCGAGAATTATATTTATCACCTTCGATAACTATGTTCTTGTCATCTAAAGGAATCCTATCCTCACAGAACAGACGCATTATACTTGGACAACCAATCCATTCCGATAATAATATCAAAACTTCCCAATTCGACGATCATCAATTCTATAGAACATCCTAAGAGCGCACGATTGGTACTTACTAATTTACCATCATCTAGTTCTACTTCATAACTCGCGTCTAATTCGACCGCACCAGAATCAAATAAAGCTGTAGCGTAACGGTTACTCAGTAAAAACGTACCAGTAACAACTTTCGGGTTTTTCTTAGCATCAGCTTCTCCTAGTTGATAGGCTTTTCCTTGATTATCTCCACCATGTGTATTCTTTTGTAGCTCGGGGCATTGATTCTTCATGTGTCCTTTACCTTGGCAGTTAAAGCAAGTCAGTCCTTTCCTTCCTGGTCCCCAACAGTCTTCAGTCTTGTGACCCAGCTTGTTACACTTTCCACACTTAGCACATTCACCAGTATGAGTCCTTTTGCAGCGTTGACATAGGGTTCCCTTATCAGCAGGTGCAGTTTCAGTCATTGCATTAGCATTACTCCTCCTTCTGTTCTGATTCCTATTGTGAGATTTACGGTTATCACATCGATCATCACTTTCCAATTCAGCCTTTCTTTTACTACCTTCAACAACACCATCAGCCTTATCTTGGATAATCTGTCCCATTAGTTGGTAGGCCATTCGAATAGCTTCATCAATAATAGCAGGTTTAGATGAGGTCACATCACCACGAATGTTGGCAGGTAAGCCTCGAATATACTGCTCCACCTTCAAGTATTCTGGGTTAACTTTCTTTGGACAAAGTAGAGCAAGTTCATGGAATCTGTTTGTGTATCCATCGATATCAGTACCCATCTGTCTGAGCTGATACAATTCATATTCTAACCTTTGAATAACACTCCTTGGACAAAATTCCTCGGTCATACATCTTCTCACTTCAACCCAAGGTGTAGCATAAGCAACATTCATCCCTATAGACGCCATTCCTCCATTCCACCAAGTCAATGCTCGCCCTTGAAGAGTAGTAGAGGCAAACATCACTTTGTCTCCTTCCTCACTTCCACTAAATCGAAACACGGATTCTAATCTTTCAAACCATTGCATTAAACCAACAGCACCTTCAGTACCCTTAAAAGTCGGAGGTTTACATTTCATAAACGAGGTATAAGTACACTTCTTGTTTTCAGGAATCACTGGTCTATCAACATCACCAGTTCCATCACCAGCATTGTCAGCTCTAGTATTGCCAGCTCTAGTATTGCCAGCTCCAGTATTGCCAGCTCCAGTATCGCCAGCTCCACCAGATCCACCAGCTCCACTGGATCCACCAGCTCTACCATTATTCATATTTGCCATAAATGCATTCATAGCGACTTGAAATTGATCAGCTACTATAGCGCGTAACTGCGCCTGAATCATTTGTTTTGGCGGCATGATCCTGTTACACA
Organism: Glebionis coronaria; assembly: GCA_025667525.1. NCBI lineage: Eukaryota > Viridiplantae > Streptophyta > Magnoliopsida > Asterales > Asteraceae > Glebionis > Glebionis coronaria. The sequence goes on along the minus strand of CM046875.1, from coordinate 271,749,073 downwards.
GTTCACATCAAAATGATATTCATTCAACGCTTGTGATAACAAAACATGAATAACACATAATAAGAAATAGATAGATGAAGAGAAACAAGAAAGGATGATAGAACGAAGAATAGAATTTAGACAAGGAACGAAGATTCACGAGGAATGAGTCAAAAGATAGGAATTTCTACTATGACAATCAGCGTCGTTTATAAATTGCGTATTAGTATTATAATAATCAAATAATAAACATTTAAAAAGAAATAAATGTAATGCATTATGCTTTAAGCAGAAATAATAATTAAATATTTATAACATATATATACTTTTCTTATTCTCGTCCATTGGCAACTCGAAGGTTTCGCTTGCAGATGTTATAGTCAAAAGATTTCAAAAATTTATTTTTGGAAAATCTTTTCGTTCTCTATAAATTGAGCTCTGATGCCAATCTTTAACACCCCTAATTTTGGGTCATAACAATGGAAGGGTCATTGGGTGTTACTTTCATGGTTCAATCTCAATATCATAGAAAACGCCTCAAAATGAGTCATTTTAATAAAAAATACATCCATTCATTTCTTAAAGATGAAACAGTTCACACACGGTCCCAAATAGTTTTAAAGTTTACACAACATAACAAACTACAAAAGTTTCTTTGAATGGACATAGTTTAGAAAAAGCGGGCCAAATCATTTAAATTAAGCAAGCTGCATGAAACCACCTTCCTTGAGTGCCTTCTTCATGGACCTGAGATAAAACATGCTATAAAGTCAACAAAAATGCTGAGTGAATCTATAGAGTTTAGATTAAATAAACAAACACAAGTATTCTGAATAAACCTTCCATGGTTGACAATCATGTGGATCAAACATAATCATCGTTGTTATTACATAAGCCTCATGATATTGAACGTTAACATATATTATTTCAGCCCAACACACCTAGCCAAGTGCGTATATTTCTCTTATACAATTGCATCCGATGTTTCATTACTAGTGTATCACAAAACCACGCGATAGCTAGTCGCGACCGGACTGGGCGTCACCCCGATAGATCTATCCATAGTATTAGCGTTCATTCGATTAACAATTCATGATTCAATGGGTCTTTTAAGGCTAGAAGCAAACTTATGTAAATAACGTTCATCTAGCATACAATCGGGTCCCTTGTGTTCTATTTTAAAACAAGCATGTCATCCCCCTCGCGGGTTTTAAAATACTTTACAAGATAGTATAAAAGCGAGGCTATAGACTCGCCTTAGTACAAGAGTAGTAATATGACGATCACCGACGATAAGTGATGCCCGTTAAACACGAAGACCGTAACCTACCAAATAAGGCGTGTTCGTTAATAAATGACTCAAGTATAAATAATACTTAAATAATACAAATCTCAAAATACAAAACCATGACAATCCCAAAAATAGTACAAGTGTACTTCTATACCCTTTTACATGTTAACTTTATTAGATTATATCATCGATAAAAATCTGCCGGTACTTACCGAAAGTACAAGCTCGTTTACCTTACTTAAACTATTCTGTTTTCGATGAAACTTGGTCAAAAACTCACATATAATATGAATAAGACTCAGTTTAAGTTTCATTTAAAAATATTACTTCTAAGGCTTTCTGCCCGACACATCTATGAGTTACAAAAAAACCGGACAGTTTTACGCCTTTGACTTGTAAAACCATTTTGACATATCTAAACAACTCCATTTATAAAACCGACACTCGGGTTTGAAAATAGACTCATGACCTGAGGTTTAGACTTTAACATCAGTCCTTGAACATTTTTAAACTCATTCTATAGTCCCCAAGATTCAATCCAAACATCGACAACAATTTTCGGATTGTGCCGATACTCGTCTCCCGGTACACGAATACTAAAATTGTTGTAACTTTGCACTCGTTTGGAGTTGGAAGTCCTACTTTATATCAAATCGAAGCAAACGAAATTCCCTACAACCCTATCTAATTAGTTAAACAATAATCATACAGTAAGTTACCCAAAAATGGCCTTTTACCTACTGGTCTAAAATGACAAGTTAAAAATCATGTTAAATCAACATTTTGACCCATTTTGACAATTCATATACTCCTAATAACAACCTACAATCACTCTAATCAATCCCTTTCAATCCTATAACACTTGTATGTACATATTCACAACAAGAATTAAGTCTATGAATACAGCATGTGCATTAGTCAAATCAAAAGGCATAACTCGGAACTCATAATGACCATAACAGTTCTAAATGCAGTAATAGGAAAATATTCCTCACGTACACGAAGTTGATGGTAACCAGAACGAAGATCAATCTTGGAGAAAACACGAGAACCTTGAAGTTGATCAAATAGATCATCAATTCTTGGAAGCGGATAACGATTCTTGATCGTCAGCTTATTCAGCTCTCAGTAATCGATACACATACGGAACGAACCATCTTTCTTCTTAACGAATAAAACAAGAGCTCCCCAAGGTGATGAACTCGGTCGTATAAAACCTTTATCAGATAGTTCTTGTAGTTGCACAGATAACTCCTTCAGCTCGGATGGTGCTAAACGATATGGCGCACGAGCTACGGGTGCAACACCAGGAATTAGATCAATTTGAAATTCTACTTGCCTTGGAAACGGAAGCCCTGGAAAATCTTCCGGAAAAACTTTAGGAAAGTCACGAAGGACTGGAACATTTTCGATACGTTTCTCCTTCGATTCCTTCTCCGATACATGAGCTAGGAATAACTCACAACCTCTTTCGATGTACTTACGAGATTTAATGCACGAAACGATTTTCAGTCGAGAATTATATTTATCACCTTCGATAACTATGTTCTTGTCATCTAAAGGAATCCTATCCTCACAGAACAGACGCATTATACTTGGACAACCAATCCATTCCGATAATAATATCAAAACTTCCTAATTCGACGATCATCAGTTCTATAGAACATCCTAAGAGCGCACGATTGGTACTTACTAATTTACCATTATCTAGTTCTACTTCATAACTCGCGTCTAATTCGACCGCACCAGAATCAAATAAAGCTGTAGCGTAACGGTTACTCAGTAAAAACGTACCAGTAACAACTTTCGGGTTTTGCTTAGCATCAGCTTCTCCTAGTTGATAGGCTTTTCCTTGATTATCTCCACCATGTGTATTCTTCTGCAGCTCGGGGCATTGATTCTTCATATGTCCTTTACCTTGGCAGTTAAAGCAAGTCAGTCCTTTCCTTCCTGGTCCCCAACAGTCTTCAGTCTTGTGACCCAGCTTGTTACACTTTCCACACTTAGCACATTCACCAGTATGAGTCCTTTTGCAGCGTTGACATCGGGTTCCCTTATCAGCAGGTGCAGTTTCAGTCATTGCATTAGCATTACTCCTCCTTCTGTTTTGATTCCTATTGTGAGATTTACGGTTATCACATCGATCATCACTTTCCACTTCAGCCTTTCTTTTACTACCTTCAACAACACCATCAGCCTTATCTTGGATAATCTGTCCCATTAGTTGGTAGGCCATTCGAACAGCTTCATCAATAATAGCAGGTTTAGATGAGGTCACATCACCACGAATGTTGGCAGGTAAGCCTCGAATATACTGCTCCACCTTCAAGTATTCTGGGTTAACTTTCTTTGGACAAAGTAGAGCAAGTTCATGGAATCTGTTTGTGTATCCATCGATATCAGTACCCATCTGTCTGAGCTGATACAATTCATATTCTAACCTTTGAATAACACTCCTTGGACAAAATTCCTCGGTCATACATCTTCTCACTTCAACCCAAGGTGTAGCATAAGCAACATTCATCCCTATAGACGCCATTCCTCCATTCCACCAAGTCAATGCTCGCCCTTGAAGAGTAGTAGAGGCAAACATCACTTTGTCTCCTTCCTCACTTCCACTAAATCGAAACACGGATTCCAATCATTCAAACCATTGCATTAAACCAACAGCACCTTCAGTACCCTTAAAAGTCGGAGGTTTACATTTCATGAACGAGGTATAAGTACACTTCTTGTTTTCAGGAATCACTGGTCTATCAGCATCACCAGTTCCATCACCAGCATTGTCAGCTCCAGTATTGCCAGCTCTAGTATTGCCAGCTCCAGTATTGCCAGCTCCAGTATCGCCAGCTCCACCAGATCCACCAGCTCCACCGGATCCACCAGCTCTACCATTATTCATATTTGCCATAAATGCATTCATAGCGACTTGAAATTGATCAGCTACTATAGCGCGTAACTGCGCCTGAATCATTTGTTTTGGCGGCATGATCCTGTTACACAGTTCACATCAAAATGATATTCATTCAACGCTTGTGATAACAAAACATGAATAACACAGAATAAGAAATAGATAGATGAAGAGAAACAAGAAAGGATGATAGAACGAAGAATAGAATTTAGACAAGGAATGAAGATTCACGAGGAATGAGTCAAAAGATAGGAATTTCTACTATGACAATCAGCGTCGTTTATAAATTACGTATTAGTATTATAATAATCAAATAATAAACATTTATAAAGAAATAAATGTAATGCATTATGCTTTAAGCAGAAATAATAATTAAATATTTATAACATATATATACTTTTCTTATTCTCGTCCATTGGCAACTCGGAGGTTTCGCTTGCAGATGTTATAGTCAAAAGATTTCAAAAATTTATTTTTGGAAATCTTTTCGTTCTCTATAAATTGAGCTCTGATGCCAATCTTTAACACCCCTAATTTTGGGTCATAACAACGGAAGGGTCATTGGGTGTTACTTTCATGGTTCAATCTCAATATCATAGAAAACGCCTCAAAATGAGTCATTTTAATAAAAAATACATCCATTCATTTCTTAAAGATGAAACAGTTCACACACGGTCCCAAATAGTTTTAAAGTTTACACAACATAACAAACTACAAAAGTTTCTTTGAATGGACATAGTTTAGAAAAAGCGGGCCAAATCATTTAAATTAAGCAAGCTGCATGAAACCACCTTCCTTGAGTGCCTTCTTCATGGACCTGAGATAAAACATGCTATAAAGTTAACAAAAATGCTGAGTGAATCTATAGAGTTTAGATTAAATAAACAAACACAAGTATTCTGAATAAACCTTCCATGGTTGACAATCATGTGGATCAAACATAATCATCGTTGTTATTACATAAGCCTCATGATATTGAACGTTAACATATATTATTTCAGCCCAACACACCTAGCCAAGTGCGTATATTTCTCTTATACAATTGCATCCGATGTTTCATTACTAGTGTATCACAAAACCACGCGATAGCTAGTCGCGACCGGACTGGGCGTCACCCCGATAGATCTATCCATAGTATTAGCGTTCATTCGATTAACAATTCATGATTCAATGGGTCTTTTAAGGCTAGAAGCAAACTTATGTAAATAACGTTCATCTAGCATACAATCGGGTCCCTTGTGTTCTATTTTAAAACAAGCATGTCATCCCCCTCGCGGGTTTTAAAATACTTTACAAGATAGTATAAAAGCGAGGCTATAGACTCGCCTTAGTACAAGAGTAGTAATATGACGATCACCGACGATAAGTGATGCCCGTTAAACACGAAGACCGTAACCTACCAAATAAGGCGTGTTCGTTAATAAATGACTCAAGTATAAATAATACTTAAATAATACAAATCTCAAAATACAAAACCATGACAATCCCAAAAATAATAATAGTACAAGTGTACTTCTATACCCTTTTACATGTTAACTTTATTAGATTATATCATCGATAAAAATCTGCCGGTACTTACCGAAAGTACAAGCTCGTTTACCTTACTTAAACTATTCTGTTTTCGATGAAACTTGGTCAAAAACTCACATATAATATGAATAAGACTCAGTTTAAGTTTCATTTAAAAATATTACTTCTAAGGCTTTCTGCCCGACACATCTATGAGTTAAAAAAAAACCTGACAGTTTTACGCCTTTGACTTGTAAAACCATTTTGACATATCTAAACAACTCCATTTATAAAACCGACACTCGGGTTTGAAAATAGACTCATGACCTGAGGTTTAGACTTTAACATCAGTCCTTGAACATTTTTAAACTCATTCTATAGTCCCCAAGATTCGATCCAAACATCGACAACAATTTTCGGATTGTGCCGATACTCGTCTCCCGGTACACGAATACTAAAATTGTTGTAACTTTGCACTCGTTTGGAGTTGGAAGTCCTACTTTATATCAAATCGAAGCAAACGAAATTCCCTACAACCCTATCTAATTAGTTAAACAATAATCATACAGTAAGTTACCCAAAAATGGCCTTTTACCTACTGGTCTAAAATGACAAGTTAAAAATCATGTTAAATCAACATTTTGACCCATTTTGACAATTCATATACTCCTAATAACAACCTACAATCACTCTAATCAATCCCTTTCAATCCTATAACACTTGTATGTACATATTCAAAACAAGAATTAAAAATTCATACATGCAATGAATAAAATAAAGCATAAACAAGATAAACAACACATTTATACTAAAAAAAATAGATCAAACTTCACAAGATTTTATGAAAAATAAAAACATGGTGCATGTGAGAAAAATTTATATCAATGGAATCACCTTCAAAAATCAAGGATGAGACTTTGTTTAATTTTGGCTAGATCAAAGTAGAAATCACAAAAATGTGATGGTTTTGGTGCTATGGTGTGGACTGAAACAATGGGGGGGAGGGTGAGTATGTATTTTTTTTATTAATTTGATATAGTGGGAAAATTAGGTAGGAAATTTTCTTTTTGTAGTAGGTAGTGGAGGGACTAATTTTGCCAAAGTTGTATAGTTTTGGACCAAAAAGTAATTAAATAAGTTAAATGGTAGAAAATAACTATTAGTCAAAATTAAAAATATTTACGGGACTCGGGTTTCATAAAAATACTTTTCAAAAGTTAAAATGCTTCATAAATATAATAATAAAGCTTCAACACGACTTAAAACGTAATTAAATCGAAAACGTCGAAAATATAAAATATCGAGACACTCGATAATAAAACATAAATATTTGAGCATCCGTCGGTATCGCGATCACTAATATCTCGTCATTCGTTAAAACGTAAAACACAAGAAATAAAGATTAAATATAACAAAATCATTCTTATGATAAATTGAGAAATAATATCGATACCTAACGTATTCCTTGCCGGTTTTCATCTAATCGACATTCTTACGCTAGTTTCAAGTCATAACTTTCTCGGTTAGTCGATAATTTAAAATTCTCATTAAATTAACACGTAACACGTAATAGTCGAGATTAAAATAACGACCTGAAATTGATGGATTGTCACAACATTCACCATGAAATCTTGACTGAAACATGTAACTAGGATGCACCCATACGCCCCACATGATAATATAATAATATAATGGCCAAATAACTGAAAATGGACGCCACGAGCTATCACTCCGCCGTGCTGAAGTCATAACACTAGTGCCTCTAGTGTTATGGTTATGGTACCTCCATAACTAGGTGAAACTGGTCATAGATGTATATGGCTTAGGAATTTAACTGAACATAAGCAAATCAATACATATAAAACATATACCGGGAAAACAATTGGCTGCATACGGGGAATCCTAATAAGGAAAGAATGTCCATACTGAAAGGACGGAGAATCCGTAACTTAAGTCCAGTGAACGAAGAAGACGAACGGAAGATAGTCCTACTTCGATCTCACTAATGCTACATAAATAGTATACGTGTATAAGTATTCTGATTACTGAGTACATAACTGATTTTATATCGTGACTTAACTTGTTTTATATGTTCATGTCTTGTTTTACTGATTTTAACATTATGCTGTGTTTATCATGTATTATGTATATTCTGATTAAGTATTACTTGTATTTCTTGTATTATTATACTTGTTGTGTAATAATAAGTAACTTCCTAAAAATAGCAGGTTTCCTAAAATAGAAGGTTTCCAAAAATAGTAAGTTTCCCGAAATAGAAAGTTTCAATATTTAGAAATAAGCTGGTTTAATAAGTTAAAAATATATGCTTAAGTTTTACTGATTAAATATACAAAGTCATGTGATTAATAATATAGTTTATTAATTATAACATGTTAATTAAATAAACTATCGGTTATAAGATTTAGTTAAATATAAGCATGATTTAATTAAATCAAGGTGTATAAAATACTTAGGTTAAACATGTATTAATATTATATTAACTATAACCTAAGTCATATTTATTAATTAATTATATCCCTGTTTAAATAATTACTTAATACTATAGTGTAAAACAAATAAACAAAATATTTAGGTTCAACATGTACTATTGTCTAAATAATAATAACCTAAGTCGTGTTAAATTAAATTAATTACTAGCCATGATCAAATTAATTTAATTCCCTTATTAAAATATTATGCTAAAAAATAATAACTTATAAAAATATTATACTTGTAGTAAACATGACTCGTACAATGTTCCCGTGACAAAAACCGTGATTTAATTATAGCCCAACCTTAACCGGACCGGATCCCTTGAACCGGACCGAACCAACACCCCCTAGCTGTGGCTACCCGGATCAGCCGGTTGCCACTGCCCTAGTCAACATCCCCACCGCCAGCTTTGATAGCCAGCTGTGGGTTCCCACTGCCCAGCCGTGGGTTCTCGCTGGCCGAGCAGGACACCCACCGACAGCAACAGCTTTGGCTGCTACTATGCAGGGTTTGCTCCCCCCTGCTTACTTTCTGGACGCCACTGTTAGACCAACAACCCTATTGGCCTTGCGACCTGAGTATATAACCATCACCGAGACACCCAAGTGTCTCGGCTTTGTGTAAACCGTCACCCAACCGCAACCTAATCACCCAATATTTTAGGTTTGCAAAATTAACATGTTTATAATCCCAAATTTTTGATCGACTGACAAAAGAAAGAAAACAAAAGCAAGATTAGGGTTTTTTTTCTTACATGCGTTAGGGTTTAGAACCATGGAACACGAACCCACTTTGATTCATCGGTTGAACCACGATTTGATTTGTTCTTGTTTAGTTGTTTATCACGTCGGCAGGTCGGGGACACACCAAAAAAAAGCGGCGGCCACCATGTTCTCTGATTAGGGTTTTCTGTTTTCATCTTTTCTTTTTGTCTTAACAAAACACTCCCTCCCGTTCTTTTCTTTTGTTTTAGTCGGTTTTTGTACAACATGGGCCTCGGCCCATATGTCTTGCCCCATTCTAACGCATAACAAACAATTCAGCCCTTATACTCCTATTAATTTCGCGACTCGATAATGTTACGCGATTCGTGTTTTAAAATGTCATAAATACTCATAGTTATTCTCATACGTGTTAAACGTAAACATTATGTACGAAATTACTTTTCGTGTTAATTTAATATACGTAATAATAATAATCGTGTTAAATATTCGTGTCGCGTTATTTAAATGACATGATTTATTATTTTGTGGTTTTTCTTATTATACGTAAATTCATGTCGTATAATAATAATAATAATAATAATAATAATAATAATAATAACATACGTAATTACCTACTGTACGTAATTAATATACGTAATTACTCGTCGCATCTAACTAATATACGCGATTATCATGTTAAATGTTCGTGATTATATACTCGTGATTTATTCATTATAGTTAATAATTATCGTGTATCAACACGTACGTAATAATTATCGTGTAATAACACGTACGGAATTTCAGGATTCAATATTCGTGATACGTGTACGTGACATAATTAGTAAGTTTTAATATGTTTGTATGTTTACGTAGTGTACTGTTCATGGTAAAAGTATGCGGGTTTTACAACTCTTCCCCCATAAAAAAAATAATTTGTCCCCGAATTATAGATAACGTAAACTAAAAGAAAAATGGACGTGGAACGTGACGTGCCTGGAAAGAATATAACTGAATTATGGAAGGATGAGAGGATAAAATCCGGATGTACTCCTCCGTTTCCAAGTGGCTTCCCTCTCGGAACGGTTCCTCCACAAGATCTTGACACATCTGGTAAATCTTGGTCCTCCTGACCTTGACTTGAAAATACGTAAAAGTTTCTGAGTGTCAACGTAAGATAGATTTGCATGAATCTGATCGAGTGGATTAGAATTAACATGCAAGTGTAACTAAAACGTTATGATGCAAAATAACCTCAAGTAACTGATAATAGTAACGTCTTACAGTGATGCGCGAGTCATACTGAAACGTAGTACGTGAACAATTGTGAACGTGATACGTGGAGATATAGTGATTGTAATATGAGAAAACATATGGTGATCAATGATACGTGTAACATATCGTGAACGTGATATGAGAAACGTGGAATAAACATGACATGTGAAACATATCGTGAACATGGAATATGGCGGCGGTATCACCAAACGCTATAAGGTGAGACGTGGAATGTGACGTGAAACGTCTGTCTGAGGATATGTGACACCCCGGGTAGGGTCAAAATATGCGGAAATATCCACGGAGATGTCACTAGGGTGGATCGATAGCATATAGTCCATAGAGCATAAGATAAAGAATTATTCAAATAAGATTACATGTTTGATAAACAAATAAATAAAAATTGTCTTAAACATGATAGAAGGTGATTGTTTATGTTTCCCAAGTAGAACCCCTGACGAGTCCTACAATGCAGATTACTAAGATGCTGGAGAACATGCACACACCAAGTACTAACTTCATTTTCCTGTGAAAAACATGCTAGAGGGTCAACATAAAGTTGGTGAATTTACAAGTTTAACATTTATTAGTTTGGACATACAATAATTATAGAAGTAACAATGTACAAAGCATTCTTACTAAAATATAGATTACATTTGTTTATTATTAGAAACTAAAGCTTAACCTTCCATAGTCCTCAACAGATGAGGACGTAGTGTCTTATAAAAAGACACCCAACCCAGTTCCAACATGGTATACATCTGTTGTCCCGGCCAAGGCACAGTGAGCATGACTCACCCAGATGGGGATGGTCAATCCCTAATAGATCTATTTATAACATTCGGGCGATTTACAACAATTTAATAGTTCCAATAACAATCAATCATAGTCAAGTTTATACAATTCTGTTATGTCCATTAAGTGTTTGCATGTTTTCTTTCCCATAAAGGGAAAGTTTATCAAAAGTTTATATGGGGCTGTAAACTCACCTGGGAGTAGGCAATAGCTCTTTAATACAAATATCCAAATAAAGCTCACGCCAATAGTTATGCCTAATCAAATAGTACAGTCTTAATAGATAGTACAAAGAACTTATATGTATGCTCATACAGATTTTAGTCAGTTCATTTATGCTACGGTATTTATCTAAATAACCGTAGTTCAAGTATCAACAGTATTCATTTAAACTTATCTATATAAGTTTCATTTCTAAGTAAACATAAAATGTTTAACTATTAATATTAGTTAGCATACATGTATTTATAATAATCATTCAAGTCATAATTAAGTTTCTTATTTAAGTAGACATAAAATGTCCTACTTAAAATATTAGTTTACGTTCTCCGTTCATGTATTATAATCACTCATTTACTATTAAGTTTCATTATTAAGTAAACATAAACATTCTACTTAAAATATTAGTTTACGTTCGTAGTTCATGTATTATAATCATCCATTTAAACTTATTATGAAGTTTCATATTTTAAGTAAACGTAAGGTGTTTTACTTAAATATTGGTATTCAATTTATTCAACGTTCATATAATTTTATTTCTTAAAAGTAAATGAGTTTATGTATTAGTAATACATGTCCATATTGTTTATACAATTTACTCCCTAGGGCAAATATAAATATTTTATTTTCAAAAATAAAATAAAATATTTTATTTAACTTTAAAGTTTCCATAAACTATTTTAACATTTATAAAATAATTTATTAATTACAAAGTTAAGAATTTATACATTAATTCTTATAGTCTAGGTGTTTATTTATGTTTTATTATAATTAAAATAGATTTTAGGGTTAGGGCTTGTTAAAGTTTTGGAACATGGCAAAACTAGTCCCTCCATATTTTAAACAAGTATTACATTCGGATTTTACACATTTAGTACCTAGGGCTTGTTAAAGTTTCGGCTTATGGCAGGTTTAGTCCCCCTAGTTATATTTAGGTTTCGTAACTTTACTAAAATGACAAAAACAGCCTCTAGGGCTTCTTTAAGTTTCGGAAATTTACAAGAATGGTCCTTAGGGTTATAAGATGACAAAATAACTTTTAGAAACTTCCCAAAATGGTACCTAGGGTTTAATTTGCCACGGATAGTATTTATTAAACCCTAGAATTTTGGATAATTACATTTTCAGTCCTTGTGTTTACTAGTTTATCAAAACAAGTTTCATAAGTTACGATTTTAGTCCTTAAGTTTCATGAATTGTCATTTTAATCAAAAAAGTTTTTATAAGTTATATTTTATTATAAAAACTTTTATTTAACATTCAAAATAGTATATGGGCTCATTAAATAGACTAAACATCTAATGGGCTATCTAATGGGCTAAATACCTTTTCAAGTTTATTAACTTGTTAAATGGGCCTTTAAATCATTTATTGGGCTTAAATACATATTTAAGTCCTTTAATTAGTTAAATGAGCCTAAGTGAAATCTTAAGTCCATTAAGATTCTAAGATCTATCAAATGGGCTTATTGGGTCCATTAAGTCTTGGATTAACATTTCATGGGCTTAAATAGTCCATTAACACCACTTTACATTTTATGTAAGTTTTAACTTAGGATATTCTTATAAGCTTATTGTTAGCTTATTCATATTTAGTTTTAGATCCTAATTAAAGAATAAAACTAATAGCTGGTTTTATGTGATGTTCCAAAATAGATCTAGGTGTGTTACAAGGTTGCATGCAAGTCATAAGCCCTAATAGGAGCTTATATCTTACGGCTATAATTTGTTATAGCTTATTAAGATGAGTTAAACTTGTTTTAAGGTTGCATGTACTTATAAGTGTTTCCAAAAATAGATCTAGCTAGACCTAAAAATCAATCATATATCCATGTATATTCATATATAGGTCACGACTATATTTCTAAATCTTGGTATTTCCAAGATGAACACTTTAGAAAATTTTTAAGTCTTGTAAATAATTACAAAAATACAATCATGATTATCTAGGTGTCATGCATGTTTCCAAGGTTACCATTATACCAAGGAGACTACATATAGCCTACGACTACATTGTCTTTTCCCAAGGTTCCCATAAGATTTTATAAGCTTGTTTTATGTTTAACATATTCAAGTTAACTCTATCATTAGATCTATGGTTTATATAAGCATGCATGTATATCTAACCGATTTTAGGTCATATGTAACCCACGGCTACATATATGCCCATAAGTTATTTTTGTGATTTTTAATATTCCATTTAACATGTATCATTTCATATTATTAAAACTTAGTAGACAAATCATATGGTCATTATTCATTTTATCCGTGACCTTTAAGGTCATGGTTTTCATGATTTTTAAGTTACACAAGTTCATTTTGTGAGATCTATGATCATTAGTTAAACAAAGTCCCATAAAACAAGATTTGTAACCCATGCAACATTTAGATTCACAAAACGTCTCATATGGTTTTTAAATCAAGTTTAAAACATAGAATACAAGCCATAGGTTTCTTATTAAAAGATTTTTAATCATGTATATGATTTTCATAAATATGTCGTGACCTATAATGGTCATGGCTTATCAAATCTTGGTTTTAACATGTTATTTACTTGTGTTTATAGATGTATGATGATGCATGCATGAAGAAATGAAAGAGCACGAGGTGTATACCTTTCTTGCTTAAAAGTACCAAGGATGATCTAGATGAACAAGGAGATTAGAGATCTAATCAAGATGGTGAAGACAACCTTAGTTATAACTAAGCCGTGGCACTAAAGATTCAGCTAGGCCTTGTTTATAGTGATTCCAAAAGGAATGATGCTACCAAATGATTTGTAATCAAGATGGGAAAAAAATTTAGTTGATTTAATGAATCATCTTTGGATTTTTGTGGCTTATAGCCGAAATGTAGAGAGAGAGATGAAGAGAGAAGTGAGATTGCATGTATGAGAATGTGTGTGTGTGTTTCGGCTTAAAGAGGAGAGAGGGAAAGAGAATGCAAAAGGCATGATTGCCTTGGTAAGAATACTTGTGCCAAGTGTAGGCTTTTCCATTACCAATGCACCCTTTCTTCTTCCACCTATGTGTTTTGCCGTGTAAACCTAGCCAAAGGGTAATGGGCTTTGGCTTGGGCTTGTTGTGGACTTATCACAAAGGAGGGTGATGGTCTTGGGCTAGTCCAAGAGTAGTGTAATATAAAAGGGGTGTATACATATGCATAAACGGCTAAGTATGCATGATGTAACATTTCTCTCCAATTTGTTATGCGTGACACACACACATTGCTAGTTATAATTTCATTACTTTTTTTTCCTAGTTGTAAGTTAATGGTTTTAGGTTATGAAGTTATTTTCAACAAAGATGAAAGTAAAAGTATAATTACATGATGGACAAGTTCATACACATCTTAAGGAGATATAACACATGAATGAGTGTTCTAGGATTATTAGGTGGAAATTTATTATAATCAATCATGGTAAAATCATGGATTTTACAGCACCACCCCGTTATTTTAGCTTTGTCCTCAAAGCTACTAAAAACGTAGTTATCTTTTAACTGAAATTTGTTCTAAGTATATGATTCGTTTCAGATTCTCTCTCAGGTACGGATGGCGGCATGAACGCGAAGTGGTCTATACCTAGGTTACCTCTATACGTTCAATTGGGCATTAATGAAGGCTTATGTTATTACGGGTGAACAGAAGAGAATGCAAAGAGATCTTTATCCGGGTTGCACTATTCATCCGATCGAGCAGTAAAAGAGACCGCTGCTATGGACGGATAGGAAGCAATGCAAATAGATCTTTATTCGGATCGTACTATACATCCGATTGAGCAGTAAAGGAGACTGTTTCTATGGATGGATAGAAGGAAATGCAAAGAGATCTTTATCCGGATCGCACTATACATCCGATTGAGCAGTAAAGGAGACTGCTGCTGTGGATGGATAGGAAGCAATGCAAAGAGATCTTTATCCGGTTTTCACTATTCATCCGATTAAGCAGTAAAGGAGACTGCTACTGTGGATGGATAGGAAGGGAATGCAAAGAGATATTTATCCGGGTCGCACTATACATTCGATTGAGCAGTAAAGGAGACTGCTACTGTGGATGGATAGGAAAGGAATGCAAAGAGACCTTTATCTGGGTCACACTATTCATCAGATTGAGCAGTAAAGGAGACTGTTGGTGTGGATGGATAGGAAGCAATGCAAAGAGATCTTTATCTTGGTCGCAATATTCATCCGATTGAGCAGTAAAGGAGACTGCTGCTGTGGATGGATAGGAAGGGAATGCAAAGAGATATTTATCCAGGTCACACTATACATCCGATTGAGCAGTAAAGGAGACTGCTACTGTGGATGGATATGAAGGGAATGCAAAGAGATCTTTATCTGGGTCGCACTATTCATCCGATTGAGCAGTAAAGGAGACTGCTGTTGTGGATGGATAGGAAGCAATGCAAAGAGATATTTATCTGGGTCGCACTATTCATCCGATTGAGCAGTAAAGGAGACTGCTGTTGTGGATGGATAAACGCGGACTTCCCAACGGGAGTTGTAGTTATGTACTTTCAAGAGCTGGGAGAGGACCAATGGTGTTGTGGATTTGGTTAGGAGGACAAATCCACTGCAAATTGTCACACCCCACCATGGCGGAATATGGGGCGTGACGTATGGATATCATCACAACAAACGGTGTCTCTATAGAGAAACTAAAATGCAAATATAATGTCATAAACTGGTGACACAAATGTCATGACAATATCCCACAATGCAGGAGTCTAGGTATGTAGGTAACAGTCCTACCTCTTACCCAAGACAAACAATAAACATAAACCAATGAAACATATAGGTGCCAACATGTATCACTTATTCAAAAAAAAAACATAAAGGTAAACTAAGAAGGAACGGGGATCTCCTTCTATATGCAATCCTAATGCATCCAAGTCTAGCCACTTATGCTCTCATGCTTAACCATAGTATCACTTGAAAGAGACACTAAAACACGTCAACATAAAGTTGGTGAGAGTCATAGGTTTAGACTCAAACGCCAAAATCATACCAAAAGCTGTGAGTAACAACCAAAAGTTAAAAACATATGGACAATGTGATACTAATATGCATTAACAAACTAACATTCAAGATTTAACTAATCAAACAAAAACCTAGGCTCCCAGCCATACCAAACACCATACTCCCATAGGCATCCAAACACCTATGAACCAAATCCCAAGGCCCCGCCTTGTCAACACCCCCTTGGTACCAAGTCAAAACATAAACAATCAAGAATCAACTAGCAGTTAATCATATAAGTATGCACACATAAGTCCATTACCAACGCCAAACATTCACAGCATCATAAATAACATAACAGTGTCTCTTCCATCCCATCTGGAAGTCATAAACATTGGTAAACATGAGACTATGAAACTCACCTGATTGAGCTTCTCCAAAAGTCCTCGCACTAGCAAAAAGCTAACAAAACAAAAACACATAATCAAAACATGAACCAATCACTAAGATGGCTCATCAACCTATGATGAACATCTAACCTCCTACTATATAAATACCTTATTTATATGCTTTAAGCATCTCATTACACCCCTCTATAAAGCCCTTAACTCATTATACTTCATAATCCGTCCCGTTAACATTTTACCCAAAACAGTCCTGGTTTTAGGTCTCCAAACTATAAGCCAAACGCCCACTTAAACATACCCATGATCTCTGTAAAGGGAATATTTATTCCCTTACATATGTTAACCAACACCTCCCATTTGCCCTAACCTTAAAGCTACTGTTAAGGCCCCGATATATATATATATATATATATATATATATATATATATATATATATATATATATATATATATATATATATATATATATATATATATATATATATATATATATATATATATATATATATATATATATATATATATATATATATATATATATATATATATATATATATATATATATATATATATATATATATATACTTTTGTCATTCCAGATTTACTGATTTTAAACATACAAAAAGTTTGTTATGATTAGGGGGTCTTACCCTAAACCACAACCTTATCCCCAATGCAGATACTTACTATAATATATAAACCATCTCTCATGTTCTTTTAAATGTCCCAATGCAACCCTAAGTACCCCAAACAACCCAAAACTTAAAAAGAAAACAGGCTGACTTCAAAACTGTTTTGACCTCCGACTGTTGTAACTTATTTTTGACCCACTTCCCTACCTCCAATATAGTTTTCGTTTCTTGCATTGGAAAGCCACTTCAATTACCTTTTCAGGGATACTTGGATCGCAAACTAAGAGTTTGTAGAACTCCCAATATGATCAAAACAATTGACTCAAAATTATGCCCAGTTTTTAAAAACGGGTTTAATTAAATTAACCTCATTAATTAACCCTAACCCCACTAATTACAAGCCCTAATTTATGTAATCATTATAACATCATTATTATAACATTAATATACTGTTTTTAAATTAAACCCTAACCTAAATCCATCATAAGATGATTAAGAAATCATTAAAACAATTAAATTGAAAAGGGTTAAGAAGGTTTTACCTTTAAATTAATGGAAGATGAAAAAAACCCAATTTTATGAAGAACCCTAATTCTTCTCTTCTTTTTAGTCGACTATAAACTCCAGGGAAGTAAAAAAAATGCGTTTGATTTAGTGTGGGGGTTCCTTATATAGCAAAACAATCCTTGTCCAACCCAATTACCACTTACCATAAATCTTTTCCTTTTTTTCTCCTCCTTTTCTTGCGTCCAAAACCGACCTACCCTCCCCTAATTTCGTTTTTTTCTTTTTATTATTAATATATGTATTAATAATATTACCTTAATTTTCCTTAATTTATTTCAGCTCCTAAAGCCTCCAAAACCTTAAAACCGTAAAACTAGTCAGATTTACGCGTTTTACCGTAAAAGACGTAAAATATACACTTTTATAAAAAATCTCAAATTTTGAAATAAACTTTATAACTAAGTCTTGAATGACTTAAAACAATCCCGAAAAATACTCACATGACTAAACACCTCATCCGAGACCTCTAAATGCTAAACCGTAAATCGTAAAAATACGATTTTCTATAATACATATACGTATACGTAAAACCACTAAATAACACTATTTCACTTCATAGTCACTACCATGTGAGCTCATGAACATGAAATCATCACACACCGTTTCACTCACAAGGTAGCCCGTACCGGAAATGATATCCAAACCACAATCTATACACACCAATTAGCACATAAACACGTAAAGACACGTAACTAGCACAAAATAAAACTAAGTGACGAACCTCAAAACCACGATTGTCACACAAATGGTTTCTGATATGAGGAGGACACGCCAGCATGTTTTATATGCTAGGGAACTGGGGATGTACTATGTCTGCATCCTTTTTACGGGTGAGATACAGGTTATATCTCCACTCCCGATGATGAAAATTGGGGGTTGAAGGTAAAACAAAATATTTTAACTATAACCCCTCCTATATCAACAGCTTTGAGAAAAGACTTACAATTATACCTCAAGCTTGTGGGATACAAACATCAGTTATTAGTACTAAAGTTTTTACCCAACAGAGAGGTTAAGATTATTATTGGTGGCGATTGGGTAAGAAGTTGCAAAGAATCTGCTTCATTCGCCGCGGGGCTGAGCGGGGGGGGGGGGGGGGGGGGGGGGGGGGCAGAAAAGAAGTACCTCAAATGGTGGAAATAAAAGAAGATACCAAGAATAAAGAAGTGCGCGCCTTGCAGGGTGCCGTAACAAGGGTCATGCATTCACTATTACTGGTTCAAAATTTGTACAAATTCTGACTTCTCAGGAAATTACACCTCCCAGAGTCTGGTGAATGATGGTATTGTCGAACTAATTCGACCCAAAGAGGAAAGAGGAATGTCCAAAAACATGGGACATTCAACATTTCTTTACGAGGGATGTCAAACTTAGCCCTACAAAATACACCCATTGTGAGTTGGATGTGTCTTTCAGGTTTGGGGTTGCCTAAGTGGCGGATATAACCCTACAAAATACACCCATTGTGAGTTGGATGTGCCTTTCAGGTTTAGGGTTGCCTAAGTGGCGGATATAACCCTACAAAATACACCCATTGTGAGTTGGATGTGTCTTTCAGGTTTAGGGTTGGAGAACAGGTTAGGGAAATGGGGCATCCCCAGACCAAGTACTCTCTGGCTTATTGGTGCTAGAAATGACACTAAATCTAGTGTTAAGTATATCGGGGTTATGGTCCCCTAGTATAATCAAGGTTTCATCTCCCCAATGTACACGAACCAATTTTTAATCATATATGATAATTGCATGATACTTGCTAGTCAATTCATGCTAATGACGACATCAAAGCTATCAAGACTTTCTAGGATCTGATTGATGCAAAACGGTTGATTGGAAAGTTTTAAGGAACAACCTCGAATGATGGTGTTAACCATCCTAACTTTTTCGTCGACTAGTCTAAAGTATAATAGGAGTCTAGAACTAACAGAGGGATTTCCAATACCTTACTAAATTTAGCAAATATAATGATTTGGTCTACCAATGTGTCAAACAAGATAGATGCATATCATTGGTTTAGTAAGAACGTACCAGGTACGATGTTGGAGCCTGGATTAGCTGGGGTATTTCCGGCCATGTACACCTGCGAAGAAGTTCCCTTGTTGTCCTTCTTCTGGTTGGCCAACTTGGGACAATCGGGTCTCACATGCCCAGGGGTCCACACTCGTAACATACCACAACTTTCTTTGGTCCACTACTGCTTCCACCTGCGGGGTTTCAGTTTCCCTGCTGCCCACTTCCACTTCCACGTGCATTGGACTTGCCCTTGTTGATGTTTCCGGGATTGGTATTCGGTCGACCCGGGGTAGTAACATTTGTTTGACAATTACGAGCAAAATGGCCTTGTTGGCCGCACTTGTAGCATCCTTGGCATTGTCCTCCAGCAACATGGTGATAGTTGCATTTTGAGCACTTAGGCTTGGATCCCGAGTAGTTCTTAGTGCAGGTTGTGGGAGTAGTGTCATCAGCTTGCCCAACGTTTTGCTTTTTGGAAGGCTGCTGGTGCTGGCTACGAGAGCTTTCATCGGATTTTCTCTTGTTGTCCGTTTGCCTCTCGGACAGATTGCGGGCTCGCTTGTTGATCAGCTCAGTCGCAAATTCCATAGCACCTTCTACTGTAGTTGGTCGTGAAGCTAGCACACTGTCATGGATGTTGTCAGGGAGTCCGCTGACATACTTCTCAATCTTGTCACTCCTTAGTGGGAACATTCTGGTGCACATCAAGCTTAACTCTTGAAATATTTGGTTGTACCAAAGGATATCATTGTTCTTACACTTGATCCCACAGTTCGACTTCCAACTTCTTCATTTCTTCTCTGGGACAATATTTCTCAGTCATTCTCTCCTTGAGGTTGGCCCAAGTGAGAGTATAGGCAGTGTCATGTCCAAGGGTGGCGACCACAGAGTTCCACCACGTAAGGGCGCTCTCGATTTGGGTGCATGAAGCAAACTTAACTCTGTTCTCGTCAGCACAACCGCTGATGCGGAATACTGTGTCTAGTCTTTCAGACTACTGCATCAATTCAACAACTCCTTCTTTCCCTCGGTAGTATGAGGGTTTGCATTTTAAGAAGTCAGGGTAAGAGCAACCCCTGTTGGTGTTGGTTCTGCGTGCATCAAAGTTTGGATCATTGTTTACATTCGGGTTAGCTCCTCTGGCTGCCATGGCTGTTGTGATGCCTTCACTTATCATTTCCTGCAGTGTGCGGCAGCAACATTTCGAGTAGCTTCTGGGGATTCAACATTATCGGCATTGGAAGTGGTTGCATTATTGGGATTTGATCTCGTAATAACCATTTGTCTATAATCATATACAAAATGAGATTATTAGTTCAAACGTTAGTACATTTTTTATATTATTTGTACGGGAAAAATTCATGCACTGATTTCATAACAAATTTGGATAAACTGTCAAGATCTCATAATATAATACATTGCACAACAAATATAATAAAGAAAGTGATTATATGTTATTTCCATAAGAAATTTAACATTCATCTAGCATAACACAATCTAAGTCATAGGTCGGTCGGGCCTTGTCCAAGGTAATGATACACACAATCTTTAAAACATCACATCCCAAAGTTACAAGTCCAAAGGAAAGGAAAAGATAAAGTACGGGATTACATCACCAAAAGCTGAAAAAGAAATAAAAGTACAAAGGCCCTATGTCATGATAGCCGGGATGCAACCCGTAAGCTTATCATGACGTACAAGATGTCTAGTACGTCGATATTAATCCTGCCTGGATGGTCCACTAGATGAGGCCGGGGCTGGTGGTGCTGATGGAGCTGGTGAAGCTGCAGAATTCCTCCTGGTGTTCCATAAAGTCCGAATTGTCGTTCGGGTCTCCTTAAGCGTACGAAGTGCTGATATTAGCTGGTTCCGGAGTCTATCGACGACCCCTCAGAGATAATCCATCTCCCTTGTAACCCCATCATGCCGGACAGTGGCGAGATAAAAGAAAATGGATAATGATTGCTCTTGAGCGGAAAGAGCAACATGGGTCTGATGCTGCAGACCCTTCATGACCTGAATGCGCCGGTGGAGGCGGTAGTTCTCCTCAAATAACCACTTAAATGCATCGTCTATCCTAGCTTGGATGCCTTTAGCGGTCTGGGATTCTCCTCTCATAGTACGAAAGAGATAGTCGATACGATCGTAGATGACGGTGTGGCTTTGTTGACTGACTGTCAACTGGCTGCGGAGGTCAGATATCTCCCGCTCCTTGCGTGCGGCCAGTGCGGCAATCTGGGCCTGGACGGAATCGACACGCCCTGCCCCGGAGCCTTCCCCGGTCTCATAAGTGGAAACGGGTACGGGCACAAAAAATAGCCCGATGATAAGGATGTAGGCATGGAAGATGATATGCTAGGAAGGACCCGGTCCTCCTCCATAGAGGTTGGGGCCAGTGTGGCTGATGCTGAGATGGAAAAAGGGTCCTTTGGGAGTACAACTTCAATGGTTGGGTCATCCTCTGAATCCGAGGATGATAACCATCCACACTGCGTCGATCGTGGAGATGAACAAACAACTGGAGTAGGAGCTACTACGGGTAGAAGAGTCGAAGGTGCAGTAGGCGGAGTCATGATGCTCTGAAATAGTATTATTTTAAGTTTGAAGTAAGTATAAGCTTACAAACAAAGAATAATATTATTTTAGATTACATGTTTTATGAAATATATCCCTTTTAAACAATTATCATAATGTTTTAAGGTTACATATATATATACTTATATATATATGTTATCATTTAAGCAGTTCATTTAACAATTTGTAAGTGCAAGGTTTGGTTTAGTATTATCTATGATTTCATTTCAGTATTTTACTATGTAGTGTAAAATTATCAAGTTTAGCATATCTAACATTTTCCATAGCAATATCTCACTAAACAGTATTAATAATCAAGTTTAGTAACAATATATACACTTAGTTCACATAGCATAAAATGCCCTAAGATCTATATGCCTAACTAATACGGTCCCAAAATAAAATACCAAAAATATTTTTATAAGTTATAGTCCAGTTTTAAATAAAAGAAAAATCATTTTATTTAAAAATTTATCTGGTTCTCTATAACTAATGCTCTGATACCATTCTCTGTGACATCCCGGGCAGGGTCAAAATATGCGGAAATATCCACGGAGTTGTCACTTGGGTGGATCGATAGCATATAGTCCATAGAGCATAATATAAAGAGTTATTCAAATCAGATTACATGTTTGATAAACAAATAAATAAAAATTGTCTTAAACATGATAGAAGGTGATTGTTTATGTTTCCCAATTATAACCCCTGACGAGTCCTACAATACAGATTACTAAGATGCTGGAGACCATACACACACCAAGTACTAACTTTATTTTCCTGTGAAAAACATGCTAGAGGGTCAACATAAAATTGGTGAATTTAGAGGTTTAACATTTATTAGTTTGGACATACAATAATTATAGAAGTAACAATGCACAAAGCATTCTTACTAAAATATAGATTACATTTGTTTATTATTAGAAACTGAAGCTTAACCTTCCATAGTCCTCAATAGATGAGGACGTAGTGTCTTAAAAAAAGACACCCAACCCAGTTCCAACATGGTATACATCTGTTGTCCCGGCCAAGGCACAATGAGCATGACTCACCCAGAAGGGGATGGTCAATCCCTAAGAGATCTATTTATAATATTCGGGCGATTTACAACAATTTAACAGTTCCAATAACAATCAATCATAGTCAAGTTTATACAATTATGTTATGTCCATTAAGTGTTTGCATGTTTTCTTTCCCATAAAGGGAAAGTTTTATCAAAAGTTTATATGGGGCTGTAAACTCACCTGGGAGTAGGCAATAGCTGTTTTATACGAATATCCAAATAAAGCTCACGCCAATAGTTAGGCCTAATCAAATAGTACAGTCTTAATAGATAGTATAAAGAACATATATGTATGCTTATACAGATTTTAGTCAGTTCATTTATGCTACGGTATTTATCTAAATAACCGTAGTTCAAGTATCGACAATATTCATTTAAACTTATCTATATAAGTTTCATTTCTAAGTAAACATAAAATGTTTAACTATTAATATCATTTAGCATACATGTATTTATAATAATCATTCAACTCATAATTAAGTTTCTTATTTAAGTAGACATAAAATGTCCTACTTAAAATATTAGTTTACGTTCTCCGTTCATGTATTATAATCACTCATTTACTATTAAGTTTCATTATTAAGTAAACATAAACACTCTACTTAAAATATTAGTTTACGTTCGTAGTTCATGTATTATAATCATCCATTTAAACTTATTATGAAGTTTCATATTTTAAGTAAACGTAAGGTGTTTTACTTAAATATTGGTATTCAACGTTCATATAATTTTATTTCTTAAAAGTATATGAGTTTATGTATTAGTAATACATGTCCATATTGTTTATATAATTTACTCCCTACGACAAATATAAGTATTTTATTTTGAAAAATAAAATGTAATATTTTATTTAACTTTAAAGTTTCCATAAATTAATTTAACATTTATAAAATAATTTATTAATTACAAACATAAGAATTTATACATTAATTCTTATAGTCTAGGTGTTTAATTATGTTTTATTATAATTAAAATTGATTTTAGGGTTAGGGCTTGTTAATTTTTCGGAACATGGCAAAACTAGTCCCTTTATATTTTAAACAAGTATAAATTTCGGATTTTACACATTTAGTACCTAGGGCTTGTTAAATTTCGGCTTATGTCAGGTTTAGTCCCCTAGTTATATTTAGGTTTTGTAACTTTTCTAAAATGAAAAAAACAGCCCCTAGGGCTTCTTTAAGTTTCGGCAATTTACAAGAATGGTCTTTAGGGTTATAAGATGACAAAATAACTTTTAGAAACTTCCCAAAATGGTCCCTAGGGTTTAATTTGCCACGGATAGTATTTATTAAACCCTAGACTTTTGGATAATTACATATTCAGTCCTTGTGTTTACTAGTTTATCAAAACCAGTTTCATAAGTTACGGTTTTAGTCCTTAAGTTTCATAAATTGTCATTTTAATCCAAAAAGTTTTTATAAGTTATATTTTATTATAAAAATTTTTATTTAACATTCAAAATAGTATATGGGCTCATAAAAATTCTATGCTTTCATTTCAGTATTTTACTATGTAGTGTAAAATTTTCAAGTTTAGCATATCTAACATTTTCCATAGCAATATCTCACTAAACAGTATTAATAATCAAGTTTAGTAACAATATATACACTTAGTTCACACAGCATAAAATGCCCTAAGATCTATATGCTTAACTAATACGGTCCCAAAATAAAATCCCAAAAAGTTTTTTATAAGTTATAGTCCACTTTTAAATAAAAGAAAAATCATTCAATTTTTATTTTATTTAAAAATATATCTGGTTCTCTATAACTAATGCTCTGATAACATTCTCTGTGACACCCCGTGTAGGGTCAAAATATGCGGAATAATCCACGGAGATGTCACTAGGGTGGATCGATAGCATATAGTCCATAGAGCATAAGATAAAGATTTATTCAAATCAGATTACATGTTTGATAAACAAATAAATAAAAATTGTCTTAAACATGATAGAAGGTGATTGTTTATGTTTCCCAATTAGAACCCCTGACGATTCCTACAATGCAGATTACTAAGATGCTGGAGACCATGCACACACCAAGTACTAACTTCATTTTCTTGTGAAAAACATGCTAGAGGGTCAACATAAAGTTGGTGAATTTACAGGTTTAACATTTAATAGTTTTGACATACAATAATTATAGAAGTAATAATGCACAAAGCATTCTTACTAAAATATAGATTACATTTGTTTATTATTAGAATCTGAAGCTTAACCTTCCATAGTCCTCAACAGATGAGGACGCAGTATCTTACAAAAAGACACCCAACCCAGTTCCAACATGGTATACATCTGTTGTCCCGACCAAGACACAGTGAGCATGACTCACCCAGATGGGGATGGTCAATCCCTAATAGATCTATTTATAACATTCGGGCGATTTACAACAATTTAACAGTTCCAATAACAATCAATCATAGTCAAGTTTATACAAATATGTTATGTCCATTAATTGTTTGCATGTTTTCTTTCCCATAAAGGGAAAGTTTTATCAAAAGTTTATATGGGGCTGTAAAATCACCTGGGAGTAGGCAATAGCTGTTCAATACGAATATCCAAATAAAGCTCACGCTAATAGTTAGGCCTAATCAAATAGTACAGTCTTAATAGATAGTACAAAGAACATATATGTATGCTTATATAGATTTTAGTCAGTTCATTTATGCTACGGTATTTATCTAAATAACCGTAGTTCAAGTATCGACAATATTCATTTAAACTTACCTATATAAGTTTCATTTCTAAGTAAACATAAAATGTTTAACTATTAATATCATTTAGCATACATGTATTTATAATAATCATTCAACTCATAATTAAGTTTCTTATTTAAGTAGACATAAAATGTCCTACTTAAAATATTAGTTTACGTTCTACGTTCATGTATTATAATCACTCATTTACTATTAAGTTTCATTATTAAGTAAAAATAAACACTCTACTTAAAATATTAGTTTACGTTCGTAGTTCATGTATTATAATCATCCATTTAAACTTATTATGAAGTTTCATATTTTAAGTAAACGTAAGGTGTTTTACTTAAATATTCGTATTCAATTTATTCAACGTTCATATAATTTTATTTCCTAAAAGTATATGAGTTTATGTATTAGTAATACATGTCCATATTGTCTATACAATTTACTCCCTACGGCAAATATAAGTATTTTATTTTGAAAAATAAAATATAATATTTTATTTAACTTTAAAGTTTCCATAAATTAATTTAACATTTATAAAATAATTTATTAATTACAAACTTAAGAATTTATAAATTAATTCTTATAATCTAGGTGTTTAATTAAGTTTTATTATAATTAAAATAGATTTTAGGGTTAGGTCTTGTTAATGTTTCGGAACATGGCAAAACTAGTCCCTCCATATTTTAAACAAGTATAACTTTCAGATTTTACACATTTAGTACCTAGGGCTTGTTAAAGTTTCGGCTTATGTCAGGTTTAGTCCCCCTAGTTATATTTAGGTTTTGTAACTTTACTAAAATGAAAAAAACAGCCCCTAGGGCTTCTTTAAGTTTCGGCAATTTACAAGAATGGTCCTTAGGGTTATAAGATGACAAAATAACTTTTAAAAACTTCCCAAAATGGTCCCTCGGGTTTAATTTGCCACAGATAGTATTTATTAAACCCTAAACTTTTGGATAATTACATTTTCAGTCCTTCTGTTTACTAGTTTATCAAAACAAGTTTCATAAGTTACGGTTTTAGTCCTTAAGTTTCATAAATTATCATTTTAATCCAAAAAGTTTTTATAAGTTATATTTTATTATAAAATTTTTTATTTAACATTCAAAATAGTATATGGGCTCAATAAATGGGCTAAACATCTAATGGGCTATCTAATGGGCTAAATACCTTTTTAAGTTTATTAACTTGTTAAATGGGCCTTTAAATCATTTAATGGGCTTAAATACATTTTTAAGTCCTTTAATTAGTTAAATGGGACTAAGTGAAATCTTAAGTCCATTAAGATTCTAAGATTTATCAAATGGGCTTATTGGGTCCATTAAGTCTTGGATTAACATTTCATGGGCTTAAATAGTCCATTAACACCACTTTACATTTTATGTAAGTTTTTGTTAGCCCTATATTTTATATAGTCGAACAAGAATGTAATAGGTCATCTTAGTCGTTAATGGTCTTGTATTGTAATAGGTTAGTCGGGAAAACCGGGCTTGGACTTTAAGCTAATATTGTATAAGTTAGGGGCGTAAGCCCAAAAATAAAGCCAAGCCCGACCCAAGGATTCTAAACCCACGGCCCATATGCCAAGGGTATATATACCCTCTTCCATGTGTGGAAGAGGGTGTTGGTTCATTTTACTTTCTCTCTTTAGTAAACATAAACCTTCCAAAATCTCTTTTGTTTCTCTCTCTACTTTTCTTCTCTTTCTCTCTCTAAATATCTCTTCTAAATCTTGTGTTATGGATTGAATGGGATTAACATTTGGTATCAAGAGCCTATAGTGGATAGGTGATTGAAGATTCGTGTGTGGTGTTCTTGATTTTTCGTGGCTTTTTTGATCTATATCTCACGTCCCAATTTTTTTTTTGTGTTTTTTATGGTCTATTCTTGATAAAAATCATCTACATATTAGTAGTAGTAATTTGGGTATCTTGGTTTTGGCTAAAACACAAGTCTTTTGGTTCAAAAGTTGCCAAATCTCTTGTTTTTCTTCATCCCGAATTTCCAGCAAGTATCACCATCGGAAAGTACTAAGGAAGTGAAGCCAGATCGCAATAACCTTTTGGTTCTACTTTGCAATCACTGTATTTCGATACCTTATTCCGTTCTGGATATTCCGATCGTGCATTGCGATCTGGGATTCCGACGGGTTTAAGGGATCTTTGAGTCGTTACTCTGCCAAATTTGTTTCAGCCATATTCCGATCTAAACATTCAGACGGCACATTGCGATCTCAGCATTCCGACAGGTAACATTGCGATAGGTATTGCGATCATATATTCCGATAGAACATTCCGACAGGTATTCCGATAGTACATTCCGACGGGTATTCCGATAGAACATTCCGACAGACATTCCGACAGGTATTCCGATGGACATTCCGACAGGTATTCCGATGGACATTCCGACATGTATTCCGATGGACATTCTGATGGATATTTTGTTTGAGTAATTTTTAGACTTAGCCACTATCTAGACTAGTTTCGGAACGTAGTTTACACGAAGATTAAAAAAAAAGTTAAAATTTTTTGGTCAAGTAAAATCAAATTTTTTCCCTACTAGTTTTTGGCTATTTCTAACTCAAATTCAAAATTTGGCGATACAAAATTTTTCGGCTTACCGTTTTGTCAGACTGAGGAATTTATTGTCGGACTGAATTTTTTTTTTTTGAATTTTCAGAATTTCAATTTTAACCACACATCATCACAACAAATTCACTAAGATCTGCAATTCATCCACAAGTATTCACCATGTCTAACAACAACATCAACATTGCAAATGCTAATCAAATTCGTTTGGAACAAGGTGGCAACGGTAATCCACCTGTGCTCACTGCCGGTTGCTACGCTCAATGGAGATCTCGTTTTCTCAGATTTCTTGACGGAAAATAAAACCGAACTGCTCTTCGTCACTGCCTTGAGAATCCACCTCCAGTTTTTGAATTCAGACCAATTACAACACAGGCAGAGGATGGTACTTCATCAACTATACGAGCTATGGAGGATTTTGACACATGTTCTGCTGAGAAAAAGAAACTCCTCCAAGCTGAAGCTGATGCTGTAAACTTCATACACACTGGAATTGATAACGATATCTATTCCACAGTTGATGCATGTCCAAATGCTATAGAAATGTGGAATGCAATTCATCGAGTGAAGCAAGGTGAGTCGATCAATGTTCAAGATCTCGAGACTAATCTACTTTGGGAGTTTGGAAATTTCACATCTGAAGATGGTGAATCCATTGACTCATATTACTCGGGATTCTACAAAATGATGAATGAGCTTGTCAGAAATCTGTGCACCATCTCCAATCATCATGCCAATGTTCAGTTTTTACTTTAACTCAAACCGAAATGGCAAAGGTTTGTCACTTTGGTCAAACAAAGGGAGGATATCAAGACTATATCTTACCACAAACTTTATGATATACTGAAACAACATCAGAATGAAGTAAATGAACTTAGAGCTGAAAAGGCAGAACGATCTGCGAACTCTATTGCTTTTGTGGCTGCTACTTCAACAAAACCCGTTCCCGGTCAACAACCACCTACTCATTCCTCAAAGTCATCAAGCTCATCCACCAAACCTCTAGCTACTGCTAAACACAAAGAAAAAGCAATTGTCCCCACTCCACCTCCAAAGTATGACACCGAGTCAGATGGAGACAGTGATGATGAACAAACTTCAAGGGACAAGAAGATTGAGGAACTCATGTCTTTACTCACCACAACTTATAAGAAGATCTACAAACCTACCAACAACAACCTCAGATCATCATCTAATGCTAGATATAAGGAAGTTGATCATGCACCTAGGTATGATCGTGATGCTAGGTATGATAATCAGAGGTTGCGGAATCAAGTTGAGGCTAGAGATACTGTAGGCACTCCGGTTGTGTAGAAGACTGGGATTCAATGCTTCAACTACAAGGGATTTGGGCACATGGCTAGGGAATGCAAGAAGCCAAAACGGGTTAAGGATTCGGGATATCACAAGGAAAATATGCTGCTGTGTAAGAAAGAAGAAGCAGGAATTCCACTCACAGCAGATGAAGTTGACTGGCGTGATGACACTGATGATGAAGCCGATGATCAAGAGTTAGAGGCATATTATGTGTACATGGAAAAGATTCAAGAAGTGATCCCAGAGACTGATGATACTTCTGGACCCATCTATGATTCTGAGCCACTTGAAAAGGTACCATCACATGATAACTATAATGTATTTGCTAATGAACGACGACATCCTGAGCAACCCGAAAGCATCAATGACACATATGTAATGGACACGGAGGATAGCAATATCTCTACGGATTCACAACATATGTGTAATGATGACGGAAAAGCTGTTCAGGATACTGACTCAGATGAGGACCGTGATTTGCTTGAGTCTATTATTGACTCTTTAAAACGTGAAATTGATGAAAACAAAGAAGCTAATAAACGTTTGAAGCAAGCAAACGCATCCTTAGCCAAGGAGATAGACATGCTTAAAGAGTGTGATTATGTAAAAGAAGCTGATCGACGGGTTGCAATAGCTAATGGTTTGGTATATGAACGTAAGATGCTCAACGAACAATATTGTTCTGAAGTAACACACGAAATTCATATGTCAAAACAGAAGATATCGAAACTTGAAGAACAACTGCTGCTACATAAACTCCAAATTACTGAATTAGAGTCGGTTAACAAAGAACAAACTGAGCTTTATAAAACTTGTGAAGAAAAGGATATTGAAAAAATTCTTGCTTTGGAAAAGAGAGTCGACACGTTAAACAACATTGTTTACAAAACGGGTCAGTCTATTCAAACTATGAATATGCTCAATAGAAATATGAAAACGAGTTTTGTCAAGCCTGAATATCTCAAGAAAGTTCAAAGTACCAAGCCTGCTCTTTATGATATCGGTTTATATGTTGATAATCTTGCTCTTATGCTTTCCCCTGACTGCGACGAAATCATTCGTCAACAAGAAGAAAGTCGATCAAACTTAAGTGATTTAATAAATCTTTCTGATTCTTATAATTATATTAATTTTGTTCCTCAAAAAGAACTTTCCAAAGAACAAAAGATGTACAATAGTGTTCCACCACCAAGCGATGAACCCCAAAAGAAAGTTTCTTTAAAAAGGAGTTTCAAAAAGCAATCAATTTTGTTAGAAAAACAAATTTTGGATGAAAAACGTAAATGGGATGAGAAAAACAAAAGTGTTCAGCAATTTGAGTTTATAAAACAAGGGGTTTTAAATTTGTACAAAGGTGTCGTCGACTATGAAAAAGTTTCTAGGGATACCATTTGGAATATTAAACCAAACCCACAAGTAGAAGTCGTCATTAAACAATGCATTGTTCCAACAATTGATGATCTTTCAAAAAATGTGGAAATGTTTTATAATGCTCTCAGTGAGGAAATGTTAACTGATTTAAGTTATGTTAAATCTCTTGAAGATGAAGTTGATTTTCTTCAAACTAAATTAAAAACACAAGAACACCAACTTTCTAACGATATTGATCGACTTTCTAAGGAATATTTTTATGCTGACCATATGAATGCTATACTTGGTGTGTATACCGATCTTGATCAATATTGTCATGTTGCATGTCTAGTGTCAGAATCGGACGAGAAATGTCGCAATCTTGAAGTAGAGCTTTCGAAACAAATTCAGTCATATAACAAACTTTCAAAAAGTTTTTCTCAACTTGAGAAACACTCCATTTCTCTTGAACTTGCTTTACAAAAAGGTGAAAAATCTCATAATCATAAAAAGTGTCAAGAAATGTCAGCTTCTTTGTTTCGTCTACTAAATGAAAAAGATTTCAAAATAAATGATATGAAAGCTCAGCTAAAAGAAAGGGACATAGCCATAAGTGAGTTACAGAAACTCATTGAGAAAATCAAAGGAAATTTTGTTTTGGGTAAACCATCCGCCGTTCGTCAACCGAATGAGGTTAAATGCCCTAAATCATCTATTTTGGGACAATCCCCATAGACTTTGCCTAAGATAGGAAATGATAAGAGTACCAATGTGATAACACCTGGAATGTATAAGATGAACACTAAGCCCACTCAAACTGGAACATCGCGGTTACCTCAGAATATTAAGAAAACTAATCAACGTGTGTCTTCTTCTATAGGAGTAATCCCCACTACTAGCGTTAGCGGACCACAACTTAAGAGCAATAGAATGCAAGATAAGGTCATGCCTAACAATAGTCAAGGAAAGAAGTTGGAAGTGGAAGACCACCGTAGGAATTTTAAGTTTTCTAAGAATAAAACGTATGTAACTACATGTAATGGCAGTTTAAATGCTAAGACCTTGAATGTTGAATTTGTTTGTGTTGAATGTGGCAAATGTGTTCGTACTTTCAATCATGATACTTGTGCTCTTAATCATAATGGCGTGAATACTAGAACTAGGAATCCTATTCGTGTGCCCACTAGTACTAGTGAACCCACAAGAACTTTGAACCAATCCACTGATCAACCACTTAAGAAACTAAGTGCGTTAGAATCCACTACTCTACGTAAACAAAGCAGGTTAAAGAAGCTTTATGAGAACATGATTAGGACATGTACACGGGGGTATTCGAGATTTACACCACCCGGATACAAATGGGTACCTAAGTTAACCACTTTAGTGATTGGGTCTAGGAATATCAGCTTGCCTGTAGACTTTGCATCTAGGCCACTACTATTTTGGAACCCGTTTCTATCAAGGGATCCCATTTGTCAAATGCTACATTGTCTTCTAATTCTTCTGCAGCTCGTCGAAATCATCCTATTCATAATGGACTCCGGGTGCACAAAGCACATGACGGACAATCTCAAGCTTCTCATTAACTTCGTGGAGAAGTTTCTGGGTACGGTGCGGTTTAGAAATGATCAGTTTGTACCGATACTTGGATATGGCAATTTGGTTCAAGGAAATCTCACTATCAAACGGGTTTATTACGTCGAGGGACTGAATCACAATTTATTTTCGGTTGGTCAATTTTGTGATACGGATTTGGAAGTGGCTTTTCGGAAATCTACTTGCTATGTTAGAGACTACGATGGGAATGACCTTCTTACAAGTTCTCGTGGTTCTGATCTCTACACAGTAACTCTTCAAGACACATCTTCAACAAATCCAATTTTCTTAATGGCTAAAGCTTCATCATCTCAAGCATGGTTATGGCATCAGCGATTGTCACATCTCAACTTTGAAACCATCAACTTGCTTTTGAAAAATATTGTGACCGGTCTCCCAAAGTTAAAATTCGTCAAAGACCATCTTTGTCCTTCTTGTGAGTTAGGGAAAGCAAAACGGAAGTCTTTCAAATCAAAGACTACCCCAAGCTCAAAAGGACGATTGGAACTTCTACACATGGATTTATGTGGTCCCATGCGTGTAGAGAGTATTAACGGGAAAAAGTATATTCTCGTGATTGTTGATGATTACTCTAGATAAACATGGACTTTCTTCTTAAGGTCCAAAGATGAAACACCATAGGTTCTCAAAAACTTTCTCAAGATGATACAACACAATCTTCAAGCTCAAGTCTTAACCGTAAGAACGGATAGGGGTACTGAATTTTTGAACAAGAACTTGCAATCTTACTTTCAAGAAGAAGGCATCGAACATCAAACGTCTATTGCTCGAACTCCTGAACAAAACGGCGTTGTCGAAAGGCGGAACCGTACTTTGGTTGAGGCAGCTCGAACAATGCTTTCTGCTTCAAAATTACCGCTATTCTTCTGGGCTAAAGCAATTACAACTGCCTGTTATACTCAGAATCGTTCTCTCGTTATCCCTAGACATGAAAATACACCTTACCACATAATCAATGGCAGGAAACCTACTGTCAAATTCTTTCACGTATTTGGATCTTTATGCTACATTCTTAAAGATGGTGAGAATCTCAACAAGATGAAAGAAAAAGGTGATGCATGTATTTTTGTGGGGTATGCGACATTGTCGAAAGGATATCGGGTCTATAACAAGGGAACAACGATTATTGTCACTTCATGTGAACTTTGAGGAATTGTCACACATGTTACTTGATTACAACAGCTCCAGTCCCGCTCTTCAATGTCCAACAATGGCACCTACACAAAACAGTGTACGTCCCGTGCAAGAATGTCAAGAAAGTACTCCTACAGCAGACTCGACGGATACAACACAAATGTATGAGTTGGTTGATTTATATGATCCAATGTTTGAAGAATATTACTATGGAATCAATCAAGTTGTGTCAAAGCCTTCCGCTGTCAATACTACTGATGAACCCGAACCAAGTTCACAAGACACAACTGCCTCTACTTCAGCAACCGTTGCTCAAGAGACTATTCCACTGGATACTCAACAAACTCAAGAAACAGTAATACAACCAACATCACCAACCGTCAATGCTGAAGGAGGAAACAACAATCAAGCAGTCAATGCACAACCTGACGAAGAAGAATTTATCAATCCGTTCGGTACACCGGTACACGAAGTCGGAGAGTCTTCTACTCAACATGTTGATCCGTCCAACATGCATACATTCTACCAACCATATCCATCCACTCACCATTGGACACGTGATCATCCATTGGAGCAAGTCATTGGAAATCCTTCACAACCGGTTCGAACACGCAGACAACTCGAAACCGATGGCGATGTGTGTATGTATGCACTCACAGTGAGTTCAACTGTACCTACAAACATCAAACAAGCCATGACTGATCATGCGTGGATTGAATCAATGCAAGACGAAATTCATCAGTTTGAACGCCAAAATGTTTGGGAACTTGTTGACCGACCCTATGGAATGTCAATTTTAGATTTCAAATGGATCTGGAAAAACAAACTGGATGAAGAACAAACAATCATCAAAAACAAATCTCGTCTTGTGGTTAAGGGATACCGTCAACAAGAAGGCATAGACTACGATGAATCATTCGCTCCAGTCGCTCGTTTGGAAGCAGTCAGGATATTCCTTGCTTGTGATGCACCTAAGGGCTTCACAGTTTTTTAGATGGACGTTAAAACTGCTTTTCTTAACGGTCATTTGAAGGAAGAAGTGTATGTGAATCAGCCGGAAGGATTCATCGATCCTCATCATCCTGACAAAGTCTATCGTCTCAAGAAGGCTGTATATGGACTTAAACAAGCTCCAAGGGCATGGTACGAAGAACTTTCAAACTTCTTGGTGTCCAAAGGATTCTCCAAAGGTTCTATTGATCCTACTCTCTTTACTAATAAATATGGGGATGACATAATGCTGGTGCAAGTTTATGTTGATGACATTATTTTTGGTTCTACGAACCCAAAACTTTCAAAACGTTTTGTAAAATTAATGCACAACAGATTTGAAATGTCAATGATGGGGGAGCTAAAATTCTTTTTAGGCCTCCAGATTCATCAATCCCCACGTGGTATCTTCATTAACCAAGCTAAGTATGCTCAAGAGAAACTTAAAAAGCATGGTATGACCTCATGTGCTCGCGTTGGTACACCATTGTCGACCACATCCCTAGACGCTGACTTGTACTCATACCCCGTAGATCAAACGCGATATCGCAGTATGATCGGGTCACTTATGTACCTTACAGCCAGCAGGCCTAATATTCATCATGTCACATGCTATTGTGCATGATATCAAGCCAGACCTACTCAAAAGCACCTCAAAGAGGTTAAACGGATCTTTCGGTACCTTAAGAATACCATTCACATGGGACTCTGGTATCCGAGAGAAACCGGTTTTCATCTAACATCTTTTTCAGATTCTGATCACGCATGTTATCTTGATAGTCGAAAAAGCACTTCTGGTAGCATACAATTTCTAGGGGAAGACAAGCTTGTCAGCTGATCGTCAAAGAAGCAGGATTGCACTTCGCTCTCATCAGCTGAAGCAGAATATGTGGCTCTATCCGCGTGCTGTGCTCAAGTCCTCTGGATGAGAACTTAACTCACGGATTATGGCTTCCACTTTGATAAAATACCTATGTATTGTGACTCAAAGTCGGCCATAGCCATATCTTGCAATCCGGTTCAGCACTCCCGCACCAAGCACATCGATGTCAAATACCACTTCATCAAGGAATAAGTGGAACGCGACATCGTGGAATTATACTTTCTCAGAACTGACTACCAGCTGGCAGACTTGTTTACAAAAGCTCTCTCGAAAGATAGGTTTGCGTATCTCGTTGGCTGTCTTGGTATGAAGTATATGAATCTAGAAGACTTGGAGGTTTTGGCAAATGAAGCTGCTTGATATTCTCTCACAATGACTTGTAAGCGCATCACAGCTTAGGACTCGGACCTCAACTAAAGAAAGTTTATCTCGGACGATAACTTATCCTTCTCAACGAGAAATTCATATTTCTTGGTAATGAGCTTCTCATAAAACATTCAAAGTTTTTAAGTTCATGAAAAACGATTTCTAAATAAATGTCAGCTTAGAACTCGAACTTCAACTTAAGGAAAGTTTATCACGGATGATAACTTATCCTTCACAACAGGAAATTTATTTTTCTCGGTCATGAGCTAGTCACAAAACAATCAAAGTTTTGAGCTCATGAAAAAGACCCGAAAGGGGAGTGTACGTTTCAGTGCGCTTTCCCTAAGCAACAGAAGAGAAGTCTTCTATCCTGATTATTTTAAAACCGTTGAACATAATTTTTCAAGACTTTCTCAAAAGGTTTTTCTAAATCTTTCAAAATTATGTGTTCAACACTCCCTTCCTCATAATAGTTTTTTTCTCAAAATGTCATATGTTATTGTGATCACTTTTTGAGGGGGAGCGTTTTAATATCAAGCCTTTTAATGTTGTTGGGTACATCTCTAAAATTTTCATATTTTATGTATCCAACACATTTCGAAAATGTGATTAAACCTGTCATATATTTTATTGGTAAAGGCATCTCAACTCTGTACCTCAACATATTTTGTGGTGTCGTTTTTCTAAAATTTTGTCAAATTTTGTTTTAAGACACACATATATTGTTGAGGGGGAGCGTCCCGACTAAAAATGTTCCATGATTCATGCGTGCACACATGTTTCTCTCCCGTCGATTTTTCGGAAATTTTCATATTTTAATCTATTGGTATCTCTAATATTATATTTTTATATTAGAGATAGGGGGAGAAAACGTGATTAAAATGTAATATATCGCAACAAGTGATCTTAAAGACTCAAGTGCAACTCTTTCCTTCACATGCCAAACTATTTCGTATATCGATGCATGTGTGTAGGGGGAGCTTTTCGGAAATGTAAAACTTTCAAGTGTTAAAAGTTTTGATTTTTGTCAAACACTTTGAATGCTTTTCAATGGTTTATGGTTACGATCTATACCCAAAACAACCTACTATCCACGACGGAAACGATGGAGTAAAAAGGTGGTTTAGAATAGGAAACTAAGTCCTATGATCCAACCAGAACCGGAGGGATCTACCCAAGGACATTCCATAGCTAGAAATAGTTGTCCTTAGGAAAGATGGAGTTGAATGAAGCTGAATGCGGACCAATTACTTAAGTTAGCACTGGAACAATCACAACAAGGTGCTAGTGATGACGTATTGGTAAGCATTGAAGGAGTTGAATATTCTATGCAACTTAGGCAGAAACCGGGTTAACACATATCTTGAAGACAAGTGTCATGGAGCCAGTGATGCGATGCACAACCCTTTCTCAGCCATTCGAGGTTCTCTCAAAAGAAACTTGTCTCATTGTCACGGAGATCAACACGTATCTATTGACTTTCTCACTCTCAGTTAGTTAATATTGAAAAGGTGGCAGTCTGCTCCAGCCTCCGATTACCAAAATGCACTTATTGAGTCTAGAGCCAAAAGAGATCAATTTATCATCTCATTAGGACACAATCGAGTCCTACGCATTATCCTTGTGATATTTCCAGAACATCTGAGTGATACGATTCACAATAAAGATGGAAATCCTGCTTGAGCCAGCATTAAACAAGATCATGGTAGGTTTCTACACGAATCAAACTTGTGAGACTGGAAAGCAACTAAGTTTCGATTCTTAATTGATTCAAACTTGATTCCAGGTTTCTTCGCAAAATCCTTGTGATCTTGCTAGAACATTCAGAGTGACACTCATTAGTGTTCACAGTGACGAATGGAAATCCTTCCAGTGTCAAGATCAAATAGCACTACGGTAGGTGACTCGCAAGATTCTCTATGAATCAAGCTTGTGACAAACTGGAAAGCAATAATGGTGCGATTCTTTTTGAATCAAACTTGTTCCAGGAATTCTGAATTGACGACTCTAATCAGACGGATAATTTATCCTTATGATCACTCTTTACGTTCGCAGTCTGCTTTGAGACGGTCGAGTAAAGAGAACTGGCTACTACCGCCGGGAAACCCTGTCAAGGAGATGCTTAATAGAATCTACCTGATCACAGGTACGGTATCTAATACCGTCTAAACGGTCTTCACCGAACAGAGGTAAAATGTTACCAAGTTAGGATGAAATGTTCAAAGCCATTTTATCCGTGTCTATATGTGTTGCTGCATATCAAGAAGGTGGCGTAGCCATGTAACCGATGCCGATTCAGAAGTCACAAGAGCACAAGATGGCGATAATCAAGATACCTAAGAATGTAAGAATCTAATAGGTCATCTTAGTCACAAGGAGCACATATGAGGATCTCAAGCACTCAAAGTCAAATGAAAAAGGCTCAAGATAAAGATCACGAAATCATGAAGGAACAAAACTGTTACAAACAAGATCAAGACCAAGATACAAGACCAAAGCAGGAAGATCTCCTCTACAAGAATGTATTCACTCAACCATCTTATGCTTTTTAAGCTTTTTAATATGACCGATACATTGGGGGAGATTGTTAGCCCTATATTTTATATAGTCGAACAAGAATGTAATAGGTCATCTTAGTCGTTAATGGTCTTGTATTGTAATAGGTTAGTCGGGAAAACCGGGCTTGGACTTTAAGCTAATATTGTATAAGTTAGGGGCGTAAGCCCAAAAACAAAGCCAAGCCCGGCCCAAGGATTCTAAACCCACGGCCCATATACCAAGGGTATATATACCCTCTTCCATGTGTGGAAGAGGGTGTTGGTTCATTTTACTTTCTCTCTCTAGTAAACATAAACCTTCCAAAATCTCTCTTGTTTCTCTCTCTACTTTTCTTCTCTTTCTCTCTCTAAATATCTCTTCTAAATCTTGTGTTATGGATTGAATGGGATTAACAGTTTTAACTTAGGATATTCAAATAAGCTTATTATTAGCTTATTCATATTTAGTTTTAGATCTTAATTAAAGAATAACACTAATAGTTGGTTTTATGTGATGTTCCAAAATAGATCTAGGTGTGTTACAAGGTTGCATGCAAGTCATAAGCCCTAATAGGAGCTTATATCTCACGGCTATAATTTGTTATAGCTTATTAAGATAAGTTAAAATTGTTTTAAAGTTGCATGTACTCATAAGTGTTTCCAAAAATAGATCTAGCTATTTACAAATCAAGAAAACAAGTCACAAGTCCAAAATGACATCTAAACTATGTCTAGACCTAAAAATCAATCATATATCCATGTATATTCATATATAGCTCACGGCTATATTTCTAAATCTTGGTATTTCCAAGATGAACACTTTAGCAAATTTTTAAGTCTTGTAAATAGTTACAAAAATACAATCATGATCATCTAAGTGTCATGCATGTTTCCAAGGTTACCATTATACCAAGGAGACTAAATATAGCCTACGGTTGTATTGTCTTTTCCCAAGGTTCCCATAAGATTTTATAAGCTTGTTTTATGTTTAACATACTCAAGTTAACTCTATCATTAAATCTATGGTTTATATAAGCATGCATGTACATCTAACCCATTTTAGGTCATATTTAACCCACAGCTACATATATGCACATAAGTTATTTTTATGATTTTTAATATTCCATTTAACATGTATCATTTCATATTATTAAAACTTAGTAGAAAAATCATATGGTCATTATTCATTTTAGCCATGACCTTTAAGGTCATGGTTTTCATGATTTTTAAGTTACACAAGTTCATTTTGTGAGATACATGATCATTAGTTAACCAAAGTCCCATAAAACAAGATTTGTAACCCATGCAACATTTAGATTCACAAAACGTCTCATATGGTTTTAAATCAAGTTTAAAACATAGAATACAAGCCATAGGTTTCTTATTAAAAGATTTTTAATCATGTATATGATTTTTATAAATATGTCGTGACCTATAATGGTCATGGCTTATCAAATCTTGGTTTTAACATGTTATTTACTTATGTTTATAGATGTATGATGATGCATGCATGAAGAAATGAAAGAGCATGAGGTGTATACCTTTCTTGCTTAAAAGTACCAAGGATGATCTAGATGAACAAGGAGATTAGAGATCTAATCAAGATGGTGAAGACAACCTTAGTTATAACTAAGTCGTGGCCTTAAAGATTCGGATAGGGCTTGTTTATAGTGATTCCAAAAGGAATGATGCTACCAAATGATTTGTAATCAAGATGGGACAAAGATTTAGTTGATTTAATGAATCAACTTTGGATTTTTGTGGCTTATAACCGAAATGTAGAGAGAGATGAAGAGAGAAGTGAGATTGCATGTATGAGAATGTGTGTGTGTGTTTCGGCTTAAAGAGAAGAGAGGGAAAGGGAATGCAAAAGACATGATTGCCTTGGTAAGAATACTTGTGCCAAGTGTAGGCTTTTGTGACACCCCGGGTAGGGTCATAATATGCGGAAATATCCACAGAGATGTCACTAGGGTGGATCGATAGCATATAGTCCATAGAGCATAAGATAAAGAGTTAATTAAATCAGATTACATGTTTAGTAAACAAATAAAATAAAATTGTCTTAAGCATGACAGAAGGTGATTGTTTATGATTCCCAAATAGAACCCCTGACGAGTCCTATGATGTAGATTTCTAAGATGCTGGAGACCATGCACACACCACGTACTAACTTCATATTCCTGTGCAAAACATACTAACGGGGGTCAACATAAAGTTGGTGAATTTACAGATTCTAACAATTAATTAGTTTGGACATACAATAAGCATAGAAGTGACAATGCACAAAGAATTCTCACTAAAATGTAGATAACATTTGTTTATTATTGGAAACTGAAGCTTAACCTCCGTAGTCCTCAACAGATGAGGACGTAGTGTCTTACAAAAAGACACCCATTCCAGTTCCAACATTGTATACGTCTGTTGTCCCACCCACGGCACAATGAGCATGACTCACCCAGACGGGGATGGTCAATCCCTAATAGATCTATTTATAACATTCGGGCGATTTACAACAATTTAACAGTTTCAATAATAATCAATCATAGTCAAGTTTATACAATCCAGTTGTGTCTATTATGTGTTTGCATATTTTCTTTCCCAAAAGGGAAAGTTTTATCAAAAGTTTATATGGGGCTGTAAACTCACCTGGGAGTAGGCAATTGCGGTTTAATACGAATATCCAATTAAAGCTCACGCCAAGGTTATGCCTAATCAGATAGTACCGTCTTAATAGATAGTACAAAGAACATATATGTATGCTTATACATATTTTATTCAGTTCATTTATACTACAGTATTTATCTAAATAACTGTAGTTTAAGTAGCATCAATATTCATTTCTAAGTAAATATAAAATGTTTAACTATTAATATCAGTTAGCCTATATGTATTAACTTATATTGAGTTACTTAGTTAAGTAGACATAATATGTTCTACTTAAAATATTATTTTACGTTTTCCGTTCAAGTATTATAATCACTCATTTACTACTAGGTTTCATTATTATGTAAACACAAAAATCCTACTTAATATTAGTTCACGTTCGTAGTTCATGTATTATAATCATTCATTTAAACTTTAATATTAAGTTTCATATTTTAAGTAGACGTAAGATGTTCTACTTAAATTTTGACATTCAATTGCTCCACGTTCATATAGATTTTATTTTCTAAAAGTATATGAGTTTATGTATGAGTAGTACATATTTATAATTGTTTATACAATTATTTCCTAAAGTAAATAAAAAAATATAAAATATAATATTTTATTTAACTTTAAAGTTTCCATAAATTATTTTAATATTTATAAAATAATTTAAACTTAAGAATTTATGCCTTAATTCTTATGGTCTAAGTGTTTTAATTATGTTTTATTATAATTAAAATAGATTTTTAAGGTTAGGGCTTGGTAATGTTTCAGAATATGGAAAAACTAGTCCCTCTATATTTTTAAACAAGTAAAATTTCCAGATTTTACATATTTAGTACCTAGGGCTTGTTAAAGTTTCGGCTTATGGCAGATTTAGTCCCCTTAATTATATCTAGGTTTTGTAACTTTACTAGAATTACAAAAACAGCCCCTAGGGCTTCTTTAAGTTTCAGAAAATTACAAAATAGTCCTTAGGGTTTTAAAATGACAAAATAACTTTTAGAAACTTCCCAAAATGGTCCCTAGGATTTAATTTGCCACGGATAGTAGTTATTAAACCCTAGACGTTTGGATATTTACATTTTCAGTCCTTGTGTTTACTAGTTTATCAAAACAAGTTTTATAATTTATCATTTTCATCCAAAAAGTATTTATAAGTTATATTTTATTATAAAAACTTTTATTTTAACATTCAAACTTTATATGGGCTCATTAAATGGGCTAAACATCTAGTGGGCTATATTAGTGGGCTTAAATATATTTCAAGTCCACTAATTTATTTAAATGGGCCTTTAAATCATTTATTGGGCTTAATACATTTTTAAGTCCTTTAATTAGTTAAATGGGTCTAAGTGTAATCTTAAGTCCATTTAAGTTACTAAGGTTTATCAAATGGGCTTATTGGGTCCATTAAGTTTTAGATTAACATTTCATGGGCTTAATTAGTCAATTAACATTACTTTATATTTTATGTATGTTTTAACTTAGGATATTCTTATAAGCTTATTATGAGCTTATCAATATATAGTTTTAAATCTAAATAGATGAATAAAACTTAAAATTTGTTTTATGTGTTATACCAAATTAGATCTAGGTGTGTTATAAGGTTATAAGTAAGTCATAAGCCCTAGTAGGAGCTTATTTCCCACGGCTAATATTAGTTATAGCTTATTAAGATAAGTCAAGTCTCATTTCAAGGTTGCATGTAATTTATAAGTATTACAAAAATAGATCTAACTATGTACACATCAAGAAAATAAGTCACAAGTCCAAAATAAGATCTAAACTATGTCTAGACTTAAAAATCAAACATAGATCCATGTACACTCATATATAGCTCACGGCTATATTTTTAAATCTTGGTATTTCCAAGATAAACACTTTAGCTAGTTTTTAAGTCTTGTAAATATTTACAAAAGTACAATCATGATTATCTAGGTCACACGCATGTTCCCAAGACTACTATTATAACAAGGAAACAATATATAGCCCACGACTATATTGTTTTCTCCCAAT
Source organism: Glebionis coronaria (assembly GCA_025667525.1). Classification (NCBI taxonomy): domain Eukaryota; kingdom Viridiplantae; phylum Streptophyta; class Magnoliopsida; order Asterales; family Asteraceae; genus Glebionis; species Glebionis coronaria. The sequence continues at coordinate 271,705,540 of CM046875.1, read as the reverse complement.
ATTCCCATAAGATCTACTAGCTTATTTCATGTTTATCATGTTAAGTTAACACTCATTACTAGATCTAGGTTGTATAATAACATGCATGTACATCTAATCCATTTAGGGTCATATGTAACCCACGGCTACATATATTCACATAAGTTACTTTGATGATTTTTAATAGTGCATTTAGCATGTAACATTTCATATTCCATTATTCAAAACTTAGAAAACCAATCATATAGTCACCACTTAATTTAGCCGTGACCTTTAAGGTCATGGTTTTCATGATCTTTAAGTTGCACAAGTTCATTTCATGAGATCTATGGTTGTTGGTTAACTAAAGTCCCATAAACAAGATTTGTAACTCATGAAATGTTTTGATTTAAAAAAGGTTTCATATGGTTTTTAAATCAAGTTTAAAACATAACACATAAGTCATAAGTTTCTTATTAGAAGATTTTAAATCATAAACATGATTTGCATAAATATGTCGTGACCTATAAGGGTCATAGCTTTATCAAATCTTGATTTTTAACATGTTATTTACTTGTGTTTATAGGTGTATGAGGATGCATGCATGAAGAAATGAAAGATTATGATGTGTATACCTCTCTTTCCTAAAAGTACCACAAATGATCTAGATGAACAAGGAGATTTGAGATCTACTCAAGATGATGAAGAAAACCCTAAAACAAACCAAAGAAAACCCAAAAACAAACCAACCGTGGCCTTGATGAGTTAGCTAGGGCTTTTTTATAGTGATTCCAAGAGAATGATACTACTAATGATTTGTAGTAAAGATAAGACAAGTATCTTGGTGGAATTAATACTTGGTTTTTGGATGTATATGGCTTTAAGCCGTCTGATTTAAGAGAGAAGAGGGTGAGAGAACAAGATTGGATTGCATGTGTGTTTGAATGTATGTGTTTCGGCTTAAAGAGGAGAGAGGGAAGGGAATGTAAAAGGCATGATTGCCTAGGTAAGAACACTTGTGCCAAGTGTTAGCTTTTGTGTTTCCCATGCATCCCTTCTCCTTCCACATGTCTTTGGTGCCGTGTATGGCTATCCAAAAGAGAGGGTGGGCTTGTGTGGGCTTGTGTTGGGCTTAACACAAAGAGTACATGATCTTGGGCTAGTCCAAGAAGGTTTACGGATGCCTATAATATGCATACATATATATACGGCTATATTACACATGGTGTAGCATATTTTCCAATCTTTGTTAAGTGTTGTTTAATCAATGTGGGATATGTATTTTTACTACTTGTTTTAGGTACATAGTTTACATAGTCAAACTTATTATAACTAGTATGTATGTAAAAGTATATGTGCATATTGGACAAGTTCACACATGACTTATAGAAATATAATACATGCATTTGTGTTCCAAGATTTAATTGGTGAAATTTCATTACATAAAATCATGGTAAAATCATGGATTTTACAGCAGCACCCCTGATGAGACGGCTTTTATACATGGTCTCATCGTCCAAATCGGCCTTAAAATGCATAAAATATCATCAATTATACCAAATATATGCTCGTGTTTGTTACTTGTGTATTTTTAGGTACGGATATTGAGGAATTGGCAAAAGATCACAAGAATCATTCAAAAACGAACACGGGAAACGAAGCCGCACAATGAACCGGGCCCAAGTTTGGAATTTTGCAAAATGACCCTTGAAGTTTGTAGAATTGGCAAGAATGGCCCCTCATCTTTGAAGAACTTGTCACATTTGACCCTCAAAATGTCAATTGTACAAGTATAATCCTTAATGTTTGAAGATTGTACAAGACCAGTCCATCAAGAATCAAGAAAATACATTAAAAGCCCTTGGATAAAGTTTTAAAAGTTTATGTGCCATATTTGACAACTTGTCCAAAGTTGTCAAGCACAATTTGGGCGCTGATGGGATTAAAAACAAAGTGAAGACAATGAGAAACATTGGGGACCTATCCTGCCAAACCACCAAACTTTCCCACCCACTCAGGTTGTGACACGTCATAAAACCCACCCACCAACCCATAAACCCGACCCTACCCACATCCACACCCCGTTTTATTTAATCCCAGTCAAATGGTCAACTAATCCCACTAACCCTTACTTCCCTCCTAAACAGGTTTTTAAAACTTGTTTTTACCCAAACTGGATTAAACCCACTCCTTAATCCCTATCAACCCTAATTTTCCCCAGATCAATTAAACCCCAAAACAAAGGGTTAAACCCCCATTTTGTCCAGATCACTAATTCACCTCCACCTCACCATTTCCCACTCCACAAAACACCATCACATGCGTTGTGGACCCCTCCCCAGACCTCCCCTGCACCCGTCTCTTTCCCACAACCCCAAAACCCGACCAAACCAACGTGTAGGATACTCCCCTTGGTCCCCAAGCTCACATGGACGACTGTGATTCATTCAAACATCACAAGCAAGGCTGGCATATCACATGGGCGATTTTGACCAAAAATCAGTCAAATCTTCAAAGGGAACTTTTGGCAATTCATGATTAGGGTTTTGAGATTCTAGAATAGTCTTTTAGCAGTATTTAAAGAGGATGAGCCTGTTCATTCACTCTTGTTCCAGATTTTTCTCTAAAAAATTGTAATCCCTTTTTTATGAATATTAAAGTTGGTGTTTGTTAAAATACAAGTGTAATTCCTTTTACTGTTTTTAAAAAGTTGGTATATCTTTGTTGAGAAAAATCTGAGTTCCATTTATAACTTATTCAAACATTTGGTGTTTGAATTTTTCAGAAACATAGTTTCTGAATTTGGGAGATTATTGGTGTTATCTGTTTCAAAGTTTAGTGTTAAGAGGTTCAAGTGATTGGTGTAGTGTTTTTAAAACGTGTGTAAAGGTTTGAAGGTTTGTGAAAGGGTTTTAAGAAAGAAAGAAAAGAAAACAGATTATACATTGTATTGTTGTTCTTCTTTTATTTTTTCTTAAGCAGGTTGATTTGTTGTTGATTAAGTTCTGCATACACCCGAGTGTATAGGGAGATGGATTATCATCCACAAGAGACCTGGATGTAGGTCTCTAAGGTAAAAAGATTTTACCTTTTTCATTTTTGCAATTTATGAGATACTCATTTGATTTTTCTGGATAGTATGCAAGTTGTTGTTTTGATTGATTGAAATTGCTCAAGTGGTGATTGTATGCAAGTTAGATGCTAAAAAAAATCAGTAGGGTAATGATTTGAAGTGGTTTACTTTGAAAATTTTTGGTTTCCAAGTTTTAAAGGAGTGTTTGGATTTAAGTTTTGTAGGGAGAGTTTGCTAGATTGTGTAGTTGAAAACGTGTTAGAATGATTCATTAGGATTGTTTAGGTTGTATGCTAGTTTTGTGATCAGTTTGGTAAAAGTTTGTAGCAAATTGTGTGTCAAAAAGTGAAAGGATAGCATAGAATCTGCTTAACCACTTAATCTGCTTGTCTTCATGAAGGTTTGAGCTTGGATTTTGTAATCACCTAGGATATAGGATAGTTAAGAATTGTGGATCACTTGAGTGCTTGTTTGTGAGTTTGTATGCTAATTATTGGGCCTTGAAATTGAGTTTGGTGCATACTGTTAAGCAAGAACTCCCACAGACCTATCTATTTTATATCAGCAACTTAGAACTGCTTAGGTGTGCATTTTTTGTGAAGTTTTTGTGCTAGTGCTTGATTGCTTTGTGCTAATCTTGACTCCCTACACTCCAAAGAGTGTAGGGGTGCCTGTTTGTTCCAAAATACAACACCAAAAACGTCACAAAACCAAGCCCTCTTGGTTTATATACAAGTGAAGAACCCTTCACTTGTTCATCAGTAAGAACAAAAGACCTGGGCACGTTTTTCTTCTTATTTGCTTTAATCTTTGTTGAAATTAGTGTGTGTTTGTGTATTTGTGTTCAGACAAGGGTACTGATTGAGTTTTAAAAGAAAAAAAAAGAAAGTAAAAAGCAAAAACTTCACCCTGCCTGGACTCGAACCCCTGACCTGCAGCTCAGGAGTGAGGGGTTCTACCAGTGATCTAGATGAGTTTTTATGTTATGAACTCATAACATTTAATACTTAAGGACATTTTGGCTTTGGCTTATATTAATAAGCCGTAGCTTATTTGATTATTCCTAGCTTATTTATTAAGCATTTTTGGCTTATTTCATTTTTCCTAGGACTTAATATAGCTTTTAGACTTTTCTGTTTTAAAGTTTTATTTTTCCCATTATTCTTTTAATTATTAGGATTATTTTTAGTTTTATTTTTAGCAAGTAATTAAAAAATAGTAAACAGTAATTTAAAAATACAAAAAAATAGTTTTAGGTTTTAATTTATATTTTTGAGGTTTACACATCATAAAGTTTTCAAAAACTTTAATTTTTGATTTTATTTGATTTTAGGTTTTTTATTAAACTTTTAAAATTAATATAAAATTAACTAAGAGGTTTTAGGAGCTTTAATTTACATTTTCTTCTTAGTTAGAATATTTAGGATTTTTGAGAATTTTTGAGAATTTATTTTTGAATTTTTAATTTTTTAGATTATTTTAATATTATTTTATTAAGAAAAATTCAAAGTTTTATTTTTAACTTTTTTTCATTTTTCCTAGATTCTAGACATTAAAATAGGACCTTTTTCACTTTCCAATTAATTTTTGGGTTTTTCAATTAATTTTTAGAATTAATTTAAGATTTAATAGATTTTAATAGTTTTTAGGAGTTTAAAAATAGTTTAATTTGGTTTTAAAATTTTTAAAAATAGTTTTTAGCTTAATTAGGTCATTTTTGAGGTTTACAAACTATTAAATCTTGTTTAGGGCTTTTTAATATTTAAAAGTGATTTTTAGGGCTTTAATTAGCATTAAAAAGTCATTATTAAATTAATTAAAAGGTTTTAGCAAGTTTGGATTTTTTGTAAACTCTTAGAATTTTATTGTGGATTTTTAGTAATTTTTAGGAATTTTTAGGTTAAAAGTTTAATTTTAGTCATTTTTACGTTTCTACGTCTTAACTTTCTAGTAGTGTTTTTGTCAATATTTTTATTTTTTCGTCTTCGTCATTTTTTCTTCTCTTTTCTTGTTAATAATCAAAAACATTAATCAATCATTCATTACACAACACACGTGCCTCCTCGAGAGAACGATTCCCATTAAGGGTCATAAGTGTTTACGTTTTGGCGCCGCTGCCGGGGAGGCGTGTTGTGTTTTGATTGAACCATTGTTGTTTTCTATATTAGCCATAATAGTAATTGTATTAATAGCACTCTATTAATACGTATTATCGTTTTTCGGTTTTTGTGTGAATATTATTACTATATTGTATACGTAGAACAATAAAATCACAAGTACTCCAAATACGTGAGCAATCACAACCTTGATTCGGGATTTCATCACTCGATCATTGTATTCGAATCTCAAACCAAAGAAAAAAGGCAAAAATAGATAAATACTTTCGTGAAGCTTAATTTTGATAATACAAACTATAAGGTGGGTATAAGGCGGTTGTATTCACGACCTAAAGGAAAAAGGCTCTTAAGTGCTTCGCGCCGCCTCGTTTCCTCCGCTTGCTTGTGCATATTTGATTTTGAGAGTGAATCGAGGGTTTTGCCGCCCAAAGTATTACTAAGTATCATATATATTTTCTTGGTTTCTATTGATTAAACCCTCTTGAACGATTTGGTGTTCCACCATCGTTCTAAAGTCATCGAAGGCGTTCACTCCACGTGATCGTTTTCATTCCTTGAGGCCTTTTTAATCAAGAGTTTTGATTAGTGAGGAGATTTGTGGACTCATTGTCTACTTAATACATTTCACCAAATTCCAAAAAGGTAAATACAATCAGAAACCACAAAAAAATTAAAAAAATACAAAACACCAAAAAGAATCTTCTTTGCTCATCCCCTCGTTGTACGTGACGTTTATGCTCACTCGTAATCAAGCAAAACGTGCACGTAGACGAAAGAACAAAACTCCCACTCCAACTCATTCTAGTGAGGAGTCTCCAAGTGAGGAACCTATTGTAGAACAAGAAGCTATCATGGCTAATCGTACTATGATGGAGTTGCTTCAAGCACCCACCGAGGGTTTTGGAGAGGCCATTGTGATTCCCGCCATCCTTGCGGAGAACTTTGAGATCAAGACGGGTTTAATGTCTATGCTTCAAGCAAACAAGTTTCACGGTCACGAAAAAGACAACCCACATTATCACATTAGGCAATTCAATCGTCTCACCGCGACAAGGAAGTTTAAGGATGTACCACACGATGCCATTAAGATGATGTTGTTTCCTTACTCGTTAGATGGACCCGCCAAGATTTGGCTTGAGAAAGAACCACCGAATTCGATTTTGACATGGGCCGATCTCGTGTCTAAATTTGTGAATCAATTTTTTCCACCATCTAAAACAACACATTTGAAAAACGAGATTTCACGTTTTACACAAAGACCTAATGAAAGTTTTTCAATGGCTTGGGAAAGGTTTAAAGAAATGTTACATGAATGTCCACACCATGATTTTTCCGAATTGCATCAAATTGACACTTTTTATAATGGGCTTAATGATCATGAACGAGATTATTTAAATGCCGTCGCGGGTGGTAATTTTTTATGCAAAACGACCAATGAGGCTTTGAAAATCATAGAAAATAGGTCTAAGGTCTATAGCCCTCGTAACACACCGAGTGTTGCCAATTTGGGCTCGTCATCATCTCGTTCCATTAATGCCTTGCAAGATGAAGCAAATGAGGAGAATCGGTTTTTCGATAGTTTTTCGACTCTTATGTCTCATTGGAAAGCTCAAGAAGCTTCAAATTCCGCTTCGGTTAAAGCGGTTGCTAAGAGTTGTGTTTCGTGTGGTGGAGCTCATGATTTTTCCGAGTGCATTACCGCGGATGGTAACACTTCGAATGCTTATGTAGCCACGGGAACTTATAACCAAATCGGTCAAGGTTCCCGCCAAAATCAAGCTCCACAAAATCAAAATGCTAATAACTATCGAAACAACAATCAAGGTGGAAATTACCAAGGAAATCAAAGGAATTATAACAAGGGTAATTACCAAAGTGGAAATGGGCAAATTTCAAACCAAAACCAAAACCGTGATTTTCAAACTCCTACTCAAGGTTTTCAAAATACTCACACTAAAAATTTGCAAGGAGAATTTTTAGATTATGCAAAGGCTAATGATGCTAAGTTTGATAACATGCAACGTGAGATGATTAGCTTAAGGTCCGAGTTGAAAACCGAGCTTAAAAATGAACTTGCTAATGAACTTAAAACTCATGCTAACAAAATGGAAGGAAATGTCCAACGTCTTCAACAAAATCAACAAAAGATGGAATTAGGACAACATGAGATTAAGCAAGAGTTATTAAAAGCGGATGCTAGGCAATCTAAGTTTGAAGACCGAATGGCTAAAATGTTTGAAGCTATCATGTGTAAGCCCTCTTCTTCGGGTGGTCTTCCTAGTGATACCATCGTGAACCCGAAAGGAGAGTTGAAGGTTGTTACTACTCGTAGTGGTAAAACTTTCAAAGAACCCACTTCTCGTCCAAGTACTTCTATGGAGAAGGAAAAAGAGAAAGAACCCGAGGTTGTGGTTGAAAAGGAGCAAATTCAAAGCCCACGAAGTACCGCTCAAACCACACCTACGGTTGAACCTACACCAATCATGGAACCCGAGATTCCAAGGCCGATGCCTATGCCTAATTTGCCCCAACCCACACCACCTTTACCCTACCCTTCAAGACGAGACAAGGAAAAGGCACAAGAACGAAATAATTATCAATTTGAACTCTTTATGAAAATGTTTCGTGACTTGCATTTTAATATAAGTTTTGCCGACGCCTTAGTCATGATGCCTCGATTTGCCGCGAACTTCAAAAGTATGTTGAATAACAAAGAGAAATTGCAAAAATCGTCTAGTTGTTCTTCGGTTTTTCTAAGCCGCATACCTCAAAAAGTCGGTGATCCTGGAAAGTTTTTAATCCCATGTGCTATCCAAGACATGGAAGAATGCTACGCCTTGGCCGATCTTGGTGCTAGTATTAATTTGATGCCTCTTGAGATTTTTAAATCGCTAAATCTTCCAAATCTCACTCCTTCAAGAATGTCAATCGAGATGGCCGATCATTCTACGATTCTAGCTTGTGGAGTTGCCGAGGACGTCTTTGTGAAAGTTGGAAAGTTCTACTACCCTGTAGACTTTATTGTTGTTGATATTCCTATCGATCCTAAAGTTCCGTTAATTTTAGGTCGATCTTTTTTGGATACCTCGAGAGCACTTATCGATAAGAAAAATCACTATTCGTTTCAATGAGGAAGAACTCGTCATTAATGCAACCCAAAACTCCACTCTTTCTCATGTTTATTCCATCACATCTTTGTACAATGTCAATTCCACCAAAAACATTTGCAAAAGAATTTCAAATAGAGTTTTAGGAGTTGTTGAGAAAAATGAAGTTCCGTCCCCTCCGCCGATGGAGGTTAAGAGTGTTAAGCCTACGATTCCAATCTCGAGTGAATCTTCGGATGATGAATACGTTGATCCCGATGGGGAAGTTTTCTTTGTTGACAAAAGATTTGAAAACTTACCACCACCAAAAACAAAACGATTTCAAAATGTGAGAATTTTTAGTGTGACTAACATTGTTTTAGATACACCAAATATTTTTGACATAATTAAATCGGGTTTTCACAAGGAGAGTTTAAAATATGAAAAAGGAAAAGATTTTGAATTTAATTTAAAAGATTTTTCTACAATTCTGACTCCGTCATCACCGCGTTTATTGAGTACTACAAGCTCGTCTTCTCCTTTTGACGATGCTTTGAGTGGACGTAGTGTGGGGGAAGACTCTTATGTTCCCTCCCCTTTCTCCACCGAGGACGAGATATTTGATCCTGGAATTGCTTATATAGGGAAATCTCGGTCTTCCACCGATGCAATAAATGGAAAATCTTTTCATTTGATTGGTGCGAGTCTACCTCGAGTAGCTCAATGTTTTGACTTATCCATTGTCCCACCCTTCTATTTCTTCTCTCCTATTTTCTTCTACCCCATTGGGGTTTGTGTTGAAGAAGCGTTGTTTCGTCTTTCATCCGAAAACGAAGACGCTATCTTTGACCCCGGTATACGTTTATCGGATTTTTAAAGTACTCCACGTGCTTTTGGGCCTTGTTTATCATGTAAGCCCCACCAAAAGTTGACCATACCATGATTATCCCTAAATGATCACATTTATGGGGATTCGAGTCGAGCTTTTGACTCGGTTATCAAAAACAAGGTGCATCGTGGGGGAGACCCATGCTTATCCATGTACATATTATTGCTTTCTAATCAGTTAATGTGAGGGGATTTGTGCCCTTCCAACCTTTGTTCCGTGGTTGTTTGTGCATTGTGGTTTTTAGATCATGATCTTCACGATTGGAGCCTCTCGTGTTCGTTTCATGGGAGCACTCGATCGTTTGCTTTGGAGACCTTTCCCAATATCCATATGATATATCCTTTTATGTTCTAACCTTAGGTTTTTAGCACACTTCATAAACGGCTATTACTTATTGGTTACACCCTTTCCATGCTAGATTAGGCATTCGACTACGTCTCTAGTATGGGGGTGTTTGCACCCCTAGACTCGAAACATTGAGGACAATGTTTAACTTTAGTATGGGGGGGGTGAATAGATACTTGCCTTGCCAAACCTTCACGCTTTCCAAAGTTTATCATTTTGTTTATCGTTTTTTGTTGCAAAATAAGGCTAAAAATGGCCAAATTTTAAATTTTTCTCATGTTTCATAAGTGTTTGAAGACACGAATGTAGATTTTCCGATGGCGAGAATAAGAGTAATTTTTGACTCGACTGTGCGTGTTGAGCACTTAGCTTTGATTCCTTAACTATACATTAGGCTAAGTCTCTAAAATGAGGACGAGAAATGATAGAGTTAATTATAAGTTACTATGCTAAACGTAGAGTACTCGTATTCTTTCAAAAACTCATGTGTTCTCGTTGTTTGCTTATTCTCCCTTCGCATGTAAATATTTTTTGCTTAATAAATATTGATTTAGCGGTTTAGTTTTGATTGTTGGGTTTCTAGTCTTTTCTAGTAGCTTCCGTGTAATTAAATTGGGAAGACATTAAGGTATCGTCAGCGTCACGGTTTTGAAGTATTGGCACCCTAATAATCAAAAGCTTCACCTAATAATAAGATTTCAAGTGCTCACCTAAATCTAGCAAACAATTTGAAGCCCCACAAGGCCTAAAATCTATGCAAAAATTGAAAGTGAATCAAGCCTTAATCTTCGAAGCTTTAAAGATCCAAAATTCGCTTTAGCGTGAGGATATACGTCTTTGGCTAATAAAACCACCGATGAGGCGGATAATAAAAGGCAAGGCAAGACCGAAGTCATAATAAAAGCTTCATGGCGAAGTTGAATAAAAGATGGAGGTAAACCAAAGATAATAAGGCCCTTCCGTTAGGGGGCGTATAAAAGTCTTGGTAATAAGTCTCATGTTCAAAACCGTTATAAAACCGTGTTTATCGATTCTTCTTGTCAACTTAATTTTTTTGACATCGTTGTCTATTAGGAGGGGTTATTGATTTGATGGTCTTAGTTACACCGTTAGGACTCTATTTTTAGACCAAAATCTCTATTATCGCATAAGTCAATGATGTATCCTCGTGATCATTAAGACAAAATAAAATATAAGAGATACAACTTAGGAATAATGGGGGAATAAGTACGTGATTAGGGCATATGAGTAGTGTTAGCATTACTAACTTATAATGACAATGATCTCGTTGCACGCTTGGCATGAAATTAGGGTGAAAATCGAGGACGACGAAATTATTTCTAACGAAGCATTCACGTGAACCTAAACGTCCCATTTTGCGATGAAAATCATACATTATGTCTATAACACAAGTAGTAGTAATAGTGTAGTGTAGCTAGTTTATCATTTCAATAAAAGTGAATAAAATTGAATTTTGGAGATGCTTTGATACTTTATTCTAGCATTGCGTGAGGGCACGACAATGGTTTAGTATGGGGGAGTGATGAGACGGCTTTTATACATGGTCTCATCGTCTAAATCGGCCTTAAAATGCATAAAATATCATCAATTATACCAAATATATGCTCGTGTTTGTTACTTGTGTATTTTTAGGTACGGATATTGAGGAATTGGCAAAAGATCACAAGAATCATTCAAAAACGAACACGGGAAACGAAGCCGCACAATGAACCGGGCCCAAGTTTGGAATTTTGCAAAATGACCCTTGAAGTTTGAAGAATTGGCAAGAATGGCCCCTCATCTTTGAAGAACTTGTCACATTTGACCCTCAAAATGTCAATTGTACAAGTATAATCCTTAATGTTTGAAGATTGTACAAGACCAGTCCATCAAGAATCAAGAAAATACATTAAAAGCCCTTGGATAAAGTTTTAAAAGTTTATGTGCCATATTTGACAACTTGTCCAAAGTTGTCAAGCACAATTTGGGCGCTGATGGGATTAAAAACAAAGTGAAGACAATGAGAAACATTGGGGACCTATCCTGCCAAACCACCAAACTTTCCCACCCACTCAGGTTGTGACACGTCATAAAACCCACCCACCAACCCATAAACCCGACCCTACCCACATCCACACCCCGTTTTATTTAATCCCAGTCAAATGGTCAACTAATCCCACTAACCCTTACTTCCCTCCTAAACAGGTTTTTAAAACTTGTTTTTACCCAAACTGGATTAAACCCACTCCTTAATCCCTATCAACCCTAATTTTCCCCAGATCAATTAAACCCTAAAACAAAGGGTTAAACCCCCATTTTGTCCAGATCACTAATTCACCTCCACCTCACCATTTCCCACTCCACAAAACACCATCACATGCGTTGTGGACCCCTCCCCAGACCTCCCCTGCACCCGTCTCTTTCCCACAACCCCAAAACCCGACCAAACCAACGTGTAGGATACTCCCCTTGGTCCCCAAGCTCACATGGACGACTGTGATTCATTCAAACATCACAAGCAAGGCTGGCATATCACATGGGCGATTTTTGACCCAAAATCAGTCAAATCTTCAAAGGGCACTTTTGGCAATTCATGATTAGGGTTTTGAGATTCTAGAATAGTCTTTTAGCAGTATTTAAAGAGGATGAGCCTGTTCATTCACTCTTGTTCCAGATTTTTCTCCAAAAAATTGTAATCCCTTTTTTATGAATATTAAAGTTGGTGTTTGTTAAAATACAAGTGTAATTCCTTTTACTGTTTTTAAAAAGTTGGTATATCTTTGTTGAGAAAAATCTGAGTTCCATTTATAACTTATTCAAACATTTGGTGTTTGAATTTTTCAGAAACATAGTTTCTGAATTTGGGAGATTATTGGTGTTATCTGTTTCAAAGTTTAGTGTTAAGAGGTTCAAGTGATTGGTGTAGTGTTTTTAAAACGTGTGTAAAGGTTTGAAGGTTTGTGAAAGGGTTTTAAGAAAGAAAGAAAAGAAAACAGATTATACATTGTATTGTTGTTCTTCTTTTATTTTTTCTTAAGCAGGTTGATTTGTTGTTGATTAAGTTCTGCATACACCCGAGTGTATAGGGAGGTGGATTATCATCCACAAGAGACCTGGATGTAGGTCTCTAAGGTAAAAAGATTTTACCTTTTTCATTTTTGCAATTTATGAGATACTCATTTGATTTTTCTGGATAGTATGCAAGTTGTTGTTTTGATTGATTGAAATTGCTCAAGTGGTGATTGTATGCAAGTTAGATGCTAAAAAAAATCAGTAGGGTAATGATTTGAAGTGGTTTACTTTGAAAATTTTTGGTTTCCAAGTTTTAAAGGAGTGTTTGGATTTAAGTTTTGTAGGGAGAGTTTGCTAGATTGTGTAGTTGAAAACGTGTTAGAATGATTCATTAGGATTGTTTAGGTTGTATGCTAGTTTTGTGATCAGTTTGGTAAAAGTTTGTAGCAAATTGTGTGTCAAAAAGTGAAAGGATAGCATAGAATCTGCTTAACCACTTAATCTGCTTGTCTTCATGAAGGTTTGAGCTTGGATTTTGTAATCACCTAGGATATAGGATAGTTAAGAATTGTGGATCACTTGAGTGCTTGTTTGTGAGTTTGTATGCTAATTATTGGGCCTTGAAATTGAGTTTGGTGCATACTGTTAAGCAAGAACTCCCACAGACCTATCTATTTTATATCAGCAACTTAGAACTGCTTAGGTGTGCATTTTTTGTGAAGTTTTTGTGCTAGTGCTTGATTGCTTTGTGCTAATCTTGACTCCCTACACTCCAAAGAGTGTAGGGGTGCCTGTTTGTTCCAAAATACAACACCAAAAACGTCACAAAACCAAGCCCTCTTGGTTTATATACAAGTGAAGAACCCTTCACTTGTTCATCAGTAAGAACAAAAGACCTGGGCACGTTTTTCTTCTCATTTGCTTTAATCTTTGTTGAAATTAGTGTGTGTTTGTGTATTTGTGTTCAGACAAGGGTACTGATTGAGTTTTAAAAGAAAAAAAAAAGAAAGTAAAAAGCAAAAACTTCACCCTGCCTAGACTCGAACCCCCGACCTGCAGCTCAGGAGTGAGGGGTTCTACCAGTGATCTAGATGAGTTTTTATGTTATGAACTCAGAACATTTAATACTTAAGGACATTTTGGCTTTGGCTTATATTAATAAGCCGTAGCTTATTTGATTATTCCTAGCTTATTTATTAAGCATTTTTGGCTTATTTCATTTTTCCTAGGACTTAATATAGCTTTTAGACTTTTCTGTTTTAAAGTTTTATTTTTCCCATTATTCTTTTAATTATTAGGATTATTTTTAGTTTTATTTTTAGAAAGTAATTAAAAAATAGTAAACAGTAATTTAAAAATACAAAAAAATAGTTTTTAGGTTTTAATTTATATTTTTGAGGTTTACACATCATAAAGTTTTCAAAAACTTTAATTTTTGATTTTATTTGATTTTAGGTTTTTTATTAAACTTTTAAAATTAATATAAAATTAACTAAGAGGTTTTAGGAGCTTTAATTTACATTTTCTTCTTAGTTAGAATATTTAGGATTTTTGAGAATTTTTTAGAATTTATTTTTGAATTTTTAATTTTTTAGATTATTTTAATATTATTTTATTAAGAAAAATTCAAAGTTTTATTTTTAACTTTTTTTCATTTTTCCTAGATTCTAGACATTAAAATAGGACCTTTTTCACTTTCCAATTAATTTTTGGGTTTTTCAATTAATTTTTAGAATTAATTTAAGATTTAATAGATTTTAATAGTTTTTAGGAGTTTAAAAATAGTTTAATTTGGTTTTAAAATTTTTAAAAATAGTTTTTAGCTTAATTAGGTCATTTTTGAGGTTTACAAACTATTAAATCTTGTTTAGGGCTTTTTAATATTTAAAAGTGATTTTTAGGGCTTTAATTAGCATTAAAAAGTCATTATAAAATTAATTAAAAGGTTTTAGCAAGTTTGGATTTTTTGTAAACTCTTAGAATTTTATTGTGGATTTTTAGTAATTTTTAGGAATTTTTAGGTTAAAAGTTTAATTTTAGTCATTTTTACGTTTCTACGTCTTAACTTTCTAGTAGTGTTTTTGTCAATATTTTTATTTTTTCGTCTTCGTCATTTTTTCTTCTCTTTTCTTGTTAATAATCAAAAACATTAATCAATCATTCATTACACAACGCACTAGCCTCCTCGAGAACGAACTCACTTCATTGGGTCATAACTTGTGGTTTTCCTAAATCACTCGTTAATACTTATCACATTTACGTTCTTTTTCCTAAAAGACGTATTTCTACGATATATCAACCCTGTTATTTTAGCTTTGTCCTCAAAGCTATTAAAAACGCACTTATCTCTTAAGTGAAAGATGTTCTAAGTATGATTCGTTTCAGATTCTCTCTCAAGTATGGATGGTGGCATGAACCCGAAGTGGTCTACACCTAGGTTATTTTTATATGTCGGATTCGAAATTAATGGAAGCTTCTGTCATTACAGGTGAACAGAAGAAAATGTGAAGAGATTTTTATCCAGGTTGCATTATTCATCCGATTGAGCGGTAAAAGAGACCGCTGCTATGGATGGACAGGAGGTAATGCAAAGAGATCTTTATCCGGATCACACTATACATCCGAATGAGCAGTAAAGGAGGCTGCTGTTATGGATGGATAGGAAAGGAATGCAAAGAGATCTTTATCTGGATCGCACTATACATCTGATTGAGCAGTAAAGGAGACTGCTGTCGTGGATGAATATGAAAAGAATGCAAAGAGATATTTATCTGGATCGAACTATACATCCGATTGAGTAGTAAAGGAGACTGCTGTCGTGGATGAATAAGAAAGGAATGCAAAGAGATCTTTATCTGGATCGTACTATACATCCGATTGAGCAGTAAAGGAGACTGCTACCGTGGATGAATAGGAAAGGAATGCAAAGAGATCTTTATCTGGATCGCACTATACATCCGATTGAGCAGTAAAGGAGGCTGCTGCCGTGGATGAATAGGAAAGGAATGCAAAGAAATCTTTATCTGGATCGCACTATACATCCGATTGAGCAGTAAAGGAGATTGCTGCCATGGATGAATAGGAAAGGAATGCAAAGAGATCTTTATCTGAATCACACTATACATCCGATTGAGCAGTAAAGGAGACTACTGCCGTGGATGAATAGGAAAGGAATGCAAAGCGATCTTTATCCGGATCGCACTATACATCCGATTGAGCAGTAAAGGAGACTGCTGTCGCGGATGAATAGGTGCGGGCTGCTTAACAGGGGTCACAGCTATACCCTCTCAGGATCTGGGAGAAGACCAATGGCATTGTGGATTTTGTTAGGAGGACAAATCCATTACAAATGGTTTCTGATATGAGGAGGATATGCCAACATGTTTTATACGCTTGGGAAGCTGTAGATGTATTATATCTGCATCCTTTTCATGGGTGAGATACAGGTTATATCTCCACACCCAAGGATGAAAAAATGGGGGTTGAAAGTAAAACAAAACATTTTAACTTTAACCCCTCCTATATCAAAAATTTTAAGAAAAGACTTCGATTATACCTCAAGCTGATGGGATACAAACATTAGTTAATAGTACTAAAGTTTCTATCCAACAGAGAGGTTAAGATTATGGTTGATGGCGGTTGCATAAGAAGTTTGCAAAGAATCTGCTTTATTCGCCGCGGGGTTGAGCGAGAGGAGCGCAAGAAAAGAAGTACCTCAAATGGTGGAAATAAAAGAAGATACCAAGAATAAAGAAGTGCGCGCCTTGCAGGGTGTCGTAACAAGGGTCATGCATTCACTATTACTGGTTCAAAATTTGTACAAATTCTAACTTCTAAAGAGAGGAAATCACATCTCCCAGAGTCTAGTGGGTGATGGTATTTTCGAACTATTTGGACCCGAAGAGGAAAGAGGAATGTCCAAAAACATGGGGCATTCAACATCTCATTACGGGGAATGCCGGACATAGTCCTACAAAGTTCACCCATTGTGAGTTGGATGTGCCTTTCAGGTTTAGGGTTGCCTAAGTGGGGAATATAACCCTACAAAATACACCCATGGTGAGTTGGATGTGTCTTTCAGGTTTAGGCAGGGGAGAAACATGTTAGGGAAATGGGGTATTCTCGGACCAAGTATTCCCTGGCCTGTTGGTGCTAGAGATGACACTAAATCTAGTGTTAATATATCAGGGTTATGGCTTCCCAGTATAATCAAGGTTTCATCTCACCAAGGTACACAAACCCATTTTTGGTCATATAAGATAATTACGGGATACTTGCTAGTCTATTCATGCTAATGACGACATCATAGCTATCAAGACTTTCTAGAATCTGATTGGTGTAAAACGGCCAATTTGAAATGTTTTTAAGGAACGACCTTGAGTGATGGTGTTAACCTTCATAACCTTTCCGTTGACTATTCCATATTATAATAGAAGTCTAGAACCTACGGAGGGATTTCCAATTTCTTACTAAATTTAGCAATTACAATGCTTTGGTCAACTCATGTATCAAACAAGATTGATTCATATCATTGGTTTAGTAAGAACGTACCAGGTACGATATTGGGGCATGGATTTGCTTGGGCATTGCCGGCCATGTACACTTGCGAAGAAGTTCCCTGGTTGTCCTTCTTCTGATTGGCTCACTTGGGACAATCAGGACTCACATGCCCAGGGGTTCCACACTCGTAACATACCACAGCTTTCTTCGGTCCGCTACTGCTCCCACCAGTGGGGTTTCGGTTTCCCTGATGCCCACTTCCACTCCCACGTGTATTGGACTTGCCTTTGTTGATGTTCCCGGGATCGGTATTGGGTCCACCTGGGGTAGCAACATTGGTTTGACAATTGCGAGCAAAATGGCCTTGTTGGCCACACTTGTAGCATCCTTGACATTGTCCTTCAGCAACATGATGGTAGTTGCACTTTGAACACTTGGGCTTGGTCCCTGAGTAGTTCTTGGTGTGGGTTGTGGGAGTAGTGTCTGCTTGCCCAACGTTTTTCTTTTTGGAAGGCTACTGGTGCTGGCTACGAGAGTTTTCATCGGATTTCCTCTTGTTGTCTGTTTGCCTATCGGACAGATTGCGGGCTCTCTTGTTGATCAGCTCAGTCGTAAATTCCATAGCACCTTCAACAGTGGTGGGTCGTGAAGCTAGCACATTGTCATGAATGTTGTCAGGGAGTCCGCTGACATACTTTTCAATCTTGTCACTCCTTAGAGGAAACATTCTGGTGCACATCAAGCTTAACTCTTGAAATCTTTGGTTGTACCAAAGGATATCATTGTTCTTACACTTGAGATCCCACTTCTCAACCTCCAACTTCTTCATTTCTCCTCTGGGACAATACTTCTCAGTCATTATTTCCTTGAGGTTGGCCCAAGTGAGAGTATAAGCAGCATCATGTCCAAGGATGGCGACCACAGAGTTCCACCAGGTAAGGGCACTCTCGAGTAGGGTGCACGTAGCAAACTTAACTCTATTCTCGTCAGCACAACCACTGATGCGGAAGACTGTCTCTAGTCTTTCAAACCACTGCATCAATTCAACAACTCCTTCTTTCCCTCAGTAGTATGAGGGTTTACATTTTAAGAAGTCGGGGTAAGAGCAATCCCTGTTGGTGTTGTTTCTGCGTGCATCGAAGTTTGGATCATTGTTTGCATTTGGGTCAGCTCCTCTGGCTGCCATGGCTGCTGTGATGCCTTCACTTATCATTTCTCGCAGTTGTGCGGCAGTGACATTTCGAGTAGCTTCTGGGGATTCAGCATTGTCGGCATTGGAAGTGGTTGCGTTATTGGGATTTGACCTCGTAATCACCATTTGTCTATAATCATATACAAAATGAGATTATTAGTTCAAGCGTTAGTATAGTTTTTATATTATTTTCACGAGAAAACTTATGCACTGATTTCATAACAAATTTGGATAACCTGTCAAGATCTCATAATATAATACATTGCACAGCAGATATAATAAAGAAAGTGATTACATGTAATTTCCATGAGAAATTTAACAGTCATCTTAGCATAACACAATCTAAGTCATAGGCCGGTCGGGCCTAATCCAAAGTAATAATACACACAGTCTTTAAAAACATCATATCCCAAAGTTACATGTCCCAAAAGAAAAGAAAAGATAAAGTACGGGATTGCATCACCAAAAGCTGAAAAAGAGATAAAAGTACAAAGGCCCTATGTCATGATAGCCGGGATGCAACCCGTGAGCTTATCATGACATACAAGAATTATAGTACGTCTATACTAATCTTTCCTGGATGGTCCACTAGATGATGTCGGGGCTGACGGTGTGGATGGAGCTGGTGGGGCTGCAGAATTCCTCCTGGTGTTCCACAAAGTCCGAACTGTCATTCGGGTCTCCTTGATCGTATGGAGTGCAGACAGTAGCTGGTTCCGGAATCTATCGACGACCCCTCGGAGGTAAGCCATCTCCCCAGTAACCCCATCATGCCGGACAATGGCGAGATCAAAGAAAATGGATAATGATTGCTCCTGAGCGGCAAGAGCAGCGTGGGTCTGATGCTGCAGACCCTTTATGACCTGAATGCGCTGGTGGAAGCGGTAGTTCTCATCCAATAACCACTTCAGTGCCTCGTCCGTCCTAGCCTGGATGTCCTTAGCAGTCTGGGAGTCTCCCCTCATAGTGCGGAAAAGAGTGTCAATACATTCATAGATGACGGTATGGATCTGTTGACTGACTCTCAACTGGCTGCGAAGATCGGATATCTCCCGCTCCTGGCGTGCAGCCAGTACGGAGATCTGGGCCTGGACGGAATCGACACGTCCTGCCCCGGAGCCTTCCCCGGTCTCATAAGTGGAGACGGGTGCGGGCCCGAAGAAATAGCCCGATGATAAGGATGGAGGCATGGAAGATGGTATGCTAGAAGGGACTCGGTCCTCCTCCATAGAGGTTGGGGCCAGTGTGGCTGATGCTGAGATGGAAAAAGGGTCCTCTGGGAGTACAACTTCGGTGGCTCGGTCATCCTCTGAATCCGAGGCTGACAACCATCCACACTGCGTCGATCGTGGGGATGAACAAACAACTGGGGTAGGAGCTACTCTGGGTAGAAGAGTCGTGTATGCAGTAGGCGGAGTCATGATGCTCTGAAATAGTATTATTTTAAGTTTGAAGTGAGTATAAGCTTACAAACAAAGAACAATATTATTTAGATTACATGCTTTATGAAATATATCCCTTTTAAACAATTATTAAAATGTTTTAAGGTTACAAATATTAATACTTATATATATATATATATATATATATATATATATATATATATATATATATATATATATATATATATATATATATATATATATATATATATATATATATATATATATATATATATATATATATATATATATATATATATATATATATATATATATATATATATATATATATATATATATATATGTGTGTATTATCATTTAAGTAGTTCATTTATCAATTTGTATGTGCGAAGTTTGGTGTAATATTGTCTATGTTCTCATTTCAGTATTTTACTATTTAGTGTAAAATTTTCAGGTTTAGCACGTCTAACATTTTTCATAGCAATAACTCACTAAACAGTATTAATAATCAAGTTTAGTAAACATATATATATATATATATATATATATATATATATATATATATATATATATATATATATATATATATATATATATATATATATATATATATATATATATATATATATATATATATATATATATATATATATATATATATATATATATATATATATATATATATATATATATATATATATATATATATATATATATATATATATATATATATATATATATATATATATATATATATATATATATATATATATATATATATATATATATATATATATATATATATATATATATATATATATATATATATATATATATATATATATATATATATATATATATATATATATATATATATATATATATATATATATATATATATATATATATATATATATATATATATATATATATATATATATATATATACAGTTTGTTCACATAGCATAAAATGCCCTAAGATCTATATGCTTAACTAATACGGTCCCAAAATAAAATCCCAAAAAGATTTTTATAAGTTATAGTCCAGTTTTAAATAAAAGAAAAATCATTTTATTTTTATTTTATTTAAAAATTTATTTGGTTATGTATAACTAATGCTCTGATACCATTCTTTGTGACACCCCGGGTATGGTCAAAATATGCGGAAATATCCACGGAGATGTCACTAGGGTGGATCGATAGCATATAGTCCATAGAGCATAAGATAAAGAGTTAATTAAATTAGATTACATGTTTGGTAAACATATAAAATAAAATTGTCTTAAGCATGACAAAAAGTGATTGTTTATGATTCCCAAATAGAACCCCTCACGAGTCCTATGATGCAGATTTCTAAGATGCTGGAGACCATGCACACACCACGTACTAACTTCATATTCCTGTGCAAAACATACTAACGAGGGTCAACATAAAGTTGGTGAATTTACAGATTTTAACAATTAATTAGTTTGGACATACACTAAGCGTAGAAGTGACAATGCACAAAGCATTCTCACTAAAATGTAGATAACATTTGTTTATTATTTGAAACTGAAGCTTAACCTCCGTAGTCTTCAACAGATGAGGACGTAGTGTCTTACAAAAAGACACCCATTCCAGTTCCAACATGGTATACGTCTATTGTCCCGGCCAAGGCACAGTGAGCATGACTCACCCAGACGGGGATGGTAAATCCTTAATAGATCTATTTATAACATTCGGGCGATTTACAACAATTTAACAGTTTAAATAATAATCAATCATAGTCAAGTTTATACAATCCAGTTGTGTTCATTATGTGTTTGCATATTTTCTTTCCCAAAAGGGAAAGTTTTATCAAAAGTGTATATGGGGCTGTAAACTCATCTGGGAGTAGGCATTTGCTGTTTAATACGAATATCCAATTAAAGCTCACGCCAAGGTTATGCCTAATCAGATAGTACCGTCTTAATAGATAGTACAAAGAACATATATGTATGCTTATACATATTTTATTCAGTTCATTTATACTACATTATTTATCTAAATAACCGTAGTCCAAGTAGCATCAATATTCATTTCTAAGTAAACATAAAATGTTTAACTATTCATATCAGTTAGCATATATGTATTAACTTATATTGAGTTTCTTAGTTAAGTAGACATAAAATGTTCTACTTAAAATATTAGTTTATGTTTTCCGTTCAAGTATTATAATCACTCATTTACTACTAGGTTTCATTATTATGTAAACACAAAAATCCTACTTAATATTAGTTCATGTTCGTAGTTCATGTATTATAATCATTCATTTAAACTTTAATATTAAGTTTCATATTTTAAGTAGACGTAAGATGTTCTACTTAAATTTTAACATTCAATTTCTCCAACGTTCATATAGATTTTATTTTCTAAAAGTATATGAGTTTATGTATGAGTAATACATATTCATAATTGTTTATACAATTATTTCCTAAAGTAAATAAAAAAATATAAAATATAATCTTTTATTTAACTTTAAAGTTTCCATAAATTATTTTAATATTTATAAAATAATTTAAACTTAAGAATTATGCCTTAATTCTTATGGTCTAAGTGTTTTAATTATGTTTTATTATAATTAAAATAGATTTTTAAGGTTAGGGATTGTTAATGTTTCAGATTATGGCAAAACTAGTCCCTCTATATTTTTAAACAAGTAAATTTTCAGATTTTACATATTTAGTACCTAGGGCTTGTTAAAGTTTCGGCTTATGGCAGATTTAGTCCCCCTAGTTATATCTAGGTTTTGCAACTTTACTAAAATTAAAAAAAAATTCCGCTAGGGCTTCTTTAAGTTTTGGCAAATTACAAAATAGTCCTTAGGGTTCCAAAATGACAAAATAACTTTTAGAAACTTCCCAAAATGATCCCTAGGGTTTAATTTGCCACTGATAGTATTTATTAAACCCTAGACTTTTGGATATTTACATTTTCAGTCCCGTTGTTTACTAGTTTATCAAAACAAGTTTCATAAGTTACAGTTTTATAAATTGTCATTTTCATCCAAAAAGTTTTTATAAGTTATATTTTATTATAAAAAATTTTATTTTAACATTCAAACTTTATATGGGCTCATTAAATGGGCTAAACATCTAGTGGGCTTAAATATATTTCAAGTCCACTAATTTATTTAAATGGGCCTTTAAATCATTTATTGGGCTTAATATATTTTTAAGTCCTTTAATTAGTTAAATGGGCCTAAGTGTAAACTTAAGTCCATTTAAGTTACTAAGGTTTATCAAATGGGCTTAATGGGTCCATTAAGTTTTAGATTAACATTTCATGGGATTAATTAGTCCATTAACATTACTTTATATTTTATGTAAGTTTTAACTTAGGATATTCTTATAAGCTTATTATGAGCTTATCAATATTTAGTTTTTAAATCTAAATAGATAAATAAAACTTAAAATTTGTTTTATGTATTATACCAAATTAGATCTAGGTGTGTTATAAGGTTATAAGTAAGTCATAAGCCCTAGTAGGAGCTTATTTCCCACGGATAATATTAGTTATAGCTTATTAAGATAAGTCAAGTCTCCTTTCAAGGTTGCATGTAATTTATAAGTGTTACAAAATAGATCTAACTATGTACACGTCAAGAAAATAAGTCACAAGTCCAAAATAAGATCTAAACTATGTCTAGACTTAAAAATCAAACATAGATCCATGTACACTCATATATAGCTCACGGCTATATTTTTAAATCTTGGTATTTCCAAGATAAACACTTTAGCTAGTTTTTAAGTCTTGTAAATATTTACAAAAATACAATCATGATTATCTAGGTCACATGCATGTTCCCAAGACTACTATTATTCCAAGAAAACAATATATATCCCACGGCTATATTGTTTTCTCCCAATATTCCCATAAGATCTACTAGCTTATTTCATGTTTATCATGTTAAGTTAACACTCATTACTATATCTAGGTTGTATAATAACATGCATGTACATCTAATCCATTTAGGGTCATATGTAACCCACGGCTACATATATTCACATAAGTTACTTTGATGATTTTTAATAGTGCATTTAGCATGTAAAATTTCATATTCCATTATTCAAAACTTAGAAAACCAATCATATAGTCACCACTTAATTTAGCCGTGACCTTTAAGGTCATGGTTTTCATGATCTTTAAGTTGCACAAGTTCATTTCATGAGATCTATGGTTATTGGTTAACCAAAGTCCCATAAACAAGATTTGTAACTCATGAAATGTTTAGATTTAAAAAAAGGTTTCATATGGTTTTTAAATCAAGTTTAAAACATAACACATAAGTCATAAGTTTCTTATTACAAGATTTTAAATCATAAACATGATTTGCATAAATATGACGTGACCTATAAGGGTCACAGCTTTATCAAATCTTGATTTTTAACATGTTATTTACTTGTGTTTATAGGTGTATGATGATGCATGCATGAAGAAATGAAAGATTATGATGTGTATACCTCTCTTGCCTAAAAGTACCACAAATGATCTAGATGAACAAGGAGATTTGAGATCTACTCAAGATGATGAAGAAAACCCTAAAACAAACCAAGCCATGGCCTTGATGACTTAGCTAGGGCTAGTGATTCCAAGAGAATGATACTACTAATGATTTGTAGTAAAGATAAGACAAGTATCTTGGTGGAATTAATACTTGGTTTTTGGATGTATATAGCTTTAAGCCATATGATTTGAGAGAGAAGAGGGTGAGAGAACAAGATTGGATTGCATGTGTGTGAGAATGTATGTGTTTCGGCTTAAAGAGGAGAGAGGGAAGGGGATGCAAAAGGCATGATTGCCTAGGTAAGAACACTTGTGCCAAGTGTTGGCTTTTGTGTTTCACATGCATTCTTTCTCCTTCCACATGTCTTTGGTGCCATGTATGGCTATCTAAAAGAGAGGGTGGGCTTGTGTGGGCTTGTGTTGGGCTTAACACAAAGAGTACATGATCTTGGGCTAGTACAAGAAGGTTTAGGGATCCCTATAATATGCATACATATATACGGCTATATTACACATGGTGTAGCATATTTTCCAATCTTTGTTAAGTGTTGTTTAATCAATGTGGGTTATGCATTTTTACTACTTGTTTTAGGTACATAGTTTACATAGTCAAACTTATTATAACAAGTATGTATGTAAAAGTATATGTGCACATTGGACAAGTTCACACATGACTTATTGAAATATAATACATGAATTTGTGTTCCAAGATTTAATGGGTGAAATTTCATTACATAAAATCATGTTAAAATCATGGATTTTACAGCTTTTCCATTACCAATGCACCCTTTCTTCTTCCACCTATGTGTTTTGCCGTGTAAACCTAGCCAAAGGGTAATGGGCTTTGGCTTAGGCTTGTTGTGGGCTTATCACAAAGGAGGGTGATGGTCTTGGGCTAGTCTAAGAGTAGTGTAATATGCAAGGGGTGTATACATATGCATAAACGGCTAAGTATGCATGATGTAACATCTTTCTCCAATTTGTTAAGTGTGGCACACACACATTGCTAGTTATAATTTCATTACTTGTTTTTCCTAGTTGTAAGTTCATGTTTTTAGGTTATGAAGTTATTTTCAACGAAGATGAAAGTAAAAGTATAATTACATGATGGACAAGTTCATACACATCTTAAGGAGATATAACACATGAATGAGTGTTCTAGGATTATTAGGTGGAAATTTATTATATTCAATCATGGTAAAATCATGGATTTACAGGATAGACAGTTATACCAAACTTGAGTCTGGTCTCTCAAGTTCTTGTAAAACCTCCCAGAACGAAAATGAACGTATAATCGTAAGCCAGGATACGATCATGAACGTGAATAGTGTCATGAACGTGAGTGTGAAAACAAATCGTAAAACTAGAACAAGAACGTGAACGTAAATAAGGAGCACAAATGCGAACCTTTGTCTGACCCGATAGCTGAGGGATTACCAAGTGATCGGATGAGCCTTGGCTAGAACATGTCCGATCAATCTGTTGGTTCTGAAATCCTTGCGGATGTAAGGATTCTACAGACTTGATCAAACCGTTGACAATAACCCAGATAGCATCATGCTTCTTCAGAGTTTGCGCTAATCTGGTAACTAAAATCCATGGAGATCTTGTCCCATTTCTATTCACATTTTCTGATGGTGGAGAAACATCTTAGTCTGTTGGTGTTCTATCTTAACCTGTTGGTATGACATGCACTTAGATATGAACGTAAATGTATCTTGCTTCATAGAAACTGGATACGTAGAAGTTTGCTAAGCTATGAGTCTCCGAAATTAGACTTCTCTTAGCGTAGGGTTTTCTGGAACACGTAATGTAGTGTAGGGTTCTCACCTTTACGCATAAGCTGAGTCGTGGTAAGATTAACCGTGAGAATCCATGCAATTCAACGTGTTACTGTAATCGACCAAAATTTATATTGGAAAATTTCAGGGTGAAATTTCTCTTGTCGTAGAATTTGTAACATAGTACAAAAATGGTCTTCCTGCTCTTCTCCAGACTTAGAGAAAATCAGGTTGTCCTTGATGAAAACACTGATGAATTTTTTTACGAGTTCATGGAAACTCAAATTATTAAGTCCATAATTCTGTTGCGTCATTTATGAGACTAATACAAAATCATGAATCTAGCATGACCGAGTCGTGTACGAATATCAGTCATGGAAATGTCCTGCTCTTTCACTCGTCACTGTTGATAGCATGATCATGAATCCGATCTTAGAAAAGTGTTTAACACCCTAAAGTAGATTGGACATGTTGTCAATACGTGGAGGAGAATAACGGTTATGAATGATGATTTGTTTAAATCGACGGTAGTCGACACATAATCTCATGTTATCATCCTTCTCCTTGAAGGTTCTTCTGAAATGTATGGGAAGATTTTGGAATAATCGGCTGGTTATGTGTACAAGGAACTTCAATGGTCGTGTCTTAACTGACAACTAGAACATTTTAGCAGCCATGGATAACAAAGCATGTGCTTTTAAAGCATAGATAATTTGTACAGATTTTCCTGATGGAAAACCATGCTGAATCGTAGCATGGTGTGTTGTTCGTAGTCTATAATTAGGATTTAATTCAACTCGCATCTGTCCGAGGTAATGCGTTAGCAGCTATGATCTTATCATTAGTGTGAAGAATAACCTTCGTATACATGGGTGATATGAACGACGTCCTTTATGGCCATGAGTATATGAAATGTGGATTCATGAAATAGAAGTGTCAATTAATGAACGTGACAGATCTCACTGGATGTGTTTTGCTTGTCTCACTCAGAACGAACGTTGCGTGCCCACACCCGGATAACACGCCGGTGATGGTACTGAAATTCTTGTGGCCTGATTAATACATGACACAACAAAATAGATATACCCTTCTGGGGGTACCCTGAATTCCTTAGGGATGTCCTAGAATTTGACGTGAGTCATGTGTCTTGACTCGTGTCTTAGGAAATATAGGCATGACATGTGTCTTGACTGGTGTCTTGACATGTGTCTCAAGATGTGAAACAAATAGAGCTGCAATATTAGGTTATTATGCCAGAATTGGTGGATCGATTGGACTACTGATCCTTTGTATTTCTGATCACGTCCGTGGCCGGAGCCTCGGTTGCGATTGCTAGGATAGTTGCTGTCATAGTAGTGGTTACTATCGTCTTGTTTGTTAGTTTCATGATGGTCATTCTCATGACTGTGATTCATGTAACTATTCAGCTTAGTGGCCAGCTGGTACCTGTTCTCACTCATATGACTGAAACGACATGTAACTAAGAATTAGGGAAAATGATTTATGGAAATCGTCTGGTGGTGAAG
Source organism: Glebionis coronaria (assembly GCA_025667525.1). Classification (NCBI taxonomy): domain Eukaryota; kingdom Viridiplantae; phylum Streptophyta; class Magnoliopsida; order Asterales; family Asteraceae; genus Glebionis; species Glebionis coronaria. Next base: position 271,678,134 of record CM046875.1, on the reverse strand, counting down.
CATCTTCTCGTCCGATCGCTTTGATCTAACACCTTTTTCTTCGTCTTGTAGGATTTCCAGGTTTGGGAACAACATTAGCATTTCGTAGCGTCTCTAAAATAATCAGCAACATCAACTTTCGTAGAATCTCCAAGTTATGAGCGGTATCAGTAATCTTGTAGAGTATCAGTAAGTGGAGTACACCGAGATGATTTAGAATCGACAAGCGAATACTCGTGAATTATTGCAAGTGAAATACATATGGATTACGACATGTATAATATACATGGCATACGGTACATGGAGTACCCATGGAATGCACATGAAATGATCGGTATGGGGTCGATCATCTGACATGATTTGGAAGGAAAATAATCGGGTAAACGGTTAGAAAACCATCGTGACAACCTAGCAATGTCAATATAGACATCATCCTGGTTCAGAGGAAAACGCTAAAAGTGTGGTTAAATGAAATTCAATGATGATTTGCCTGAAAGCACGATTAATGAAAACCAACCATGACTATCATGAAAGCAGGATTAAATGAAATCCAACAATGTCTTGCATGAAAGCATGAAAAAAAGAGACGTAAGACGTAATCAACATGAAGACGAAATCAACATGAGGAAACATGAAACAACTTAACATGAAAGAGTATACAACATAATCAACATGAAAATGAAGTTAACCATGATAGTATGCAAACATACTTGACATAAAGACATAGTAACTTATGAGGAGACATGAAAAAAAATTTATGCCAATAAATCATGAGAAAAAAATTTTATGCATAAAAACAGTGCGTGAATGCATGATGCAGTTTATGAAAACCTTTATATGCGCGAGGGTAAACGCCTATGGTCAGTTTACCTAAAACAAAAGACATGGCGAGGGGACGCCTATGGGTCAGTCCCAAAGTTAAAAGTTTCGATAAAAGCACATGCGACTAAATAGGGCCAGTCCTGTACCAACCGTTACTTAGTCATAAACCTGCGACAATGATACATGGAATAAATGAATGAAACTCAGCTGTCAAAACTTAACAGAAAATTTTTTATGTGACCAATTATTAACTATTGGGGTTCAGTTCACATTAGCCACAATTCACAAGGAACATCGTGCATGAAACAAGGACACGTAACTAAGTATGGATGACGGTTGTTCAGTCCATATTCGTAAAAGCAATACTGATGAAAACATCATGGTTGAAACAACAAGGTGCTAAAAACATCATGGTTAAAACAACAAGGTGCTGAAAACATAAATACATGGAATGACAAGCGTTGGCTTATGAAGCTCCTGATGACTACCCACTAGTCACATGTCAAGTTTTAGAGCCTACAGGTCGAAGCCTTGGCTCTAATACCATAATTTTAACACCCCACTTTGATAAGTGGACCGTTACGCGTAATTATGGCGTGTCATCAAAGCATGCAAGGTAATATGTTGTAAAACATACATGACCATAGGGAAAACCAGAATCAAACATCAGTTCCCAAACATAAGCCCAAAACATAAATAAAGTAAATGAACTAGGAAAGACTAGACAAGCATAAGTATATGGCAAAAAGGAGAAGAAGTCTATGGCAGCTTCCATCCTATGCACTTCCTCCGAATACTCGAGTCCGTCCTTGGGTACCTGCCGTTTTGGGACATGGAAACGAAAGTAATGGCTGAGCATAACGCTCAGTGCACGGATATACGACATAGTATGAATGGCCGAAAGATAAATAAGACTAAAAGCAGCGGAAATGTATAAGTCCTAGAAAACCTAGTTGTCTGTCATGTTAACTAGTTTTAGTTCTGAAAACATAGCTTATGTTACTTATGAAAATCTGTATTAGTTAATGTACCAAAAGCCAATATAGGTCATGAGGTCAACAACGTGCATAAATACTTGGAGGGGTGACCTCGTCATGCAAATTAGAGGGAATGCCTCTAATTAACAGGTAAGTGGGTAGGAGGGATCAACTCCTTGTGAAGGATCCAAGGCACACACCACATTCACCATGAAATCCTGACTGAAACATGTAACTAGGATGCACCCATACGCCCCACAGATAATATAATAATATAATGGCCAAATAACTGAAAAGGGACGCTAATACAAGGCTTTTGACACCCTATATGAAAGTTCGTTATAGTTCCGAATCTTTTCGAATTGAAAACCGATCTTAAGTGCGACTCAATCGTCTTTTGGTGAATCAAAGGTTGGTTTGGTTTGTTTTAAACTAATAGCAAGTAATTAAAGTGTCGTTGAGTAAATTAAAGCTTTGATAAAATTAAACTTAAAGTTAATCAATCGCAATAAAACAATTCATGTTCATCGGAATAAAATAGCCACCATCGGAATGTCACTAACATTAATCATCGGAATAATCTAGTTCAGATCGGAATACTTAAGAAGCACTTCTGTCGCAATATGCATCTATCGGAATGCTGTTGTCGCAATGACTCTCTCGAAAAACGGGCAACACTTCGTCTTTGCCAAGTCCTTAAGACCCGTCGGAATATGCGATCGCAATGTGCGATCGCAACCCAGATCGGAATAAGGGGATTAACCAACCGATCGCAAAGTAAAACCCTAATGGGTTATTGCGATCAAAAACCAAAACCTATCGGAATGTGGAGTAAACCGTCGGAATATGTGTCAAAACCCTAGGATTGCGATGGATGGAAACTGATTCCGAAATTTGTGGCAAGAGTGAATCTCAATAAGCAAACGCAATAAGCAAATCCAAACGGAACTTAAGCAATTCAAAAAGCTTAAATTTAAGACTTCTAAAACATAAAATCAAGAACTTTATGAAATGAACTTTAAACTTACTAAATCCTTTTGCAAAATCCGAGAATCAATAAGCTAAGATTCGAATAAGCCAATAAGCATTATGAGCTTATGACCTAAACGTGTAAAAGCTTGTGTGTAAACCAAAAGATCAAACCTTTATTCACGAAAAGCATCAAATCATACGAGTGAGATGTGAAATTCGGATCAAAGGTAGAGTAAATCAAGAAGTGTAGAATGAGAATAAGGATCAAAAGCTTAAAATAGAACTTTGATTAATGATATAAGCAATACAAAAAAAAGTGTTTAATCTTGAAAGATTAAAAGAAAAAGATGAACTAGTGAGAGAAAGTTTAAGACTTTCTCTCTCTAAAAACTAGAAAGAAACTTAAGAAATAAAAACTAGCTAACCCCCTCCTAATGTGATTAGGAGGGTATTTATAGGGAAGTGGGAGGCATGTGTGGTGCTTTCTTCTTTCTTTTTCTTCTCGACTTGATTTTAATTCTTCGTCTTTGTAGTCTCGGGATTTGAACTTGTCTTTTAATTTTCTTCTTCTATTAGACTTAAGTTCTTCGACTTCATTAAACTTCCGTCTTTAGACTTGCTCTTCGATAAATCTCCAGAATAGGTCTTGGACATCCGTTCTTTAAGCACTCTTGATCTTTTGACTTCGTCTTTTCCCGTTTTCTTCGATAAAAGCCCGTGAAAGCCCGTGTTTTCTTCCTTTTTCATCTTTTGGTCCTAAAACACAATAAAAACACAAACTACGCATAATTCCGACTTTTACGACATAAATCACACGTTTTGGTCTTGTTATTATTGGAAATAAGTGGTAAAAGGATAAGTGTTTTCACACTTATTAAATCCCCTACACTTGACCATTGCAATGCCCTCATGCAATGCATTAATTTTAAGCACGGTTTACATTTCCCATCATAAATAACCCACCTTGGCCTTTATTAAAGTCTAAACATAAAAGATAGAAATAAGTAAAGAAATTAAAAACTTACATTGGGCTTTGGCGGCCATGAACATTTTTCATCCTCAAGTTTCACGTTCCCCATACCAAGCTTAAAAACGAGATCATTGTTATTATAAGTTGGCAAACTATCACGAACTCATGTGGGCCAATTATTCACTTAGACTCCCTTATTCCTAGGTGTATCTCTTATATTTTATTTTTGTCTTGAATGATCACAAGGATGCATTGTTTGACTTATTTCGATAGTTATTTAGTCCGAAAATAAGGTGAACGATTTAATCAATAGTTAGCTAAAGGACCAAATCTTTTAAAACTGCTTCTCGGGATATCAGAAAGTTCATATCTTGGCATAACTTGGTTCGCGATTTGAGACCTTTCTCGGGCCGATATTTGGCAGCGACTTCATACTTCGAATCTTCGAGAGACGTTCTTGAAATTATGGTCTTCTCTTCATAATAGGAATTTCTTCACTTGAAGTTTTTGAGAGATTCTTCATCTTTGGACCACGACTTCTTCATTTTTCTCCAATCTTTATTTTGGACTTTGATATACAACGATCCGCCTCCTTTTAGGACTTGGATCTATTTATCCTCATACCTTGTTAGGGTCTTTTCGGATAGACTTCTCCATGATTTTTGGGGAGTTCTTGCTTTTCGTCGTGTGTCTCGATCCTTCATATTGATTTTTGATAAATGATTCTTCACATCACTTTTGGATCTTTAGCAACAAAATGTAGCCCTCATGCCTTGTTAGGGCCTTTTCGGACTCGCCAATCTTCGCGCCCCGCTTCATAAGTTATGCCTTGGCTATGAACTCTCGTCATTACCGAGCAGCTTTTAAACGATCTGGGGCTAGAAGCTAAGTAACCTTTTAAATCGTGCAACCTTATTTATTAGCAGATTAATTTATTAGCAAGCGGAGGGAGAATAGGCTCATAATTAACTCACATAAATTCACGAAAGAATACCGAACTTATAATTGACTCTATCATCTCTCGTTCTCCACAGTTTAAAATCTCAAGGAATGAGACTCGTGGATGCTTAGCCAATTAAATCAAAGTTTTGGGTTTTCGAGTCGCCTATAGGATCTTACAACTTCTTAGACTTTTTTCAAGTTTAGACCGCATTTTAAAGTTCCCTTAATAAACGACTCTCTAGGATCAATTATAGGAACTTGCGAAAAGTTCTTGTTCTTAAACCGTGAGAGTTAAGACTTTCGCGTTTTATAGCTCCTTATATAAAAGCCTAGCAAAACTTGACTTAAACATGTTAAGGATACTAGCTAGAGTAAACTTAGGCAAGTAAACTCGGGTTGAGTCAAAAGGTTCACGACTAAGAAAAATCTAAAACCACTTTATTAAAAATTTATTTTTGCAAAGGAAACATAACAAAGGCAAATACAACTATACAACTAGGCCAAAATAGATTAAAAATTTTGAAAATTGTCGAAAAATCAAATTTTCCGGTTAAAATGAAGGCAAATTCATGGAAAAGACCACTTACTTCGATAGAAGTCCCCCCTACACTTGAGATAAACATTGTCCTCAATGTTTAAGTATGTGGGAGTAAACTCCCCTACACTTAGGACATTGTGCACTTTGTTTAAATCTGGCTAAGGAAAGGACAACTAAAGTGAATTCAATGTGAACATATAGAATATGAAATATTGAATCACAAGAGTTTAGGATAGAACCGGGAAGATGGGAAACACGGTATTACGGTTCGTCAAAAGTCATCAAGATGCTCTCTGAAGCTTTAATCCCTGCACAACACAAGAAACAAGACAACAAACATATGCGGGGCTCCCCCTACACTTATTAGGAAAGCAGTAAAGGATAGAACACGGGTTGCCTCCCGAGAAGCGCTTGTTTTTGTTCACCGAGTCATGAGCCTGACTCGACCCAATTTTAGTTCATGGGGAACGTGGTGAGGGATGGAATCATCTCCTGAGAGATGTCCTCACCAAAGTACAGCTTCAAACGCTGGCCATTCACCTTGAAATTGGGCCCATTCGGCTGAGAAAGCTCAATGGTCCCATACGGAAAGACCTTGGCGACGGTGAATGGACCAGTCCAGCGGCTCTTCAACTTGCCAGAGAAGATCTTCAACCGAGAGTTAAAGAGTAAGACTGGATCACCAACGTGGAACTCTCGGTTCTTGATTTTAGCATCGTGGATAATCTTCGTCTTCTCCTTGTAGATCAGCGAGTTCTCATAAGCTTCATTCCTTAGTTCATTTAGCTCGTTGAGTTGAACCTTGCGATGATCACCGGCTTTGATGATGTCGAAGTTAGCCCACTTCAAGGCCCAGTGCGCCTTATGTTCCAGCTCGATGGGTAGGTGGCAGGCTTTCCCGTACATAAGACGATAGGGTGTACAACCGATCGGGGTCTTGTAAGCAGTACGGAAAGCCCACAGAGCATCATCTAACTTATCGGCCCACGCGGCACGATGCTCTCCCACAGTACGCTCCAAAATTCTCTTCAAGCCACGATTGGAAATTTCGGCTTGCCCATTGGTTTGGGGATGATAGGCGGTGGAAAGACGGTGATTGACACCATACTTTGCCATGACTCGTGCAAATTGATCGTTGCAAAAATGAGTCCCGCGGTCACTGATGATAGCACGAGGAACGCCAAATCGAGCGAAAAGCTGCTTCAAAAAGTTCACAACCACCCTCGCATCATTCGTAGGAAGAGCCTTAGCTTCAACCCATTTAGAGACGTAGTCGACGGCGACGAGGATGTACTTGTTCCCTTTGGAGGATGGAAATGGCCCCATAAAGTCGATGCCCCATACATCAAAGATTTCACATTCATGTATGAAATTTTGAGGCATCTCATCCTTATGTGTGATCTTGCCTTGACGTTGGCAAGCATCACAATGCTTAACCATTTCGTGAGCGTCACGATAAATGGTGGGCCAGTAGAATCCAGAATCAAACACTTTCTTAGCGGTGTAGTTGGGACCAAAGTGACCACCGGTGGGTCCTTTGTGGCAAGCTTGGAGGATGTCAAAAGCTGCCGGTCCGTCAACACATCGACGAATAATCAGATCAGCACACTGTTTGAATAGATAAGGGTCATCCCAAAAGTAAGTCTTAACATCGTTCAAGAACTTCTTCCTTTGTTGGGATGTTAACCCTTGGATGAGAATACCACCCGCTAAGTAGTTTGCAATGTCCGCAAACCACGGGGTGCCATCAAGATTGAGATTTATAGACATTAGAGTCTCCAGGGGGAAAGAGTCATTGATCTCTTTGTTCGGATGATCCCCCTGATATGGATCCTCAAGTCGACTCAAATGATCCGCGGCCAGGTTTTCGGCTCCCTTCTTATCACGAATTTCAATGTTGAATTCTTGAAGGAGCAAAACCCAGCGAAGAAGTCTTGGCTTAGAATCGTTCTTTGTCATCAAGTACTTCAACGCGGAATGGTCCGTGTATACGATGGTGGTGGATAGAACAAGATAGGGGCGAAATTTCTCAAAAGCATAGACAACAGCTAAAAGCTCTTTTTCGGTCGTCATATAATGCAATTGAGCCCCCGTCATTGTTTTGCTAGCGTAGTGGATTGGTTGGAAGTGTTTATTCACACGTTGGCCCAAAACCGCACCAATAGCAAAGTCGCTAGCATCGCACATCAATTCAAAAGGTAGCTCCCAATTAGGGGTAACCAAGACCGGTGCCTTAGTTAGCTTATCCTTGAGAAGATTGAAGGCTTCGAGACACTCTTTAGAAAAGATAAAAGGAGTATCTTTTTCCAAGAGATGGGTCATTGGGCGAGCGATTTTAGAGAAATCCTGAATGAATCGTCGATAGAAGCCCGCATGACCCAGAAAACTTCTCACACCCTTCACGGTTGAAGGTGGAGGTAATTTGGCTATGACATCAACTTTAGCACGGTCAACTTCAAGACCGGCTTTAGAGATTTTGTGTCCTAGCACAATGCCTTCTTTTACCATAAAATGGCATTTTTCCCAATTCAGAACAAGACGAGTGTCTTCGCACCGCTTAAGCATACGTTCCAAATTGGCAAGGCAAGCAGAGAAGGAATCCCCAAAGACCGAGAAATCATCCATGAAGACTTCCATGGTTTGCTCAACCATATCATGAAAGATAACCAACATGCACCTTTGGAAAGTCCCGGGGGCATTGCATAAGCCAAAAGGCATTCGTTTATAAGCAAATGTGCCGTAGGGACAAGTGAATGTTGTCTTCTCTTGATCTTGGGGATCGATGGGTATTTGAAAATAACCCGAGAAACCATCCAGAAAGCAGTAATATTCATTACCCGCTAGACGTTCAAGCATTTGGTCCATGAAAGGTAGAGGGAAATGATCCTTTCTCGTGGCATCATTGAGTTTGCGGTAGTCTATACAAACTCTCCACCCAGTAACGAGACGGGTAGGAATCAACTCGTTGTTTGCATTGGGCACAACGGTGATACCACCTTTCTTAGGCACACAATGGACTGGACTAACCCACGGTGAATCCGAAATAGGGTAAATCATACCCGCATCAAGAAGTTTGATGACTTCTTTTTTGATGACTTCATGGATTTTAGGATTCACCCTTCGTTGGCTTTGAATTGTGGGCTTAAAGTCGTCCTCCATGAGAATTTTATGTGTGCAAAAGTGAGGGTCAATTCCACGGATGTCCGAGATTTTCCAAGCGATAGCGCGTTTATGCTTCTTCAACACAGCGACAAGTCGTTCTTTTTCGTCTTCTTTCAGATCCTTTGTGATGATGACCGGTAGCTTCTCGTCGTCTTCCAGAAAAATGTACTCAAGATGAGGCGGTAGGTCCTTAAGCGCGAGAGTAGGAGGATCCTCAGTAGATGGTGGAACTAACGATGGATCATCATTAGTCACCTCTTTAGGAGCAGGAGGAGACAACGGGTCCTCATTGAGAAGTCTCTCAATAGTACTAATGTCTTCATCCCAATTTGTGGACAAATTATCATACTTAATATCGAGAGGACCCAAGCTAGCTTCGAAGTCATCCAAGTCACGTTCTCCGAAAGGAGTCAATGCTGGAGCAATTGAGGCAACGGTCTCAACAATGGGTAGAGAGGAAAGAGTACTTTTACAAGCATCATGAAAATGTTCTTCACAAGCCTCATCGAGAACATCAATAGCATTAACATTCTCATATGAATAAGGCTGCTTAGAAATCTTACCCATGTTGAAGACAATTTGATCGTCACCAACTCTCATGATTATTTCGCCTGCGGCTACATCAATAAGAGTGCGACCGGTCCTCAGAAATGGACGTCCAACGATTAATGGAACACGGGGATCCATTTCGTAATCAACGACAACAAAATCCGCCAGGAAGGTGAATTTATCAACGCCAACAAAGACATCTTCGGCTATCCCCACTGGATACGCAACCGTACGGTTAGCTAATTCCAAAGTCATTTTGGTGGGGACAAGCTCGGGGAGAGATAATTGCTTCCAAACACTTAAAGGCATTAAGTTTATACTGGCACCTAGATCGGCTAGGGCCATGCAATTCTCTACTCCTGGGAAGTTGCAAGGAATCAAGAAGCGACCCGGATCACCAAGTTTGGTGGGCAATTTCCTTAAGAGCACTGCGGAGCAATTCTCATTAAGGTGGGTCTGAGCAATGTCAAGAAGCTTCTCCTTATCACTTAAAAGATCTTTAAACATCTTAGCGTATTTGGGCATGTGAGCGAGAGCCTCGGCAAAGGAGATGTTAAAATTCAATTGTTTGAACATTTTAAGGAAGTTCGAAACTTGAATATCATCCTTGCTCTTTTGCTTCTCTTTCCTCAACCTTGAAGGATAGGGTATATTGGATGAAGAAGAAGGCTTTAGAGGAATAGGATCACTCACAACCACGGGTGGTGGGGAAATGGGGATAGATGGTAAAGGAGGTGAAGAAAGTTGCTCTTTTTCCTTGTTCACAATCACCGGTGGAGGTGTAGGAAGCTCGGGTTCCATATAACCTTTTCCACTACGAGTGGTGATTGCTTTCATCTCCCCTCTTGGATTCGCAACGGTATTACTCGGAAGAGTACCCGAAGAAGAGGATTGATTACTTTAGATGAGCGAAACAATCATATCACGAAGGTGAAGAGCTTGATTGTTGAAAGAGTTTTGCATGTTGGCATTAATATCATTGCTGTGTTTGGCCATATCATTCCTTAGCTCGGCTCTAATATCACTCCCTTGTTTCTCCATGTCATTCTTCAAGTTGACAAATTGGCTCTGAAGATTCGTCACCATCTCACGATTAGTCTTCATGAATGTCTCGACGTCTTGACTTACGGCCATCGGTTGATTGAGAGGTGGAGCTTGAGAATTTCCTTGAGTTGGGTATGGGTTTCTTTGGGATTGATATTGATTTTGAGCACGAGGTTGGGATTGGTTGTTTCGGTTGTAGCTTTGTTGTTGGTTTTGGTTTGCAGGAGGGAAACCGGGAGGAGCAAGATAATTGTTGGAGCGATAACTTAGCAAGTTACGGTCTCCTTGAGGGCGAGCTTGATAGCCTCCCGTGGGATAAGTGCCGTAAGCTGCGTTAACGTCTTCAGAATAATTGCCGTGAGTAGAAGGACACTCATTGTAGGAATGAGGACCACCACATGTGTCACAAGAAAGAGCAACGGCTTTAGCTTGTTGAGTTTGGTTAGAGGTCAAAATTTGGAGACTTTTGTTGATATCAAGAAGAGCACGTTCCAAAACAGACGAGTTGGTGGTGGAAGAAGTAGATGAAACATTGACTCTCTGATTAGATCTTGAGGATGCGGAAGAATCCCAATTGTTGTGGTGAGTAGTCATGTTTTCAATCAACTCTCGACACTCCTCCGGTCTCCTTTTCATAAAAGTACCACCGGCGGCGGCATTGATCGTGTCACGATCACGAAAGGTGAGACCATTGTAGAAGGTGTCAATGAGAGTGACGGGGAGCATATTGTGATTAGGACAGCGGTCGATCAAATCATTGTAACGTTCCCAAGCATCGAAAAGCGATTCATCATTCTCTTGCATAAATCCACTGATTTGGTTACGAAGGCTAGTGACCATGGATGGGGGAAAGTAGCGTGATAAAAAACGTTGAGTCATGTCGTTCCACGTATGAATAGAATTCTTAGGAAGACGGTCAAACCATTTTTCGGCGTGGTGAGAAAGTGAGTGTGGAAAAAGTTGAAGGCGAAGGTCATCCATAGAAACACCGGGGCACTTCATGCTTTGGGTAATGGTAATGAATTTGTCGAGGTGTTTGTTGGCATCATCATCCGGAATTCCACGAAACGGGTTCGTTTGCACTTGTTGTATCATATGATGCTTCAACGAAAACTCCTGAGCCGTGACGTGCATTGGCGCAATCGGGCCTCCGCGTCCGTTCATGGTGGGTTGGCACAATTCCTCCATGGTTCGTAAATCAGGTAGAAGGACATTGTTGTTGTTGTTGTTGTTATTATTCAAATTGTTTTGAGGTGGGTGATTATTGTTGTTGTTAACACCAGCCATATCTAAATCTTCAAGAGTCTCGGGCTCAGAATAGTTTGTAGATCTAGTACGCATGCACCCGCAGAAGAAAAATATACACAAGGAATATCTATATAATCTTTTTGGTTTTTTATAGGTTTTTTAATGTTTTTGTATTTTTTGAAGAGTTTTATAATTTTTTTGGATTTTTGGAAATTTTATAGCAATGAAAATAACGTTCAAAGAACGGATCCCAAATTTCAATGCGTCTCTCACTAGAAACCGTTTATCTTAACGAAAAGAGCCGGCAGCGGCGCCATTTAATACAAGGCTTTTGACACCCTATATGAAAGTTCGTTATAGTTCCGAATCTTTTCGAATTGAAAACCGATCTTAAGTGCGACTCAATCGTCTTTTGGTGAATCAAAGGTTGGTTTGGTTTGTTTTAAACTAATAGCAAGTAATTAAAGTGTCGTTGAGTAAATTAAAGCTTTGATAAAATTAAACTTAAAGTTAATCAATCGCAATAAAACAATTCATGTTCATCGGAATAAAATAGCCACCATCGGAATGTCACTAACATTAACCATCGGAATAATCTAGTTCAGATCGGAATACTTAAGAAGCACTTCTGTCGCAATATGCATCTATCGGAATGCTATTGTCGCAATGACTCTCTCGAAAAACGGGCAGCACTTCGTCTTTGCCAAGTCCTTAAGACCCGTCGGAATATGCGATCGCAATGTGCGATCGCAACCCAGATCGGAATAAGGGGATTAACCAACCGATCGCAAAGTAAAACCCTAATGGGTTATTGCGATCAAAAACCAAAACCTATCGGAATGTGGAGTGAACCGTCGGAATATGTGTCAAAACCCTAGGATTGCGATGGATGGAAACTGATTCCGAAATTTGTGGCAAGAGTGAATCTCAATAAGCAAACGCAATAAGCAAATCCAAACGGAACTTAAGCAATTCAAAAAGCTTAAATTTAAGACTTCTAAAACATAAAATCAAGAACTTTATGAAATGAACTTTAAACTTACTAAATCCTTTTGCAAAATCCGAGAATCAATAAGCTAAGATTCGAATAAGCCAATAAGCATTATGAGCTTATGACCTAAACGTGTAAAAGCTTGTGTGTAAACCAAAAGATCAAACCTTTATTCACGAAAAGCATCAAATCATACGAGTGAGATGTGAAATTCGGATCAAAGGTAGAGTAAATCAAGAAGTGTAGAATGAGAATAAGGATCAAAAGCTTAAAATAGAACTTTGATTAATGAAATAAGTAATACAAAAAAAAGTGTTTAATCTTGAAAGATTAAAAGAAAAAGATGAACTAGTGAGAGAAAGTTTAAGACTTTCTCTCTCTAAAAACTAGAAAGAAACTTAAGAAATAAAAACTAGCTAACCCCCTCCTAATGTGATTAGGAGGGTATTTATAGGGAAGTGGGAGGCATGTGTGGTGCTTTCTTCTTTCTTTTTCTTCTCGACTTGATTTTAATTCTTCGTCTTTGTAGTCTCGGGATTTGAACTTGTCTTTTAATTTTCTTCTTCTATTAGACTTAAGTTCTTCGACTTCATTAAACTTCCGTCTTTAGACTTGCTCTTCGATAAATCTCCAGAATAGGTCTTGGACATCCGTTCTTTAAGCACTCTTGATCTTTTGACTTCGTCTTTTCCCGTTTTCTTCGATAAAAGCCCGTGAAAGCCCGTGTTTTCTTCCTTTTTCATCTTTTGGTCCTAAAACACAATAAAAACACAAACTACGCATAATTCCAACTTTTACGACATAAATCACACGTTTTGGTCTTGTTATTATTGGAAATAAGTGGTAAAAGGATAAGTGTTTTCACACTTATTAGACGCCACGAGCTATTACTCCGCCGTGGTGAAGTCATAACACTAGTGCCTCTAGTGTTATGGTTATGGTACCTCCATAACTAGGTGAAACTAGTCATGCATGTATATGGCTTAGGCATTAAATTAAACATAAGCAAATCAATACATATAAAACATATACTGGGAAAACAGTTGGCTGCATACGGGGAATCCTAATAAGGAAAGAATGTCCATACTGATAGGACGGAGAATCCGTACCTTAAGTCCAGTGAACGAAGAAGACGAACGGAAGAGAGTCCTACTTCGATCTCACTAATGCTACATAAATAGTATACGTGTAAAAGTATTATGATTACTGAGTATGTAACTGATTTTATATTGTGACTTAGTTTGTTTTATATGTTCATGTCTTGTTTTACTGATTTTAACATTATGCTGTGTTTATCATGTATTCTGTATATCCTGATTAAATATTACTTGTATTTCTTGTATTATTATACTTGTTGTGAAATAATAAGTAACTTCCTAAAAATAGCAGGTTTCCTAAAATAGAAGGTTTCCAAAAATAGTAAGTTTCCTGAAATAGAAAGTTTACATATTTAGAAATAAGATGGTTTAATAAGTTAAAAATATAAGCTTAAGTTTTGCTGATTAATATACCAAGTCATGTGATTAATAGTATAGTTTATTAATTATAACATGTTAATTAAATAAACTATAAGTTATAAGATTTAATTAAATATAAGGATGATTTAATTAAATTAAGGTGTATAAAATACTTAGGTTAAACATGTATTAATATTATATTAACTATAACATAAGTCATGTTTATTAACTAATTATATCCCTGTTTAAATAATTAATTAATACTATAGTGTAAAACAAATAAACAAAATACTTAGGTTCAACATGTATTATTGTCTAAATAATAATAACCTAAGTCATGTTAAATTAAATTAATTACTAGCCATGATCAAATTAATTTAATTCCCTTGTTAAAATATTGTGCTAAAAAATAATAACTTATAAAAATATTATACTTGTAGTAAACATGACTCGTACAATGTTCCCGTGACAAAAACCATGATTTAATTATAGCCCAACCTTAACCGGACCGGATCCCTTGAACCGGACCGAACCAACACCCCTAGCAGTGGCTACCCGGCTCAGCCGGTTGCCACTGCCCTAGTCAACATCCCCACCACCAGCTTTGATAGCCAGCCGTGGGTTCCAACCGCCCAGCCGTAGGTTCCCACTGGCCAAGCAGGACACCAACCGACAACAGTAGCTTTGGCTGATACTGTGTAGGGTTTGCTCCCCCCTGGTTACTTGCTGGACGCAACTATTAGACCAACAAACCTACTGGCCTTGCGGCTGAGGTATATAACCATCACCGAGACACCCAAGTGTCTCGGCTTTGTGCAAACCGTCACCCAACTACAACCTAATCACCCAATATTTTAGGTTTGCAAAATTAACATGTTTATAATCCCAAATCTTAGATCGACAGACAAAAGAAAGAAAACAAAAGCAAGATTAGGGTTTGTTTTTCTTACATGTGTTAGGGTTTAGAACAATGGAATACGAACCCACTTTGATTCGTTGGTTGAACCACGATTTGATTTGTTCTTGTTTTGTTGTTTATCACTTCGGCAGGGAGGGGACACACCAAAAAAATAAGCGGCGGCCAACATGTTCTCTGATTAGGGTTTTCTGTTTTCATCTTTTCTTTTTGTCTTAACAAAACACTCCCTCCCGTCCTTTTCTTTTGTTTTAGTCGGTTTGTGAACAACATGGGCCTCAGCCCATATGTCTTGCCCAATTCTAATGCATAACAAACAATTCAGCCCTTATGCTCCTATTAATTTTGCGACTCGATAATGTTACGCGATTCGTGTTTTAAAATGTCGTAAATACTCATAGTTATTCTCATACGTGATAAACGTAAACATTATGTACGAAATTACTTGTCGTGTTAATTTAATATACGTAATAATAATAATCGTGTTAAACATTCGCGTCGCGTGATTTAAATGACGTGATTTATTATTTTGTGTTTTTTCTTATTATACGTAAATTCATGTCGTATAATAATAATAATAATAATAATAATAATTATAATAATAATAATAATAATAATAATAATTATAACATACGTAATTACCTACTGTACGTAATTAATATACGTAATTACTCGTTGCGTCTAACTAATATACGCGATTATCATGTTAAATGTTCGTGATTATATACTTGTGATTTATTCATTGTAGTTAATAATTATCGTGTCTTAACACGTACGTAATAATTATCGTGTAATAACACGTACGAAATTTCTGGATTCAATATTCGTGATGCGTGTACGTGCCATAATAAGTAAGTTTTAATAGGTTCGTATTTTTACGTAGTGTACTGTTCATGGTAACAATATGCGGGTTTTATATGTACATTTTCTTAACATAATCTTATAACCTTAATTAAGTATTATAAATATTTAGAGACTTGTCCAAAAAGAACTAGGCAGTGATTCTATGTAGATTTCTTAATATTAGGGTTTTTAGGTCATTAATCCTAGTGACTTTCTATCTTGGGTAATTAGTGTTGTACCTTTATAAACACTTATTCTTGGGCTTATATAGTATGTTTATGACTTCTAGGGATTCTACATTTTTAGTTTAAGGGTTTGTATAGGTTGGTCATATTCTAGGGATAATTATAGGAGCTTAAGATCCTATGCTTTGATAACTTGTACTTTATGCTTTACCAACTTGGAACTTGTCTTGAAATAAATGTATATTCTTAATATGATATAGAGTTGAGTTTTATAATTTGGGGCAAAAGATTAGGCTCTAATTCAATATATAATGGGTTTTATATGCTAATCTTGGTTATTAGGTCTTAACTTGTAATTAGCTTTGGATTAGTGAATATTAGCATTTTGTGATCAATTAAATTTCCTTTATATGATAGATTATAATTAGCATGTTGTTTTTGATACTTGTATATAGATATTAGGTAGTTATATTGCTTGAAATATTGTTTACCAAGGGTTTCTAGGTGGTGATCTAGACTATTATGTACAATTACTTGTACTTAGCTTTGTATGGTTTGTTCTTGCCATTCTTAGGTATTATTATGTCTTCAAAGTATAGTTTACAACTTGTTTATATTTCATAATGAATTATTCATATGTAGTGTCCATTCATAGTTTACCATTCTTGAGTTTACAACTCATTTATAGGGATTCTAGGGTTTTAAGGGAATTTAGGGCATCATAGTTACATTTGAGATATCTGTATCAATATCGAACTTATTAGATCACTTTTAGATCTTAGACTTGATATATATATTGTATTGACAACATATAGGAATATGTTGTAATGGCAGTTCAGGTTGTGAGAAGCAGTTCATCTTACCAAGTAAGGTACAACAAGCAAAAATTTCTAGCCAAATTTTCATATTGAGACAATCATAGATTATAGCATAGATGTGAAATTTGAGGATTGTCACAGTCTCTCCCCCTTAAATAAATCTCGTCCCGAGATTATAAGGGTAACATAGCTTCTTAAGGGCAAACATAGCTCTTAGGTGTTCAAAATCTTTCTTAGAATTTTATTCACATATCAAGAATACAACTTTACTATTGGTATTTAGTTTTAAATTGATCTCTTTTATCATCATTTTCATCAAAACAGTTATATATGAAATATCATTCATGTCTTAGTGGTCAAAATCGTATTATTACCTCATAGGAATTTAGTTGAATACCAAATGGAATATTGAAAATGTTGTCCCTAATATATGTGATTCTAGCACACGAGGTGATCCGGAGGTCGGGGAGGATAAAAGAAATGTTTAGACATTTTAAAGAGAGAAAGTAAAGCTTGAATGTAGTGTGTGTATTTAGAGAGAGAAAGGGAAATACACAAATAAGAAGAAGCCTCACCCCTCCATGGAAGTATGGAGGGGTATATATAGGCTAGACAAGAGGTCACTTTGACAACATGTCAATAGTAGTCCCTCTACGTTTTTCCTATCTGAATAAAATGTAATTCCGTAAATGGCGCTCATATTTTAGGGCTAACAGAAAACATACCAGTTAATAACATAAATCTTCCTTAGATACCAAAATCGAAAAGGATTGTGATTATCACTGAGTTCTTTGGCAAACTCAAGTCAATATATCACTACTCAATTCAAATTCTTGAATTTATTATCGCGTTTTTCAAAATCAATTCAGGTAATTGATCTACAAAAGATCTTTCTCAAATTGATATTGTTTTAATATGGTGTAGTTTCTCATTTATCGTGAGAAATCTTTATCATAATAGTCTTTCCAATTTACCATTCAACGTACTATGAAGCTCTATTCTCAAATAGATTCATGAACTACTTTGGGTTTCGTAAGTTGAAAATCTCCAACTTTAGCCCAACAGATACACAAATGACACGTCTCTCCATAGAGTGCTTTGAATACTACTGCTTTAAGTATAACAGGATAACTATTGTCATACGATAAATTTTACCAATGTTAAGTGTCCTTCCAAACTTTATAAGACATACAGGGAGTATGTAGTTTAGTATCTGGATAGTTCTTCCACTTAACACATTAGTATAACACACAAATTTTGAGTATACTTTTAGGATTAAGATGTGAAACACTCGTCACTATCTTGGGTGATAGATATTGATTCTCTATGTCGACAGATTATTTCACATATAATCTTGTCAGAGTTTCCATATTATCACTTTCCTAGATAGGCATAAATCCTGCAGCTCTAATAAGATAACTGACCATGATCTGGATGGCATCATGTCTACTTGAAGTAACAAAATCCTCATTGTTCTTTCCTATTTACATGGAGTAAATTCAGGTTGAACTAGTACGTTAGATGACTTAGCATAATATAAGGATTTTAGAGTTTCTTCGAGTTGAATGGAATACTTCACATTCCAAGTAATTAAAAATTCTAAATCTACGACGAACATTAACGCACTATTCTAATATAGTAATTTTAACAACTCATAAATTTCCTCTATGTAATATACACTCATGATATATATGAGAACTACTTTTATGGGTTAAATTTTTGCTTCACTATATCTCAACTATGTAAAGTAACTTACATAGAAATCTAGACATGCTTACGCAACCACTATTGCCAATTATATACATGATTACATCATGTAAACCCCTAAGTATGTCAAGTATATATATATCAAAGATCATTTTGCTAAATATTCAATCAATACAACAGCTTATATCCCACAATTTACCAAAACAAGCATTATACCTTTACGGTTGATTCAAAAACCCTAATTACAAAATGGAACAAGTTTTGAAGTATGCAAGGCTTATGTAAAAGCTACTCTAACTAATGTTTAGTGTGATATACTCATTGAATCATTGAGCAAGTATTCAAATAACAATTTACAAGTCATTTAAGTATAAAGCCCTAATTTGGTCATCTTATGTCCTAAATCATGTTCAAACTTTCACACCGCTCTACCACAAGGTACAAGTACTCATTTTATAGATCCTAAACCCAAAACGGTACCTCTACATAATGTTAGACTTCAATCTAGAACCTCAATCCAAGATTTCAACATGACCTAAGCTAAAACAAGTCATTAACCTAGTTTTACCCGGTTTGACCTAGTTTTCAAGTTTAACCTAGTTTAACCCAATAAAACCCTTAAAACTCTTAGTGAATCATTACTAAACCTCAAACACAATCCCTAAA
This sequence comes from Glebionis coronaria, assembly GCA_025667525.1. Lineage (NCBI taxonomy): Eukaryota > Viridiplantae > Streptophyta > Magnoliopsida > Asterales > Asteraceae > Glebionis > Glebionis coronaria. The sequence continues at coordinate 271,659,348 of CM046875.1, read as the reverse complement.
TCTTTCTAAACATAAATACTAAGACCCTAACTCATCAAATCCTAATCACAAAACCATAGTAAACCCGGCATGACTAAAACTAGTTCATACTTGTAATTTCAGAATATGACCAGCCAATAAAACATAGAATCTGTACAAATCAATAACACCTGAGTATTAAGTAAAAGAACCAGGCTTTAGCCATATGTCTTGTGGTCATTTTGCAAATTTAATCACCCCGGTTCGACATCATATGAATTAGTTATAGCCGAAATGCCAAAGGTACGCAGATTCGGCATACTTGTAGTAAACAGCTATTATGTCAAGATTTTGTGTAGTAACCCTTGAATATGTAAAACTAAAAGTTGTAGAGGAATCAAATATCTAACAATTCTCACAAATTGGAGCTTAAACGGAGTCACGGTTTGTAAATGACAAACAATTTACCGGGACTATTGCTGGCTATCCAGAAACAGCCATGTATGAGCATAACCTTGTTAAACCAAGCACCCTAACACCTCAAGAACCTCTATGATCAAGCTACTACTGATCCTAGCACCTTAACACACACATCCCTCATGCTTAGAACCTCTCTACATCATCCTAAGCAAGCAAGAAGGTAGCTTACAAGCACCTTGCCACCACATGCTTCCTAAACTTCACCATGTGCTTACACCTTGCAAAGCTACATCCCTAGCTTGTAATACTCATCAACTAGCTTAGCCTTATCATCCTCCTAGCTTATCCTTGTCATGTACTCCAGCACTTGAAACATATCCTTGCAAAACTTAGCCATGAAGCCTTTCTTTGCCTATAAATAGCCATAACTAACACATAACTCTTCATTCCATTCTCAACTTCTCTAAAGCACTAAAAACTCTCTCAATCCAAGCACTAGCAGTAGCCTAAGGATGATATGATGTTATAAGAAGGTTTACAAGAAAAGAAACCAAGAGTACAAGACCTAGAAGCCATTAACAAATTGTAGTGATCATCAAGGCCTCAAAACTAGCACATACTCCCCTTTTCATTTTGTTCTTGCTCTATTTGTATTCAAGTAAGTTCTAAACACCCATGTTTGATCTTAGATATGTTATAGAACACCTAGATATGTTGTTATAATGATTACATGCCTTATGATACCTTAAAACATTCATGAAACTATGATTGAACCTAGAAAACCCTAAATTTTTACTACTTATGATCAATTTGATTTCAATGTTTTAAACTTATTATGTTATTGTTATAAGATGTTCATAAGTCTTATAAGACATATAAGAACACAAATGAAACTTTACTTTAGCTTTTGATTCATAAAACAAGTCTATTTTAGTGTTAAAACATGTTATGAAACTATTTTCAAGATAAAGGACTAAATGTGTAATTTTTGAAACTATAAACTATAAGGACCTATTTTGCCATGATTATAAACTTAAATTTATGTTTCTAATTTGCCATGTTTAAAAGTACAAGGTTTATATTACATATATGTATCCATCACAAAACTTGTATAAGTTATAACTACAAGGGTATATTTTGCCATTTTTTTTAAACATAAAGGTATAAATGAGATATTTTGAAAAATATATAATAATCCTTTAAGGTTTGATATTTTATAAACTAAATACAAATAATCCTTTTTATACATTGATTAAAACATATATAAACTCTAAATACATTATAAATATAAACATAACTTATTATCGAATAACTTTTAAAGAAACCTCAAAACCTATTTTCCTTAACACACAGACGTATCCTACTACTAGGGAATTTCATATTAAGATGTTCCATCTCGATATTACGTTCTGACTGAGTGGTTGGGTTTACGAGTTAAAGTGCCCTCGCTCCTCAAACGTTTATAGAATGGCTTCTGACATATGATGACCCGAATAGTGATACAACGATATTCATAAACTAATGAATCAAAGAAATAAACCTTTTAAACTATATTAAACAAAGTTTTGAAACATAACACAACTTAACTAAATACTTGACATACGATACCTCAGGTTGCGTGGTAAAAGTCGTCTACATGAGTCCCTCTTGATATCAAGCAGATATCCCTAACCTAAGGTGAGTTCATAGCCTCACTTTTAAATTCCTTACAAACCCGTGAGGGGGATATATGCTCTAAACATGAATACAAGTATTTTGGTATGCTATCCTGATAAATTATTGCACGAGTACCTTGATCTGCCACTATAACATACATCTCATGAACCATAATCACCATAACGCGAACGCGAATATTATGAATAGATCTATTTGGAGTGTGACGACTCCTGTTGGTTTGCCTATACTTTTGGCACCAATAACACTATATTTGAGAACAAAGAGGGTAACCTTGGCAAGTTACGCCTTACTTCTAGTCATTGATTGGTCTGCAGTACCATCACTGGACTTGGAAATGTTAACGTGGGGTGTCATGAGCTCAGATGCAATAATTATGATTTTAACGGGTGTAACAACATATCCCATTGATGATTAAACTTGTATTCAAACTATTATAACTCAAACCTATGAATTTCACTCAACCTTTGTATTGACTTTGAGCATATTTATCCCAGGTAACTAAAAATCACACGGACTATGGCACGGAGAGGCAAAGGACATGAGGACGTCCAAACTTGTTATCATTCACTTTTATGTTTTCAAAATGTTCTTCGGGACCTCTGTTTGTAAATATTCTGATGAATAAATGAATGATAACTCTCTTTTAAAAACGTCTCTTTTGAGTCGTTTTCTATTATTGTGTACTGTGTATCATGAAGTAATACCCCAAAATAGCTTCCGCTGCTATATGTAAAAATGAGGGTGTTACAGATTGGTATCAGCGCCACAGCTATAGAGAACAAGGTTTTTACCTTAACTATAACTAATTTTTGAAAAAGTCCTCCGTGCCACTGCTTTCCCCAAACACTACATGAAGAGTAAATAACTTAAGTATATATGTATTAAATATTTATGTACTTATGATTATTTTTCTATCGAAACTATTACAGAATTATGTTTCCCAATCCTATAATCCCAAAGGAAGAAGTGAATTCGAATCCTAACTCACCAGATTTCTCTCGTGATTCGGATTTTGATTCTGAATCTGAGCCTGATTTGGATTCTGACTATTTCCCGAATCCTAACGATGTCTCTGATTCTGATTTATCGGAACAATGGAATCAATACTTTATAGCTTCATTAGCTATTCAACCTAATCCCGAAGATCCCTATATGCAAATCCTGCTCCTAGAGAAGTTTCCGTAGCAAGAAAAAGTAGTTACAAGGAGTTCATGAGCTGTCTACCCTTTAAATTTAAGGGCACGGAAGGAGCCGTTTGATTAATCCGCTGGTTTGAACGAAGCGAGTCAGTATTTTCTCGTAGCAATTGTACTGAAGAATGTAAGGTCAAGTTTGCTACTGGTACTCTTACTGATGAAGCCTTTTCTTGGTGGAACTCATTTGCCCAACCTATGGGAATTGAGGAAGCTTATAAGATTACTTGGGCTGAATTCAAGAAACTCCAAATCAAGAAATATTGTCCCCGAACTGAAATCCAGAAGATGGAAGAGGAATTCTACCATCTTACTGTAAAGGGAACCGATATCAAAACTTACATAAGAAGATTTCAGGAATTGGCACTTCTATGTCCCAACATGGTGCCAGATACTGAGAGAACAATGGAAGTTTTTATCGGAGGGTTGCCTTCGAGTATCAAAGGAAATGTTACTGCCTCTAAACCTCAATCTTTGGAGGAAGTCATTACCATTACTCAAAAGCTGATGGATCAAGTAACCAGGACCAACCCTGTGCAAGGATCCAATGATCATAAAAGAAAGTTCGACGACAGAAGAACTTTCAACAATAATCGTAACCGTAACATCAATAACCAGAACCGTACCACCAACCCTTATTAGAACCAAAGGAAAGAAACGTTTAGATCTTATGCTGCTACTCCAGCTGAGACTAATAGGTATTCCGGAAGTCTACCACTGTGTAGAAAGTGTTATCTTCACCATACCGGTCTCTACAGTGTTAAATGCCGAACTTGTAACAAGACGGGCCACTTAATCAAGAACTGTAGAAACAAGGGACCAGCCACCGGAAGTAATCAGCTACCAGTGACAGTTACTTGTCATGCCTGTGGAGAGAAAGGGCATTATGCAAATCAATGCCGAAAGAACAACAATGGTGCCCAAGGAAGAGCCTATATGTTAAGGGACAAAAACGCTCCACAGGACCCTAACGTAGTTACGGGTATGTTCCTTCTTAATCAACATCTGGCTAGAGTATTATTTGATTCTGGAGCTGATAAAAGCTTCGCATCTACATCTCTTGCTTCTAAACTAAATATTATCCCCATTACCTTAAGTACCTATTATGATATCGAGATGGCCGATGGAAACTTAGTTAGTACTAATACTATTCTCCAAAACTGTACCTTAACCTTGTCAAAACAACCTTTCAAAATTGATCTCATGCCAATTCAACTCGGCAGCTTTGATGTTGTTATTGGTATGGATTGGTTATCCAAAACTCATGCCAAAATCCTATGTAACGAGAAAGTCGTTCATATTTCTATAAATGATGAAACTCTAATTATCCGAGGAGATCGAAGTAAAACCCGACTAAATCTTGTATCTTGTATAAAAACTGATAGATATATATCTCGAGGTTGCAAGTATTCGTAACTCAAGTAACAGAGAACAAGCCTGACGAGAAGCGACTTGAAGATATACCTATAGTCAGAGAGTTTTCAGAAGTTTTTCCCAAAGATCTACCTGACCTTCCTCCTACTCGCCAAGTAGAATTTCAAATCGATTTGATTCCGGGTGCTGCACCTATAGCTCGATCACCTTATAGATTAGCTCCTTCAGAAATGCAGGAACTATCTACTCAACTTCAAGAATTAACCGATCGTGGTTTTATTCGTCCTAGTACATCACCTTGGGGAGCTCCTGTCTTATTTGTCAAGAAAAAAGACGGAACTTTTAGAATGTGTATCGACTACCGAGGTTTGAATAAACTCACTATAAAGAATCGTTACCCGTTACCCAGTATTGATGACTTATTCGACCAACTTCAAGGTTCGATTATTTACTCAAAAATCGACCTACGCTCAGGTTATCATCAACTGAGAGTTAGGGAGGAAGATATTCCAAAAAACGCATTCAGAACTCGGTATGGACACTATGAATTTCAAGTGATGCCATTTGGGTTAACTAATGCACCAGCTGTATTCATGGATCTCATGAACCGTGTGTGTAAACCTTACTTGGATAAGTTTGTAATTGTGTTCATCGATGATATTCTCATCTATTCTCGCAATGAAGAAGATCACGCAAACCATCTGAGAATAATTCTTGAATTACTCAAGAAAGAGAAGTTGTATGCTAAATTCTCGAAGTGTGACTTCTGGATCAATGTTGTGCCATTTCTTGGACATTTGATTGATAATCAAGGGATCCATGTTGATCCTGCAAAAATTGAAGCAGTAAAAAATTGGGCATCTCCTACTACACCTACAGAGATACGCCAGTTTTTAGGACTTGCTGGTTATTATCGAAGGTTCATCGAAGGTTTTTCAAAAATTGGAAAGCCTTTGACTTAACTAACCCAGAAGAACAAAAAGTATATCTCGGGAAAAGATCAAGAAACAGCTTTTCAGTTGTTAAAACAAAAGTTGTGTGAAGCCCCAATTCTAGCATTACCTGAAGGAAATGACGATTTTGTCGTTTACTGTGATGCATCTCATCAAGGTCTTGGAGCTGTTTTGATGCAAAGAGAAAAAGCCATTGCTTATGCATCTCGACAACTTAAGACTCATGAGAAAAATTATACCACACATGATCTCGAACTAGGGGCAGTCGTGTTCGCTCTTAGAATATGGAGACACTATTTGTATGGTACAAAGTGTATAGTGTTCACCGATCATAAGAGCCTACAACATATTCTTGATCAAAAAGATCTAAATATGCGACAACGACGTTGGTTAGAAATACTCGCTGATTATGATTGTGAAATTCGTTATCATCCTGGAAAGGCTAATGTCGTAGCAGATGCCTTAAGACGAAAAGAACGAATTAACCCACTTCGAGTCAGATCGCTAGTTATGACTCTCCATCCAAATCTACCTAGACAAATCCTTAAAGCTCAAAACGAAGCACTCAAAGAAGAAAACCTTAAGTTTGAGAACTTAAAAGGAATGGACAAAACTTTTGAAATACGTCCTGATGGAACTCGTTGCATCAAGAATAGAAGTTGGTTACCATATTATGGTAATTTGAGGAGCTTGATTATGCACGAATCCCATAAATCAAAGTACTCCATTCATCCAGGTTCTGACAAAATGTATCAGGATCTAAAGAAACTCTAATGGTGGCCTAACATGAAGGCAATCATTGCTGAATATGTGGGCACGTGTTTAACATGTTCCAGAGTTAAAGCTGAATGTCAGAAGCCATCTGGTTTACTGATACAACCCAAAATTCCTATGTGGAAATGGGAAAGAATAACTATGGATTTTGTTACAAAACTTCCTAGAACATCTAATGGACATGACGCAATCTGGGTCATTGTTGATCGTCTTACAAAATCTGCTCATTTCATTCCCATTCGAGAGATTGATAGTATGGAAACAGTTACGAGGTTATACATAAAAGAAATCATCTCCCGACATAGAGTGCCAATATCTATCATATCAGATCGTGATCCTCACTTCACATCTAGATTCTGGAAATCAATACAAAGTACTTTGGGTACTCAGTTAGACATGAGTACAGCCTATCATCCTCAAACCGATGGTCAAAGTGAAAGAACTATTCAGACACTTGAAGACATGCTCCGAGCTTGTGTTATTGACTTCGGAAAAGGGTGGGAAAGACATCTACCGTTGATAGAATTCTCTTATAATAACAGTTATCACGCCAGTATCAAAGCGGCTCCATTCGAAGCACTTTATGGTCGAAAGTGCAGATCTCCGGTCTGCTGGGCTGAAGTTGGAGATGTTCAACTTACAGGACCAGAAATAATCCATGAAACACCCGAGAAGATCTTTCAAATTCGACAACGCTTACAAACCTCTAGAGATCTACAAAGAAGTTATGCCAACATAAGACGAAAACCTTTAGAATTCCAAGTTGGAGATCGTGTTATGTTGAAAGTATCACCTCGAAAAGGTGTCATTCGTTTTGGAAAACGAGGAAAGCTTAATTCACGATACATTGGACCATTTAAAATCCTTGAACGGATTGGCCCAGTAGCATACAGAATTGAGCTCCCTGAAGAGCTCAGTACTGTACACAATACTTTCCACGTTTCTAATCTCAAGAAATGTCTATCAAACGAATCTCTTATCATTCCAATGAAAGTACTTCAGCTTGAGGATAAGCTTAATTTCATAGAAGAACCTGTGGAAATCATGGACCGAGAGGTCAAACAACTTAAACAAAGTCGTATCCCTATTGTCAAAGTATGATGGAACTAAAAAAAGAGGTCCAGAATTTACCTAGGAACGCGAAGATCAGATTCGTGCTAAATACCCACACCTATTTTCAAACACTACTCCTATATCAAACTAAATCTTGGGACGAGATTTCCTTAAGGGGGAAAGACTGTAACAACTCATAAATTTCCTCTATGTAATATACACTCATGATAAATATGAGAACTACTTTTATGGGTTAAATTTTTGCTTCACTATATCTCAACTATGTAAAGTAACTTACATAGAAATCTAGACGTGCTTACGCAACCACTATTGCCAATTATATACATGATTACATCATGTAAACCCCTAAGTATGTCAAGTATATATATATCAAAGATCATTTTGCTAAATATTCAATCAATACAACATCTTATATCCCACAATTTACCAAAACAAGCATTATACCTTTACGGTTGATTCAAAAACCCTAATTACAAAATGAAACAAGTTTTGAAGTATGCAAGGATTATGTAAAAGCTACTTTAACTAAATTTTAGTGTGATACACTCATTGAATCATTGAGCAAGTATTCAAATAACAATTTACAAGTCATTTAAGTATAAAGCCCTAATTTGGTCATCTTATGTCCTAAATCATGTTCAAACTTTCACACCGCTCTACCACAAGGTACAAGTACTCATTTTATAGATCCTAAATCCCAAAACGAAACCTCTACATCATGTTAGACTCCAATCTAGAACCTCAATCCAAGATTTCAACATGACCTAAGCTAAAACAAGTCATTAACCTAGTTTTACCCGGTTTGACCTAGTTTTCAAGTTTAACCTAGTTTAACCCAATAAAACCCTTAAAACTCTTGGTGAATCATTACTAAACCTCAAACACAATCCCTAAATCTGTCTAAACATAAATACTAAGACCCTAACTCATCAAATCCTAATCACAAAACCATAGCAAACCCGACATGACTAAAACTAGTTCATACTTGTAATTTCAGAATATGACCAGCCAATAAAACATAGAATCTGGACAAATCAATAAGACCTGAGTATTAAGTAAAAGAACTAGGTTTTAGCCCTATGTCTTGTGGTCATTTTGCAAATTGAATCACCCCGATTCGACATCATATGAATTAGTTATAGCCGAAATGCCAAAGGTACGCAGATTCGGCATACTTGTAGTAAACAGCTATTATCTCAAGATTTTGTGTAGTAACCTTTGAATATGTAAAACTAAAAGTTGTAGAGGACTCAAATATCTAACAATTATCACAAATTTGAGCTTAAACGGAGTCACGGTTTGTAAATGACAAACAATTTACTGGGACTATTGCTGGCTGTCCAGAAACAACCATGTATAAGCATAACCTTGTTAAACCAAGCACCCTAACACCTCAAGAACCTCTATGATCAAGCTACTACTGATCCTAGCACCTTAACACACACCTCCCTCATGCTTAGCACCTCCCTACATCATCCTAAGCAAGCAAGAAGGTAGCTTACAAGCACCTTGCCACCACATGCTTCCTAAACTTCACCATGTGCTTACACCTTGCAAAGCTACATCCCTAGCATGTAATACTCATCAAATAGCTCAGACTTATCATACTCCTAGCTTATCCTTGTCTTGTACTCCATCACTTGACACCTATCCTTTCAAAACTTAGCCATGAAGCCTTTCTTTGCCTATAAATAGCCATAACTAACACATAACTCTTCATTCCGTTCTCAACTTCTCTAAAGCACTAAAAACTCTCTCAATGCAAGCACTAGCAGTAGCCTAAGGATGATATGATGTTCTAAGAAGGTTCACAAGAAAATAAACCAAGAGTACAAGACCTAGAAGCCATTAACAAGTTGTAGTGATCATCAAGGCCTCAAAACTAGCACATACTCCCCTTTTCATTTTGTTCTTGCTCTATTTGTATTCAAGTAAGTTCTAAACACCCATGTTTGATCTTAGATATGTTATAGAACACCTAGAGATGTTGTTATAATGATTACATGCCTTATGATACCTTAAAACATTCATGAAACTATGATTGAACCTAGAAAACCCTAAATTTTTACTACTTATGATCAATTTGATTTCAAAGTTTTAAACTTATTATGTTATTGTTATAAGACGTTCATAAGTCTTATAAGACATATAAGAACACAAATGAAACTTTACTTTAGCTTTTGATTCATAAAACAAGTCTATTTTAGTGTTAAAACATGTTATGAAACTATTTTCAAGATAAAGGACTAAATGTGTAATTTTTGAAACTATAGACTATAAGGACCTATTTTTCCATGATCATAAACTTAAATTTAAGTTTCTAATTTTCCATGTTTAAAAGTACAAGGTTTATATTACATATATGTATCCATAAAAGACAAAACTTGTATAAGTTATAACTACAAGGGTATATTTTGCCATTTTTTTTAAACTTAAAGGTATAAATGCGATATTTTGAAAAATATATAATAATCCTATAAGGTTTGATATTTTATAAACTAAATACAAATAATCCTTTTTATACATTGATTAAAACATATATAAACTCTAAATACATTATAAATATAAACATAACTTATTATCGAATAACTTTTAAAGAAACCTCAAAACCTATTTTCCTTAACACACAGACGTATCCTACTACTAGGGAATTTCATATTAAGATGTTCCATCTCGATATTACGTTCTGACTAAGTGGTTGGGTTACGAGTTAAAGTGCCCTCACTCCTCAAACGTTTATAGAATGGCTTCTGACATATGATGACCCGAATAGTGATACAACGATATTCATAAACTAATGAATCAAAGAAATAAACCTTTTAAACTATATTAAACAAAGTTTTGAAACATAACACAACTTAACTAAATACTTGACATACGATACCTCAGGTTGCGTGGTAAAAGCTGTCTACCTGAGTCCCTCTTGATATCAAGCAGATATCCCTAACCTAAGGTGAGTTCATAGCCTCACTTTTAAATGCCTTACAAACCAGTGAGGGGGATATATGCTCTAAACATGTATACAAGTATTTTGGTATGCTATCCTGATAAATTATTGCACGAGTACCTTGATCTGCCACTATAACATACATTTCATGAACCATAATCACCGTAACGTGAACGCGAATATTGTGAATAGATCTATTTGGAGTGTGACGACTCCCGTTGGTTTGCCTATAATTTTGGCACCAATAGCACTATATTTGAGAACAAAGAGGGTAACCTTGGCAAGTTACGCCTTACTTCTAGTCATTGATTGGTCTGCAGTACCATCACTGGACTTGGAAATGTTAACATGGGGTGTCATGAGCTCAGATGCAATAATTATGATTTTAACGGGTGTAACAACATATCCCATTGATGATTAAACTTGTATTCAAACTATTATAACTCAAACCTATGAATTTCACTCAACCTTTGTGTTGACTTTGAGCATATTTATCCCAGGTAACTGAAAATCACACGGACTATGACACGGAGAGGCAAAGGACATGAGGACGTCCAAACTTGTTATCATTCACTTTTATGTTTTCAAAATGTCATCGGGACCTCTGTTTATAAATACTCTGATGAATAAATGAATGATAACTCTCTTTTAAAAACGTCTCTTTTGAGTCGTTTTCTATTATTGTGTACTGTGTATCATGAAGTAATACCCCAAAATAGCTTCCGCTGCTATATGTAAAAATGAGGGTGTTACAGTAATACACGCAATTTCTCACTTAGAATTATAACGTTTTATTAAGTCTATTCTTGTCTTATATCGAATCTCTTTAAGTTCATTTATAAATTCTTACTCACATAAAGATGCGTCCAACTTTATGAAAGGAAGAAATTATAAATTTGGTGATTTAAATTTATTTATTTGACTAAAGAAGCGTCCTAATTCAATAAAATAAACATAATGTAAATCATTGACTTAGAAATTTCCGACATAACACGAATATAAACAAATATTCTACTTTTAAGTTTCCCTTTTACGTTGGCGTGTGTAAGACGTCTTGTATATAATATCTAGGAATACGGTTTTCAGAGATGAACGACGTTAAAATAGAAGATGGTAATTTATTCCCTATAAAATATAGAATAATCCTACGAAACATATGATTTATAAGGCCACTTGCCCTTACAAATCCTAGTCTAGTGATCTACTATGTTGAAATTCTGACACCAGATGGTGCAAATTTCTGTGTTATGTAGGGTGCATTTATTACATAGAAGAAAATTTACATCATATTTACCGTAGATTGGATTAGTAATTCCAGTTAAGGTAGTTTCTTGTTTCATTATAATTTACGGACGTTCATTCACTGCCGAGTTTATGTTTAAGATTTTCCCTGATTTTTGCACAGGATTGTGCTTGATTACCTTGTTCATCAACTTTTGGGATATGTTAATGACTTCTTCCAATAATTTGGGGTTTTTGAAAGTGGTAATCTTTATTTAAAATCTTTTATAAAATTCCTAAACTTTCCTAACAAGATCTTCTGATGGGGTCTTCTTAATAGAATTTCAGATGAAATTCCACGACATAATTCCATGATAAAACCTTCGGATGAAATCTTTTATCATTTCTATGGAGTAGGATCTAACTCTACTACCCCTTGAAATTTCCTCGTGTATGTTTCGAGGTTATTTCCTTTCATCGTTAGATAGCGGAATTCTCCTTTCACCTTCTCGATCATCTTTATAAGTGATAATTTAACCAAGCGATATCACGAACTTCTTTTATCTCAATGGGTTGAGTATAAAGAATTTACCAAGATAACTGATGAAGTGCTATCTCACTTATAGCAAGCTTCATTTGTCAATTCCAAATACGATTACTACGATAGAAAAATGATTAATTTGGCTTCTTCAATTCAACGGGTGATACTAATAGCATCTTTTCTTCTTTGGATATTAAAAACTAACTAGTCATTGAATCTTCTTCCGGATAATATTTCTTCTTGAAAATTTGTAATTGCAGGATTGCAGCCACGTTATCGTTAATTCTTCGTTAAATACTTTTTAGGGTTTAGAATGAGGGGAAAGAATAGAAATAATTCAGAATCCAAGGTATACTCATATCAGAAAACATTTGTCACATATGTATATGGATACATATAAATGCTTATCGAACACAAGGTATATCTTTTGCGGTTTATAGGAAACTTACTTTGTTGATTATCATTCATATATGAGGATAATAATACAACTATGAAATAAAATTTCAAATTTTACAACGGATTTATAAAGATACGACTCATACATAATCGTAATATAATTTTTCCATGATATGGAATGGAGGAATATAACGGAAAATGTAAAAACTCGTCTTATAGAACAAGCTTCTCTTTTGCATTTCATATATATTTTCCAAAAATAACCTTTTGATAGACAAAAGTCGAGAATAGAACACTTCTAGAAAACTGGGGAGATTCCTTTCTTCAAACTTGCGAGTTATTTCAACTTGATAATTATCATTATTATAGAAGATAATACAAATTCAAGGAATATATACTTTATTAAGTATATTCTTTTCTCTGAGTTAATGCAATTTCATTCATAATAATTTATGAGAAAACCAAGAAATAGGAGTTTCTTATTTCTCAAAAACAAATATGAAACGACAAGATGAGAAACACAACTTTTATTTATTAACAACTTGTCTTGTTTATACTTATAAGACAAGCTTCTCTGTTAACATAAAAGTAAAGACATAAAGTTGAAAGTATTTACAACTTAATAGTCTAATGTTTTCATCTCTCCCTCTTAAGTTCTTTGATGGAATAAAAAAGACTTCGTATATTAGCTTGATGTCTAATTTGAATGTCCTCAATGACTAACTTAAGTGTAGAAATCTTCAGTCCATCTTGAACAATTTGTTCATTGTGTATCATTTGTCTTCTCCACAACTTAGCCTTGATTTCTTCAAAATCTCCTTCTAACTTCTCAAAATCTCGTTGTATAATTCTTCGGCCTTTCCTAAGCCCTTCAACTTTATCTTCAAGATCTTCAATACGCTCAGGAGGAAATTCTTTCATATAGGGTAGGACATCTATAAGTTGTTCATAGGTATTTTTAGGTAAGGTTTCAGATATAGGTGATGGTATATTAATAGGGTAAGGTGATGGAAAATCTTGGTGTCGAGGTGTAAAATTTACTTCTTCTTTATATGCTAGTATAACTTGCATATAGGGGTTGCTATCAAAGGGTAAAACGGATTTTGGAATTTTCTGTTCTTTGGGTGTATTTTCTGAAGTATCATAAGGATTATTCATTGGGTGACTGGAAATATACTTTGGGAAGTTATCAGGAACACTTGCAGAACGCTCTTCTTGAGAATCCGATAAGGTGATAATAGGAGGGAGATAGGAATACCTATTTCTAGAGACGTCAATAAGTCCTAGAATATTTCATCTTTATACTTACACATAAACATGGTGTCATTTACTCTTTGTTCAAAGGGTAGATGTGACAATCTGACATTTTCAGGTAGTAAATTATTTCTCGTATATTATTTTGAATTTTATTTTTGTGTTGGTTTATGAACTCACAATTTACGGGTTGAAATTTGGGATTACGTGCATAATTTAACGTCCTTTACAATTAAACTGGGAACCCTAGGTTTACGTATTTACGTTTTTGAACTCTGTTTTTGATGAGTCAATTTTTATTAGAATTTTTTTGTGCCGTAGTTTCATAATTTATAAAAACGTTTATCGTTAAACGACCCGACGACACGTAAATCGAGAAAACTAGAATCGAGGAGTATCCGTAAATTAGTGGGGATGAAACAAGTATATACTTGTCTCACACCCACTATGGGCGGCCAAACAAGCTACACAACACCACCTTTAGTGGCAATTTTACATTAACCACAAGGACACTTGTCCTCCCCATTTTTACAAAACCAAAAACCATTACCCAAAAAACAATCTACCATTTCTCATAACATGTAAAACTAGAGAAAAAAATCTTCCCACTCTCTCTTTGCTCTCTCTCTTTGCCGTCCCATATACACCATCCACCACCACCATTCATCAAAAATCTAGCCATAAACTTTACATACAATATACATATGTTGATCCCCATTTGAAAAGATGAAGTTTGGAGGTGATCTTAACAAGTAAAAATGAGTTTTCACGAAGGTTTAAGGATGATTTTCAAAGAAGTATACATAATCTTGGTGATCTCAAAAGTGGTCTTGCTATCTCATAAGATTTGGTTACCAAAAACCAAGTCTAGTTCATAAAAAACCTTAACCTCTCAACATATTGGTTGGTACAAGATCATTTCTTTCTATCACCTTGTTGTTTTGTAAATGTACTCATGTATTTTCTTCAAAAATGTATATGTATATGATGATAAATGATGATCAAAATATTTTGTGGGGATTTTGTGTTACTAGATTAGGATAAAAAGGTTAAAATCTATAAGTATAAATGTTAAAATCATGACTAGTCACATAGGCTGTATAAAACAGTAAGTTTCAATATCTTCACTTGGTTAAATGGCTAAGATTATTAAATATACAGATAAATAAATGATTTTTACATATGCGGTGAGTTGGCCATGCAATGGAATGTTAAAAATGAGCAAGATATGGCCAAAACACTTTTGTAGTACAAATATTATAGTCTGTTTTGGACGAATTATTAAAAATACTTAGAAGCTGACTGAGCAGTAGCTATAAAAGAGGTATTTGTAGCACACATCATTTAGTTTATGCTGTTAAAATTTTAGGTTTTATCTCCTTGTAGAACTCAAGATATGACAAAAATGTTGGACTTGACTTTTAGTAATCAGATTTCTAAATAAACTATATAATATAAAAAGAGCACTCAAAGTAAATACTATTATAAAATAAGTATATAAAAGCCAGTAACTAATAATAACTACTATAAAATAAGTTTGTATAATAAAATAGATAAACATTACATTTTATAAAAGTAAAACTCAAATGTTTTCTAACACTACAAACTATATATAAGTTTTACGTCTTTTCGGCTAAAACCGAAAGATTAACGTTGTCGCCAAATAAAACTTAGATTGTCGGATCCGTCTAATGTAACATTTTTATAAACCATATACTGATATGTAAACACATTTTACAAGTATAAATCGACAAAACCGAGCTTTATTACTTATGGACCATTATGGGCCAAAGTAGCCTTATTGGACCATTAGGCCCAACTAGTTTGGCTTAACACTAATGGACTTACTCATGGGCTTAACCCACTTGGGGCCGACATATGAGTATAGGCCAGGTATTAAAAGTATAAATGGGCAAATATAATGCACTGGACTCTTAATGGGCTTATTTGGCCTTAATATGTAAATGGGTTAAAAGTAGTATAACTAGTCTAAATTAACTAACACGTAACAACTATAATGTTATATGAGAAGATAAAATCCAACTTGATCATCATCATTCTTATGACATCATCACATATACATAACCATTATTTTTATAAAGTCATTTGACGATAGTCTAAGACTGAGTATGATTTGTTTAGGTTTCCGTGATCGAAGCACACACCATACCTCCTAATCGCTGATAACCCGCCTTTCCCAATCAACGTGAGTTCATAGCCTCGCACTCTTTTAAATGTTTTATGAAATGTTTTATAAACCCACGAGGGAGATAACATGCTAGTTTTGATAAAAATAGAACACAAGTTGTCCTGATGGTATGCTTATTGATATGGACCCGAATGATATTATGGCCCAATGAATGAGATGAAATAGATTACTATTAGTTAGGTTATGTCACTGAAAGTCCCATTACCATGAATTGTGAACTACCGGGATTTGGTAGATGCTTATGCATATAATAGTACTATTTGGGGAAGATCACCCCAGTTCGCGCCTTGACGGTTGATCCCTGTCGTGCCACATTGATTGGTAAGCGAATTTATGTATGAGAAGATTTATATAGCGTGATTTTAGTGACGACACGCTAGTTTAGATGGGAAAATGTTTGTCGCGTTCGCGACCCGTTGTTTATTTTAGTAAGGTAGCAATGTCATTCGGCTGGCAATAATCCAATACCAATAGCAATAGTAATAAAGATAATAATAATAATAATGTTACCTATAATGGTAATATTAAGACTACGGTCTCATGGACGGTATAAGATTTATGACTTGATTTATAATATATTGCCTGACTAGCAATACGAGGACTAACTTTTGATATTATACGTGTGTTCTACATTCTATAACTGTTTTATATAACAGATTTATTAAACTCTATGAATTGACTCGGCATTCGCTGATATAATTTTTGCATGTTTTATCTTAGGTGCTTAAAGGTAACTTGGATGGAGATCAACTCTGATGGCCCATATAATAATGATATTCATTCGAACTATGTTTTGTAAACTTTATGACTGTGAAACTGGGGGACCTTGTGTAAACTTAAAACTTTTATTCGAATGAATGTATGATTGACCTTGTACAACCCTTTTTATGCGTTGTCTATGATTCGAGTTATTGTGCTATCCCGTAACACTCTATTGACCCTTCCGCTGACCCGATACCAAATTTGAGAGTGTTATAGTTTGGTACCAGAGATCTCGTTATAGAGAACGAAAGATTTTTAAAACCAAGGTTTTGAATAAAACATTTCAAAAACCTTTTAAAAATATTTTTAAATAAATATTTTGGGAAAAATGTTTAAAAATATTTTGACTAAAACGGTGCCAAAGATCTCCGATGTTACCAACAAGCCTTATTGAGAAGATATATATTGATATATATTATCTAAAATATATATGTATCGTGAATTAAGTATGTAACTGTTTAATAACTATTTTATGCTAATACGAGATATATTATATAATGCAGATTTGTCATGGCAGACCCTAATATTCCCGTAGAGAACCCTGCTATTCCTGAGCCTAACGTAGATGATAACCCTTACCTAGACTTAGTGGATTATAATGTAGAGGAAGATATGGATGATGAAGAGGAGGAACCATTTGAGGATCTTGAGACCGAGATAGGACTAGGAGATCAGATTGCCCCTCAAGTTGATGTTGTAGAGAATGATAATGATAATGTTGGTATTGAGGAAGATGATGAGGTTGGTATAGATAATGTATCTAATGAGGATGACGACGAGGATGTCGAGGAGGAGGTAGATATAGATGATAAGGTTGATGATGATGAGGCTGAGCTTATTTTTCCTTATGATGTAGAGGATGGTGAGCTTTTACCCCCTCCAGTTGATTGGTCCGATTCTGATTTTGAGTTACTTAGTGATGAATTGTTTGAATCGTTTGAATCAGAGGATGATGATGCACCTGATGGCACTGATTGGATGCTGCTTGTAGGCCGATTTATTTGGATGACTTTTAAGGTAGTGTGCATGTGATGGGAGAGTCGTCGAGGGTTCGAGAGACTACTCATATTGATGGACTTGCACCTTGGGCCTTAAGGCGTGATTTAGATGCCTCCCGTGTTCAAGGTAGTATGACAGAGATTGGTTTTAGTATTGTTCAGACTCATGTTGCTTTATTGGAGTCGAAAACAAAGATTGGTGAGAAAGAGCGAGAGTTGCTTAATTTGGGTTTGACTGATGTGTAGCGTGGTTTGAATGAGGCATTTAGGAGGTTGTCTTTGTTGGAAAGTGGTGAGTATGCAGAGATGAAGAAAAAGGTGAATACGATGGAGATTCAGTTGAGTGTGGCTCGTGCGATGCGTGAGAAGGCAGAAAAAGAGTTAAATATATCTTTTGGTTGGAACAGTAGGTTTTATACGAGATGGTTGAGAAAGGGGTGATTCGTAAGCGCCCAGCTGAAGATATGTCTTGTGATCGTCCGAGGAAGATACAAAAGACGATGGATGATGGACGTTCTAGCAGTTCTTAGTAGACCAGTCTATCTTTAGTAGTATTTTTATAGCTTTTGTAAACTCTAACTAAACTGACATATTGGTTAGTAGATCTGGCACAAATTTTGGGCCTATATAGTGCTAGGAATTTTGATGTGGAATGTTAACTAAGACTATGTGGTTGTTTATGATATACGAAATGAGTATCTTTTCTCTTGAATTCCATATCGTGCCTTATTTGTATCTTGCTTCCTTGATTAACAATTCAATCCATCTTATATAAATTCAACATTGAGTAAATGCTTATCATACTTTGAAATGTGTGATAATAGAATTATGCCGCCCAAGAAAGCCATGACCGAGGAAGAAGTGCGTAGGATCATTGCGGAACAAGTTGCTGCATCTATGGCTGAATTTATGGAAAATGCTAGAAATGGAGCTGGCGGTAGTGGAACTGGTGGTAATAATGTGAATGTGAATGATAATATTGTGAATGCTAATGCTGGAGGAAATGTAGGAGGACTTGGACCTAATGCGCCTGAAGTCGGTGGTTGTACTTATGTGACGTTCATGAAGTGTGACCCACTCCCTTTTAGTGGAACTGAAGGTGCTGTAGGATTAAGTCAGTGGATTGAAAAGATTGAGTCGGTGTTTCGCATTAGTAAGTGTAAGGATGAAGATACGGCGACTTTTGCTATGGCTACCCTTAGAGTTTGTGCATTGACTTGGTGGAATGGGAGAATTGCTTTCATGGGCATTGATGTTGTAAATACTACTCCTTGGGCTGAAATTAAAAAGTGGATGACTCTGGAGTTCTGTCGTCGTAGTGTGATTATACGGTTGGAACAAGAGTTGATTCATTTGAGAATGAAAGGCGTGGACATTGATAGCTACAAAAACTGATTCCATGAGTTGGCCTTGCTGTGTCCTCGATTGGTGGAACCCGAGGAGATCAGAATTGAACAATACATTAAAGGGTTGACCAAGAATATCCGAGGGGATGTGACATCGTCAAAAGCATTGACCATTGATTATGCGGTTCGAATGGCTTACCAACTCATTGGACAAATCAATCAGGATAGGGAGGATGAAGCACATGCTGGTAAGAAAAGCAAGGGTGAAGGCGATCGTGGAGGTCGAGGTGACAATAGGCAGAATTTTAATCACCGTCAAAATCAGAGAAGGGGGAATGCAAATGCTCTTACCAACAACACACCACACAATGATGAAAAGTGTCCTAAGTGTGGTAATAAGAGGCATGCTGGCGACTGCTGGAAGTGGCGAAATTGCGGAAAGCTAGGACACACAGTGGAAAAGTGTAAGAGGGGAGTCATTTTCTTCAACTATAGTGAAGAGGGTCATAAGAAACCGGATTTACCCAAGTTGAAAAGGATTGGACCAGGAAGCAACAAACAGGGAGGTGTTTATCCACTTGTAACGGTTGAGGTTAAGAAGGAGGATCCGAATGTCGTTACTGGTACGGTTTTACTCAACAATCATTATGTTGTTGCTTTATTTGATTCGGATGCTGATAGGAGCTTTATATCTACTAAATTTAGTGCCCTTATTGACATTGAACCTGTTGAGATGAATACCAGTTACGAAGTAGAATTGGCTGACGGTAAATTGGTAAAAACTAATAAGTGGTTAAAAGTTAGCTCTCTAAATCTCTTGAACCATTCCTTCTTGATTGATTTGATGTTAATCGAACTAGGCAGTTTTGACATTATCATAGGGATGGATTGGTTATCCTTGAATGATGCTGCAATTTTATGTGGCGAAAAGAAGGTTAGAATTCCTCTTAAGAATAGAACGTTAGTAATTGATGGTAATCGAGGTGAATCCCGTTTGAAAATCGTTTCATGTATTAAATTCCAAAAGTACATCAGGAACGGTTGCGAGCTATTCTTAGCTCAAGTGACCGGGAATGAGTCTAAGTAGAAACGATTAGAAGACGTTCCTATTATCTGTGATTTTCCAGAGGTATTTCCCAATGATTTACCTGGACTTCCGCCGATAAGGCAAGTCGAGTTTTGAATCGATCTAATTCCTGGTGCTGCACCGGTGGGACGTGCGCCTTACCGATTAGCACCTTCTGAATTAAAGGAATTATCCGAACAACTCAAGGAGTTTTCTGATAAAGGTTTTATTCGACCGATCTCGTCACCGTGGGGAGCTCCAGTCTTGTTCGTTAAAAAGAAAGATAGATCTTTCCGTATGTGTATCGATTAACGTGAGCTGAATAAGTTGACAATCAAAAATCGAAATCCTTTACCAAGGATTGATGATTTATTTGATCAACTAAAAGGCTCTAGTGTATATTCTAAGATTGATCTGCGGTCTGGATATCATCAACTTCACGTTCGTGAAGAAGATATTCCAATCACTGCATTCAAAACTCGATATGAACACTATGAATTTCAAGCGATGCCATTTGGGTTAACTAAAGCACCGCTAGTATTCATGGATATGATGAACCTAGTGTGCAAACCCTATTTCGGTAAATTATATGATCATATTCATTGACGATATTCTAATCTATTCCAAGAATCAAGAAGAGCATGTAGAACATTTAAGGACAATCTTGAATCTATTAAAGGATGAAAAGTTGTACGCCAAGTTTTTGAAATGTGATTTTTGGTTGGACTATGTTCAATTTCTTGGTCATGTGATTGATAAGGATGGAATTCATGTTGATCAAGAAAATGTTGAAGCCATTAAGGATTGGTCTGCACCGACAACGCCAACGGAGGTGCGACAGTTCTTTGGATTGGCTGGCTATTATAGACGATTCATTAAAGAATTTTCTTTAGTAGCTAAACCCCTGACTAAGCTTACTCAGAAAAATAAACCTTTCATTTGGGGAAGTGAATAAGATGGAGCATTTCAGATATTGAAGCAAAAATTATGTAGTGCACCTATCTTATCATTACCCGAAGGTAGTGACGATTTTGTGGTATTTTGTGATGCGTCTCTTAGAGGTTTTGGAGCTGTCTTGATGCAGCGAGAAAAGGTGATAGCTTATGCTTCTAGACAATTAAGGAAAAATGAGGAAAATTATACTACACATGATCTTGAGCTAGGTGTTGTAGTCTTTGCTCTTAGGTTATGGAGACATTATCGGTATGGCACCAAGTGTACGGTATTCACCGATCATAAAAGAGTACAATATATTCTAGACCAAAAAGAACTAAACATGAGGCAACGTAGATGGATAGAACTGTTACGTGATTATGATTGTGATATAAAATATCACCCGGGAAAAGCAAATGTTGTTGTCAATGCATTAAGTAGAAAGGATAGAGAGCCTATCAAGGTACGTTCTCTAGTCCTGACCGTGCACAATAATTTGCCTGAACAGGTTAGAAATGCACAAATAGAAACCTGTAAGAAAGAAAATTTTGATAATGAAGCGTTTTGAGGTGAAGGAGATCCTTTAGATGTTAGAGCAGATGGAGTGAAATGCTTAAGAGGTCGTATGTGGATACCTATGTATGGAGGCTTAAGAGATTTGATCATGTTAGAATCCCATAAATATAAATATTCTATTCATTCTGGTTCTGATAAAATGTATCATGATTTGAAGAAGTTATACTGGTGGCCGAATATGAAAGCTGATATTGCTATGTATGTTCTTCAATGTTTGACTTGTGCAAAAGTCAAAGCTGAACATCAAAAGCCATTAGGACTACTTCAACAACCAAAAATTCCTGAATGTAAGTGGGAGCGAATCACGATGGATTTTATCACTAAGCTTCCTAGAACATCTTCTGTAAATAACTCGATTTGGGTCATTGTCGACAGACTGGACAAATCAGCTCACTTCATTCCTGTTAAAGAGCAGTTCTCATTGGAGAAGCTAACTCGTATCTATCTTGAGAATGTTGTATGTAAGCATGGAGTGCCTGTATCGATTATTTCTGATCGAGATCCTAGATTCTCATCGAATTTTTGGAAATCCCTCCAAAGATCTTTGGGAATGAATCTTGACATGAGCACTGCTTATCACCCCCAAACTGATGGGCAGAGTGAAAGGACGATACCGACACTAGAGGATATGTTAAGAGCTTGCGTGATAGATTTTGGTAAGAATTAGGATAAACATTTTCCTTTAGCAGAATTTTCATATAACAATAGTTATCATGCTAGTATTAAGGATGCACCGTTCGAAGCTTTGTATGGTAGAAAATGTAGATCTCCTGTATGTTGGAGTGAAGTTGGGGATATCCAGCTCACCGGACCGGAATTGATTCGGGAAACTACATAAATGATAGTTCAGATTAAGAAACGGCTGTTAACAACCCCAAGTAGACAAAAACGTTACGCGGATATGCGGCGGAAACCGATGGAGTTTGAAGTTGGTGACCGTGTGATGTTGAAAGTGTCGCTGTGGAAAGGCCTCATAAGACTTGGAAAGCGAGGGAAATTGAATCCCCGCTACATTGGACCATTAAAGATTTTATCTAGAGTTGGTTCGGTGGCTTATAAATTAGAGTTACCCCAAGAACTTCATGATTTCCACAACACATTCCATGTATCTAATCTGAAGAAATATTTAACAGTGTGTGATGAGAAAATCTCGTTGGATAAGTTTATAATGGATGAGAAATTGCATTTTATCGAAGAACCCGTAGAGGTATGGATCGTGAGGTAAAGAAACTTAAACAAAGTCGGATACCTATCGTTAAGGTTTAGTGGAATTCAAAGCATGAGCCAGAATTTACTTGGGAGCGAGAGGATGAAATGTGGAAGAAATACCCACACCTCTTTGACTTAAATAAGAAACGGGCATCGAAATGAAATAGATCACGAGGACGTTGATCCCTTTTTTGGAGGAAATGCTGTGATAATCTGACAATTTTAGGTAGTAAATTATTTCTCGTATATTATTTTGAATTTTATTTTTGTGTTGTTTTATGAACTCACAATTTACGGGTTGAAATTAGGGCTTACATGCATAATTTAACGTCCTTTACGATTAAACCGGGAACCCTAGGTTTACGTATTTACGTTTTTGAACTCCGTTTTTAATGAGACAATTTTTATTAGAATCGTTTTGTGTCGTAGTTTCATAATTTATAAAAACATTTTTGGTAAAACGACCCGAGGGTACGTAAATCGAGAAAACTAGAATCGAGGAGTACCCGTAAATTAGTGGGGCTGAGACAAGTATACACTTGTCTCACCCCCACTATGGGTGGCCAAACAAGCTACACAACACCACCTTTGTTGCCATTAACCACAAGGGCACTTGTACTCCCTATTTTTACTAAACCAAAAACCATTACTCCAAAAACCATTTACCATTTCTCATAACATGCAAAACTAGAGAAAAAAAAATCTTCCCACTCTCTCTTTTCTCTCTCTTTGCTGTCCCATATACACCATCCACCATCACCATTCATCAAAAATCTAGCCATAAACTTTACATACAATCTACATATGTTGATCCCTATTTGAAAAGATGAATATTGGAGGTGATCTTAACAAGTAAAAAGGAGTTTTCAAGAAGGTTTAGGGCTGATTTTAAAAGAAGTATACATAATCTTGGTGATCTTAAAAGTGGTCTTGCTATCTCATAAGATTTAGTTACCAAAAACCAAGTCTAGTTCATCAAAAACCTTAACCTCTCATCATATTGGTTGGTACAAGATCATTTCTTTCTATCACCTTCTTGTTTTGTAAACGTACTTATGTATTTTCTTCAAAAATGTATATGTATATGATGATAAATGATGATCAAAATATTGTGTGGGGATTTTGTGTTACTAGATTAGGATAAAAAGGTTAAAATCTACAAGTAAAAATGTTAAAATCATGACTAGTCACATAGGCTGTATAAAACAGTAAGTTTCAATATCTTCACTTGGTTAAATGGCTAAGATTATGAAATATACAAATAAAAAACGATTTTTACATATGTGGTGAGTTGGCCATGCAATGGAATGTTAAAAATGAGCAAGATATGGCCAAAACACTTTTGTAGTACAAATCTGTATAGTCTGTTTTGGACAAATTATTAAAAATACTTAGAAGCTGATTGAGCAGTAGCTATAAAAGAGTTATTTGTAGCATACATCATGTAATTTATGCTGTTAAAAATGGTGGACTTGACTTTAGTAATCAGATTTCTTAATAAACTATATGATATAAAAAGAGCACTCAAAGTAAATACTATTATAAAATAAGTATATAAAAGCCACTAACTAATAATAACTACTATAAAATAAGTTTGTATACTAAAATAAATAAAGATCACATTTTATAAAAGTAAAACTCAAATGTTTTCTAGAACTACAAACTATATATAAGTTTTACGTCTTTTCGGCTAAAACCGAAAGATTAACGTTTTCGCCAAATACAACTTAGATGTTCGGACCCGTCTAATGTATCATTTTTATAAATCATATACTGATATTTTAACACCTTTGACAAGTAAAAATTGACAAAACCGAGATTTATAACTTATGGACCATAATGGGCCAAAGTAGCCTTATTGGACCATTAGGCCCAACTAGTTTGGCTTAACACTAATGGACTTACTTAAGGGCTTAACCAACCTGGGCCCAACATATGAGTATAGTCATGGTATTAAAAGTATAAATGGGCAAATATAATGCATTGGACTCTTAATGGGCTTATTGGGCCTTAATATGTAAATGGGTTAAAACTAGTATAACTAGTCTAAATTAACTAACACATAACAACTATAATGTTGTATGAGAAGATAAAATCCCACTTGATCATCATTTACTTATGACATCATCACATATACATAACCATTATTTTTATAAAGTCATTTGACGATAGTCTAATACCGAGTATTATTTGTTTAGGTTTCCGTGATCGAAGCACGCACCGTACCTCCTAATCGCCGATAACCCGCGTTTCCCAATCAACGTGAGTTCATAACCTCGCACTCTTTTAAATGTTTTATGAAATGTTATATAAACCCACAAAGGAGATAACATGCTAGTTTTGATAAAAATAGAACACAAGTAGTCCCGATGGTATGCTTATTGATATGGACCCGAATGATATTATGACCCAATGAATGAGATGAAATGAATTATTATTAGTTATGTTATGTAACTAAAAGTCCCATTAGCATGAACTGTGAACTACCGGGATTTGGTAGACGCTTATGCATATAATAGTACTATTTGGGGAAGATCACCCCAGTTCGCGCCTTGACAGTTGATCCCCATCGTGCCACATTGATTGGTAAGCGAATTTATGTACGAGAAGATTTATATAGCGTGATTTTTGTGACGACACGCTAATTTAGATGGGCAAATGTTCGTCGGGTTCGCGGCCCGTTGTTTATTTTAGAAGGTAGCAATGTCATGCGGCTAGTAATAATCCAATACCAATAGCAATAGCAACAACGATAATAACGATAACTGTTGATCCCAAACTTAGATCGATTAGCTTTGTGTATACGAGATTAGATCAAGTATAACACGTAGAGAAACCTTTGTTATATGCTTTGTGAATCTAAGTATTATGCGGAATATAATACTTAAACAAGAACACAAGATGTAAACAAAACTTTCACTTTGATTATGAATGTCGAACTTTCTTACAATGAAAGATGTTTACGAATGAGAACTTAATGAAAACTTGATACTAAACATTAACCTAAAGGCCTTCTTTTATAGACTAAGAAGCCTTGTACAATAAGCTACGTATCAACTATTCTAGGTAAAGATAAACATAGAAAATACATTGTCGTTTCTATCCTTACTAGAAGTATTCTAGAATACAATAAACGTGTAGCTCACATCTTCTATCAGTGCTTGTCTTTAATCTATCAACGCTTGACTTTAACTTGTCAACGCTTGAACTGTCAGCGCTCACTTTGTTCTTGTCAACGCTTGAGTTGTTCTTGTCAACGTTCAAGTGATCTGGCCTTAATTTATTCCCAACAATCCTCCCCTAAACTTGATATCCACTCTTATGATCAGTTTCTGAATAATCATTAAGAACTTGGAGGAGTCTGACAAACCTTATCATATTGGTAATAAATAAATCTGATCAAATTCTTTGCCACGTCACTTGTATAGTCTATCTCCAACTGGGTGTCCTTCATCTTTTCCAAAACAGCCTTGGATATGAAATATTGAGCATCCACAAGTAGATACTCAGCAAACTTTGTAGAACTCAAATAATATACACCAGCAGCTGAATATAACCTCCATTGAAGACCACTGAGGTCATCTTCAAGATCCTTCCATATTTCAGGATCTTCCTCATTTGTCCCACACATTCTTTTGAATGTGGTCCAAAGTTTTATTCCATTAGCTGAAGTTGGTGCTTCAGCCTCATACTTGGTCTCCAGCAACCTCCAAAGGTCCATCAAGTCTTCTCTATCACAACTTGCAAATAAAGATATGAGAGTAGTAAAGGTGTGTACCTCCTTGCCATATCTTCCAATCTTCCAGAATCCACATTCATCCTCATCATAACTTACAATTGGATTCCTGGAATCTAGTGGTAACACCTGCACCATATCTGAAGCTTCTAATGGGGAGAGCTTGAGGCTCTTTCTAATAACTGATTCACTTGGATATAGTTGATTCATATCTTTTGGAAATTCAAGTGTAAATCCCTTCTTCACTGGTCTGGGAACTATCATAGCTTTCTTGATTTCCATCTCTTCTGCAAGTTGCTCCTTTCTTTCATCTGAAAGAAGTCTGAAAGTGTTTTCTTCCTGCACTTTCACCCAAATAGGATAAGCTCTATGTTCCAACTCATCAAATGTCAAAGCCTTCAACTTCTGATGTGTCCATCCAACTCCATGACATCTGAGCAACATAAAGTAGAGCTTCCTTCTATCCCTTTTCAACTCAGAGAGAATGTTGCTTGCCTTGTGCTTCAAAATCACCTTACAATCCTTCTGAACTCTAAGAAGAATCTCCAAACCCCATATTTGATCTGAAATGGTCAAGTCTGGATTATCCATGCAGCTTTCTTCCCAAGAATTGTACATCTGAACCACCTCTGGCATATCAAAGTCAATCTGCAACTTTAAATCTCTCAACTTTTCCCTAGCAAGCTCATCACCATACTCAAGCGTTTCTGGTTCAATAATCATCACACTTGAGTCTGAGCTAGCTCCATCACTTTCTTCTTCAGAAGTCACAACAAATGGTGACTTTTCCTTTTCACCTTGTTCCATCAATTGCTCAGCCAGTCTTCTATCAAATTCAACTTGGGTTGCATTCTTTAGAACAATTTCTTCTACCAATATACCCTTACCCTTATCTGATGGTGCAATTGTTGGTAAGGTAGATGGCAATACCTGAGTAGGAACATCCTTGATGATAGATGATGACTGGAATACATCACCTCCAAATGCAGATCTGTCAACGCCCAAATTTCCTCTATCAGCGCCCAAAATACTTCTTTCAGCGTCCAAATTTGTCTTGTCAACGCTCAAATATTTTCCCTCAGCGCCTTGTGTAACCTCTCTCAACATAGCTGTAAATGATAAATTTAGATTGGTTGGAGAGATTAAGGACGTATCAAAACCTGTTTGTTCCTTCAAAGTAGTAAGAGCTTCAGCAACATCCATTGATCGACCATCTTGACTGCTCTTATCACTCAGATTTCTTTAATCTTCCTCCCTTTTGGAAGACTCCTCCATACCTCTCCTTGCATGATCACTCTCCAAAACAACAATCCTCTCCCTCAATTCCTTGAGTTCAAGGCCTTGTTTGCTGACAATTTGTACTAAGTCTGCATTTTGCTTTTGCAAGCTAATGCAGACTGTCGTCAATTCGAAAATAGTCATTGGTTCCAGTCTGCCCTCATCTGAAATGGGGATTTGACCTCCCAAGTCAGGTTCATTGGGCATGGATGAGGACTTAAGTATGGTGGGACTGCCTTGGCCAGCTTCTAAGCCAGAACCAATAGTCCCAGCCTCATCCAGGTCACCAACCACACTTGGGGTGGTGGTTCTCTCTGCATCATGGCTAGGACCACCAGAGGAGAACACTCCAGTAGTCCTTGGGCGTTTGATCAACCTATATTCAGGTGGTGTGGAAGATGGTGTGGAAGAATGGGTAGATGTGGTTTGGTTAAGGGGTGTTTGGGATTGTGATGGTTGGGTGTCAGCGTGGGAAATAGGCACATCAACGCCAACATGTGATGTGTCAGCGTTAAAGGGTTCTTGGTCTATTTGCATTTGTTCAGGTGAGGGTAAAGGTTCAGGAATAGGTTCAAGTTGTGGGTGAGGGTCAATTTGAGGTTGGGGGTCTGGTTGGGGTTGTGTTGCTGCAATAACAGCAAGCATGGCTGGGGTTAAAGGTAAGTCTCTATGAGGTGGTGAATTCATCTTTGTAAAAATAGCTTTCTTTTGTTCAGGGATTTTATAAAAATCATTGTGATCCCTTGAACAATATCTTTGATCATCAAAAACCATTTGCAGAAAACGGGGATAAGCTAAAGTCATTTTTGTCCCCTTGTTTTTACACATCCCTTCAAAAATCATTTTAGAATAGTTATATTTTTGCCCTGTTGCAATGCACACAATAGGAGTTGCAATGGATCTATTGATCTCATTGTGTGCAGTACATTTGGGACTCAAACATTGAAGGAGAATGTGAATGAGGTACTTCCAGGCTGGGGGAAATTCCTGCTTATGATACTTATTAAGAGTACCTTCATCAGGAATTGGATATCCCAAAGCCCTAAGCCCTTGTTCTATTTCAGTTATGGGAAGAATGGTTACACCATCAGCATCATCAAGATGCAAGGCCTGGCGTACCAAGGCCTCAGTAACCACCCAAGACCTCCCATGAACAATAGAAGTTAATGTGGTCACTCCATTAACTGTTGAGGAACTAACAGTGTTCCAAAACTGTTTAATGTGTGTGACTGGAATGAGTGGTGCATGAGAAAGAGCATACCTTAAGGGGGATGCGTTCAAATACGCCACCATTTGTGTGTATTGAGGGAACAAAGTATTATCAGCAACAAGATAAGCAATCATGTTGTGTTGAGACTTGAACCCCAAATCCAATTCTGCTGAGTTAAATCTTGGTGCCATTGATGAAAGCTGTTAATTTGAAGTGTAGAAGATGAAGGTTGATAAGAGAAAAAGTGTTAGACAAGAATTATAGATGCCCTGTTTTAAAATAGGAGCCAAATTTATAGGAGTGAAAGAATGCATGTGATTGGCCCAAAAATAGGCAAAGATTTTCAAAAACTAATCATGAAAATATTGAAAAAGTTATAAGTTATCTCATGCATTTAATGAAAGTAACAACTCCTAAAATTACGGCTTGATAAAATGTCAAAAAGTAACAACTGGGTAGGACCCATTGAGTGTCAACGGTCAAATATAACCTATCAACGCCCAACGGCTATAATCTTGTCAACGTTCGCCTAAAGCCATGTCAGCGTCCAATTTGGTCACAACAACGCTTGGAAATTTCTTGTCAGCGTCCAAAAATAAAATTGTTTTAAAAAGTGAAAAATGACCTTAACAAGTAATTTATCCTAGAGAAGATAACCAAAAGCTGATAATTATCATAGGGCGGCAAGCACTGTCCAGTTATGCACACTTGCATAAGCAAGATAGACATAACAGTCCTCTAGTGTCCCTTGCTAACCAAAAGTCTTAACAACCAAGTTACCTTATAAAATCCTTGTTACTCCCAGGTAAACCCCATATCAAAATCATTCCCAAGTCTCCCAACAGACCACAACCAATTCTAGGCCAAAAATGTCTTGGCAGCATGCAAAGTTGATATATTATGCATGCTACAGTGCCTCATGGTTTAGTAAAACTAACCCATACTCACCTGTGGACACAATCTAGAATTGTGATAAGAGTATCATATGGATACCCAAAAATCCTAAAGGTTCCTAAAACCTCCCTTTAAACTATGATACAAAAAGTTTGCTAAAATCATGCATGAACATAAAAAATTTATGTCAAGATAGGAATGAAACATTCCAACCATCATCCATAAATAAAAACTTGTCCAAATGCTTCTCCTTTGATCCATAAGCAACTCTGTATCCAATGGTATACTGCTAACACCATCTGCACATTTAGATTGAAAACCACAAAACTAACATTGTTGCTGACAATGCCCCGATAACACATAACAGCGTTGAAGGAAGCTTTGTCAGCGTTAGACAATTATATTCCTGACAACGTTGCAAAAACACTCATCAGTGTTCAAATAACCTTTGTCAGTGTTAGAAAAATATAGTGGAAAATCTAAATTATCAATAAGACCAATAATAATAATGCATCATCCTGTACATACTTTTACAAAAAGAATCCAAAACACATATTAAGTGAGATTAACCATTCCAATACTTGTTACCAAGTATTGAAATCTTCCAGTATCAAAAGGTTTAGTTAATAAATCTGACACATTTTCCTCAGTGTCAACCCTATCTGGTTGTATTAAACCTTTCTCAAAGCAATCTCTTATAAAATGGTGTCTAATTTCTATGTGTTTAGTTTTAGAATGATGCATAGGATTCTTAATGATGCATAAAGTACTATTATTGTCAACAAATATCTTAGTATGCATGAAATTATACCCATAATCCAACAGCTGGTTCTGAATCTACAACACTTGACCACAACATGCTGCTGCAGCCACATACTCTGCTTCAGTTGTAGAGTTAGCCACCACTGTTTGTTTCTTGCATTACCAAGATATTAATCTGCTCCCAAGAAACTGACATCCACCAGTTGTGGATTTCCTATCAAAGTTATCACCTCCATAATCACTGTCTGAATATGCAATTAGCTCCAATGGTGAATCCTTTGGGTACCACAAACCAAGATTAGGGAACATCTTAGGTACCTAAAGATCCTCTTCACAGCATAAAGGTGACATTCTTTGGGAGTCACTTGATGACGTGCACAAGCACATACAGCAAACATGATATCAGGTCTGGAAGCAGTAAGATACATCAAGGATCCAATCATGGATCTATAATGCCTGACATCAACATCTTTCCCATCTCCAATCTTTCCCCAAGGGTGTTCTCTATCCATAGGAGTAGAAGCTCTCTTTTCATGTGGAGAAAAGCCAAACTTCTTCAAGATCTCAGCAACATATTTGTCCTGGG
Organism: Glebionis coronaria; assembly: GCA_025667525.1. Classification (NCBI taxonomy): domain Eukaryota; kingdom Viridiplantae; phylum Streptophyta; class Magnoliopsida; order Asterales; family Asteraceae; genus Glebionis; species Glebionis coronaria. Next base: position 271,628,001 of record CM046875.1, on the reverse strand, counting down.
AGATGAAGATACCATCTTCTTTCTGCTGAACTTGTAACCCAAGAAAGAAGTTCATCTCCCCCATAGCACTCATCTTGAATTTGTCTGTCATAAGCTTAGAGAAATCCTCACTCATCTTTGGATCAGTAGACCCAAAAATGATATCATCAACATAGACCTGCACAAGCAACACATCTTTGCCTTTCTTCTTTGTAAATAATGTCTGATCTATGGTGCCCCTCTTGAATCCATTGTCCACCAAATATGTAGACAAAGTACCATACCATGCTCTAGGGGCTTGATGAAGGCCATACATAGCCTTTTTGACTCTATACACTTTATCTGGATGCTCTGGATCCTCAAAACCAGGAGGTTGCATGACATAAACTTCCTCAACAATGGTGCCATACAAGAATACACTCTTCACATCCATTTGATAGACTGTGAAGCCCATGCAAGATGCATAGGCTAGAAAAATCCTAATAGCTTCAATCCTTGCAACTGGTGCAAAGACTTCCTCATAGTCTATCCCCTCCTCTTGTGTATAACCTTGAGCCACTAACCTTGCCTTGTTTCTGACCACAATACCTCTTTCATCTCTTTTGTTCCTGAGAACCCATCTTGTCCCTATAGGTCTGACATATCTAGGACAATCAACCAGCTCCCAAACATCCTGAATTGCAAATTGGTGAAGCTCATCTTGCATTGCTTCCACCCAACTTGGTTCTTTGAGAGCATCAAATATCTTCTTGGGTTCTTCTTGTGACAGAAAACATGCAAACAAACATGCTTGCACAAGAGGGGTATCAATCTTCTTGTGTATATTGGCAATAAATCCACCAAGTCCTTGATGAGATCTTCTTGTCTGAACTGGAGTCATAACATCACCAATAATCTGAGATGGGCGGTGATTCTTCATTGTGGAAGTGAGAACTCCTCCTTCAAAAAGTCTGGTGTCCTCAACTTCACGCTCCATATTGACAATGTCTTCTTCATCAGACTCTCTTTGATCAACAGGAATCTCTTCATAAATTCTGGAAGGTCCTCCTTGTTCAAAAGTAGAAGAGAAAAGATGTGCAAAGGTGTTGTCAACGTCTGAACCTTCTTTGTCAGCGCTTGGACTAACAACGCTTGAACTGTTGTTGTCAATGTCTGAGCCATCAACGTCTGAATTGGTCTTGTCATCGCTAGATTTGCCTTTGTCAGCGCCTGAAGAACCATGCATGTTTGTATCTGGTGGTATTTGGAAACCACCATTACCTTGTCCAGCAGCAGCAGCAGCAGCAAAAGCATCAGTCCAAATGGGAATTGTGACATATTCAAATGTAGGAGATGCCTTTTCTGCTTGTGATCCAGTCCTCTCATCAACCTGTGTACCTGAAACATCAACAATTTGTTCTTCCACAACATTTGAAGTTACCTCCACAATGTCTGGATTAGTGACAGGCATATAATTTAAAGTTCTAGATAAGGGTTCCAAATCAAACAACCAATTAGGACGACTTTCAGGATCACTAGGTTTATTCTCTAAGAACCTAACATGTACTCTTTCAACAATACGTTTGTCCTCCTTAAGATAAACCCTATAACCCATGCTATGCACTGAATACCCCATGAAGTAACCTTCATCACCTTTTGCACTAAATTTCCCTAAGGCATCACTAGTGTCTAAGACTACTACATGACATCCAAAAGGTCTGAGAAAACCAATATTAGGTTTTCTTCCCCAAAGTAGCTCATAAGGTGTCTTGTTCTGAATTTTGTTAACCAATGCTCTATTTTGCACATAGCATGCTGTATTAACAGCCTCAGCCCAAAAGGCTATGGGAAAGTGAGCATCAGCCAACATTGTTCTGGCTGCTTCAATTAGGGTTTTATTTTTCCTTTCAGCAACCCCATTTTGTTGTGGGGTCCTAGCAATACTGAATTGCCTAGTAATTCCCTTCCTGGCACAAAAATCATCAAGTTTCTTATTCCTAAATTCTCCACCATTATCACTCCTAAGCATCTTAACCTCATTGCCAGACCTTTTCTCAATTTGAGTGATAAATTCAATAAGAACATCAGCTGTGTCACTCTTCATAGCTAGAAAGAATGTCCAAGTAAACCTAGAAAAGTCATCAGTGACAACAAAACAATATGACTTTCCATTCAAACTTTCTATATTAGTTGGACAAAAGAGGTCCATGTGAAGCATATGAAGAGGTCTGGAACTAGTATGCACCTGCTTGGACTTGAATGAGACCTTGTGCTGCTTGCCTTTAAGACATGCAACACAAGAGTGGTCATTGTGGAAGGCCTTCTCAGGCAAACCATCAACTAAACCAAGCCTCACAAGTCTATTTATATTTTTAAAATTTATGTGCCCTAGTCTCCTGTGCCACAAATTACTTTCATCTACTGAGGCCTTAGCATAAAAACAAGACATATTTGCATTTACTTTAATCCCATTTAAATTCACATTATATATGTCCTTATGCCTAGGTGTTCTATACTCAATGTACTTCTCATCAGGGATCTTAAAATCCTTGCTTAACACCAAACACTCAGTATCAGTGAAAAGAACCTTATTTTTGTTATCACACACTTGTGATACACTAAACAGATTATAATCCAGTTCTTTTACCAGGAAGACATTTTCAAAACGTAGATTATTGGTGAGAAGGGTTCCTTTGCCTGTAATAGTTCCATATCCACCTCCAAAGTATACCTTATCACCATCTTGAATAGGAGTAAAGTTTGTCAGATAGTCTTCCTTTCCTGTCATGTGCCTTGAGCATCCACTATCCCAATATCCATAATCATTGATCTGTCTCTGAATGCCCTGCACATAAAGAAAACAAATTAGTTTTCTTTGGGAGCCCAAGTCTCAGAAGACTTGGATTCAACTGGTTGTTCAATAAGAACAGACTTAGTTCTCACAACAACCCCATTTTCATCCCTTTTAGGATGAAAAACCCAGTTAACCCCAATTGGTTTTGTAATGAACTTTGAAATGTAATTAAACCTATTACAAGTCATTGAAATTCCATTATTATTAGGGTTTTGATCTTTCTTGGGTCTCCATGTTAAGCTTGAAGAAGCTTTTGACCCCTTACCTTGTGGCTGCAAATACTTAGGTCTGGTCACGTTTCTGTCAGCGTTGGATTTTGTCCTGTCAACGCTGAAATTACCCTTGTCAGCGTTGAACCTAGGGTTTGCTACAGGAACCCATTGCCTATTTGACCAGGTGTTTGTCTTTTGAAAAGGTCTTTGTCCATTAGTGTTAGACCTTCTAGAGAAGAATGGGGCAGGTCTAATCACTTGTGAACTTTGCTGCACACAAGGTCTGGGTCTGACAACGTTTGACTTCTTAACAACGTTGACTTTCTTCCTATCAGTGCTGAAATTGTTCCTATCAGCGCTGGCTTTGGGAGCGTTGACACACTTGTATGCCAAATGTGAAAAGCTACCACAAGTATAACAGGCTTTCTTAGACACATTCTTAGGTCTAGAAGCAAAGAAACCTGTTCCATGATTGTTAACTTGGCTCTTGGGTGACCTATTATTTCTATACATCTCTGCATATTTAATGGTAGGTCTTCTAACGGTGTTTGAGCCTAGGTCAACAGCTTTACCAGTAACTGGGTGAGTAACCTTAATAGGTGGTGATTCATTGGGACTGTAGAATATTGATAATCAATGAATCTATGAAGGGGTTTGTTAATTTCTAGAGAGAGAAAGTTAGAGAGAGAAAGTGAGAGAAACTATGTGAATTTTATTAAGTGGAAATTAAGAAATGATAACAACCAACCCCTTTCCTTAGTGGAAAGGGGTATTTATAGTTCCAAGTCATAAGTGGACTTGGGCCGGTCCATGACAAGCCCATGGACCGGTTCTTACTTAAGTTAATAAGCAAATAATAACTAATTACTAACTACGATCTATTACAACATAAATCATATTGTGGAGTGACCGATACTTCTAATATACGTTAAAACGTATTTCTAACAATCTCCCCCTAAGGGAGGTCACTCCACGTTACAAAGTTCTAAACCTAGCATACTATACTAAGTCTTCGTTCTTTAGCTCGTAGTCTTTTCTTCTTTTCTTTCTTTTGTTGTGAATATGTTGATTTGATCTTTTTGGCTTTGACTTGAGAGCATTGTTCTTTGGCCTTTCACGTGCGATCTTTGCCTTTCTTGTGAACTTTGCCTCCTCGTGACTTCATGTTCCACACACTTACGTCTTTTTGTTGGATTCTTGAAAGCTTCAGAGTTTGGTACAGCGGAAGACTTCATCTTGTACTTTCTTAAATTTTTGTTGCAAAAGACATAAGCATGTGGGAACGACTTTTACAGGTACACCACAACACCACCGTCTTCACTGGTACACAGCAACGCCACCGTCTTCAACAGGTACTCAGCAACGCCACCGTCTTTAGCAGGTACACAGCAACGACACGAATAAAATGGCTTTGAACATTTTATTCTATTTCGGTAGCATTTTACCTCCGGTCGGTGAAGACCGTTGGACGATATTAGATATCGTACCCGTGACGGATAGTTTCAATTAAGTAACTTCCTGACAGGATTTCGCGGGTAAACCCGTTCTCTTTATTCGACCGTCCAAAGCTGACTGCGAACATAAAGAGTGAATCACTTGGATAAATTATCCTTGTGATTAAAAGCCGTCAATTCATGAAACCTGGAACAAGTGAATTTCAATTAAGATTTTCACCATCGTTGCTTTCCAGTTGTCACGAGCTCAATTCATAAAGAACCTTGCACGTTACCTACCAAGTGCTGTTTGATGTTGACACTAGAAGGATTTCCACTCGTCACTGTGGTCAATAAAGAGTCACTCTGAGTGTTCTGGCAAGATCATATGATAATGCGAAGAGGCCTGGAACGAGTTTAAGTTCAATTAAGAATTAAACCACTGTTACCTTCCAGTTTTTCACAAGATTGGTTCTAAAAGAACCGCACGTGTAACCTACCATGAGCTTGTTTGATGTTGGCTCAAGCAGGATTTCCATCTTCATAGTAATACTTGCGTATTACTCGGATGTTCTGGCAATATTACAGGAATACTGCGAAGGACTCATGAAAATCTCTTACTTTTCACAGTGTGTGAGAAAGCAAGGAATAAATGGAAAGTGTCCTAATGAGACTTTTGATGATCTCTTGGCTCTAGACTCGATTGTGCGTTTTGATTTAGTGAGCGATGGCTGGAGAGGAGTGCCACCTTTTCAATACCAGTCTATTCGGAGTGAATAAACCAGTAGATAACGTGTTGATCTCCGTGTGATTAAAACAAATACCTTTTGAGAGATATTTGAGTTAGCTGGGGAAGGGTTGTGCATTGCATCACTGGGTCCATGATGTCTTTCTTCAATACCGAGAATCATTAGCAAAAATGACCTCAATAGCATATGTATTGACCCGGTTTCTGCCTAAAGTTGTAAGGAGGGCTTCTTTCTTTACACCCTTTATCTTTACATTTCTTTTTCATTCTTCAACCCCTTCAATGCTTACCAATACGTCATTACTAGCACCTTGTTGTGATTGTTCCAGTGCTAGCTTAAGTACTTGGTCGGCATTCAGCTACGTTCACATTCTTTCTCCATCTTTCCTAGGACTTCTAATTCTAACTAGGGAATTGTCCTTGGGAAGATTCCATCGGCTCTGATGAATCATTGGACTAAACCTATTCCTACCACCCTTTTGTCACCACATCCGTCGTGAATTAAGCGTGTTTTGGGAAGGAATTGCCACCATGAAAACATCATTGAAAATCACCTAAGGTACTTGTGATATTAAAATCAAAAGTTTTGTACCTTAGGTGTTTTGATCATCAAAAACGCTCCCCCTTAACACGTGCTTAACACATATTAAGTTGGATTATCATTAAGTCTTTTTCATTTTAGCCAAGTAACACTTACGTCTCCTTAATCCCATTTTCTCCCCTTATCCAAAATGTTAACCATTAATATTTGGGATATTGAATGGATTAACCGGTCTTTGGGTAAAAATGAAATCAATGTTTGGCCATAGAACAAGTTATTGCTCCCCCTTAAGTTAATAAGGGATAGTTGTAGTGCTTTGGTATGACATATTTTGAAAGATTTAGAATCTCGTGAGAAATTCTTGAAAAATTATCATACCTTAACACTACACCAAGCCATTCAAGCACATTATTCACAAATTTACATATTCACAATTGAAAACCAATATAAAGTGACCTGAGATGTACGACCCATCAGATGGATCGTTGCAGTAGCTTGTGGTGCACTAAATACGGTCTTCCACCCACGAATCTTTCCAAGCTCCTCATCAATCTACGTTCACGGAGCTTTTGATCGATCTTTTTTATCACATACTTTGCCATCTGCCGGTAACCCGGATGCCAATCCTCCGTCATCTCTGGCAAAGTCCCACCCGAGTTCAGATGCTCCAACTTATCTCTGACTTGTATAAGAGTTCCATCACTATACTTGTGAAGCTCACCCACCCTCATAAACTTCATCAAACCTCGACTGTTCAAGTAGAAAATGCCGGAATTCGGGACAGAAATGCCGGTATAGGGACATCTTTCTACATGTTGAGGTAGCACTTGATTCACAGGACGGGTTAAGTTGAGCCTCCTCTGATAGCTTTCGACTCCCAACTGAAGATCCTCAACTCGTGACTTGATGACAACGCTTCGTGTGAACATACGAAGTGCTGTATTCAAAGCAATCAGGTCTTCACGAGGAATGTGAGTAAGTTGATCTCGGGTCATTAGAAGCAGCATATCTTCAATATCCTCAAGGCGAATGATGGAAAAATCTCCTTGCTGGATTTTGTATTCCCTGTCATCCTCCCTTTTCAAGCGAATCTCCGTCACATGATAGTAGCCGTTCTTGGCTTCAGTTTTCATTCCTAAGATGCTGGAGATACGGATGTCGGATCTAACATTGCTTCCAGACTTGACCATGCAGCAACCCCTGTACGCCCTTCGGACTCGTTCGTCCCAATGAGATGCACCTATGACAGCATACATATCATAATTACGATTCATTTTTGGGACCCAGAGTCGATTTACCTTTTCCTCGATGAAGGGTATTGTCCCCCAGTTGGCAGCTTTCAGCAAAGTCAGGGATGTTGCATACTTTGATGACCCCTTCATAAGATACTCAAGATCATTGGTGACGAAGAAGTCAAGAGTAATCTGATTATCTTGAGCAGGATCCATTGGAGGTGGAGCTCTTTCTAATTCATGAAGTCCTGGCCGTTGAACGGTTTTCAAAGCCTTTATGATCTCATCGGCATAGTACTCGAGCTCCATTCGGGGTAATAGGGTTTTGGCACGCAGTCTCTTATCTTTCAGTGCTTTCTTTACCAAGGATGGAGTAACCGAAGTCTTATACTCATGAGCAAGAAATGCACATAAGTCAATCGGACTTCGGATACGCAGATATAGCACATCTTTGTCAGCATCTGTGATCGGATCATATTGTGCTGCTGCCGTGATCCAAGCTTGTGGTGGTGCAGACTCGTCTATCTCCAACGTGTCTTCCCAGGCACGAATGCTTGGTTCAGGAACCGTAGATTGTTGAACCTGTTGTTGAGGAGTGGAAGTGCGAACATCTACTGGTTCAGTTTCAGGCATTTCAGCAGTGTCTTGAACTGGAGAGTGTTGTGCAGCTTCGGGTTCCGTCACTGATTCTGCAATCACAGGAGGAACAACAGCAGAACTAATGGGGTTAGTGGTAATAGGTAAAGATACAGCGACAGAGATACCAGGAACCGATGACGCTGTAGTGGCATTCACATCGTGGCGCCACTTAGTTCGTCTTGATTCTGAGGATGTCGACTTGTCCTTCTGTCCTGCATCTTTTGTGGACTTGGTTCCAGTAGCAGTCTTCTTGGAGCTGGTAACCTTGTCTCCCTCTTTCGGCTGTTCACCCCCATCATCATCCTGATTTTCATCCCCGTTATTATCCCTAACACTCTCCTGGTTCTCATCACCACCATCATCGCCATCATCATCATCCTCATCCTCGTCATCATCCTCATCATCCTCATCATCCTCATCATCATCACCACCTTCGTCATCGTCTTTCTCCTTTTCACCTTCTTCTTCTTCTTCTTCCTCTTCTTCACCCGTACCCTCTTCTTCACTCTCTTCCCTTTCTTCCTCAGGTAAGATGTGATATGGTACCACACTTCCAAACATTTTGAATAATCTATCATCCTCCATGATAGCATCATTCAGGGATTTATATAGAGCCCGTTGAATCCTCGACTTGTTATACGACCCAAGTTCCACCATTCGAGCCTTAAGGATCTTCTTCAATTCAAAATCCGTCAGGTCATAAGCAATCTTATAGGCGGCTTCTGAAGGGTTGGAGGATTTGACCATCAAGTTGTCAGCAGCAAGTGTCTTCAACTCGTCACGAAGCTTAGGCATTAAGGATTCAACGGATTCTTGCACTCTTTCTTTCACAGATGCTTCAAGTGCTTCTTTTTGTTCCTTATATTTATCCCTCATTGCTTGAAGTCTGGTAATGCGTGCAGCATGCTTATCAGCCTCAGCCTGCTTAACTCGAGCAAGTTCCTCTGCATGAGCTTTACGTGTAGCTTCCATGTCTGCAGCGAACTTGGCAATCAACTCTTCTTGAGCTTTCTGAGATGTTTCTTCCCTTTGAGCTCGTCTTTGCAACTCTTGGCGAAGTTCATCCATTTCGCGTTTGTGATTATCAAGCATTTCGGCCATCACTAATGCAGCCATTGCAGATGTTGCAGAACTACTCTGGGTTGACTGAATAGGCTCGGTTGTTACTGCTGTACTAACGATGGGGATTATGGGTGGTGGAAGAAATGGTGTGGAAGCCGGTCGGGTTGGTCGGGTTGTTAAGGGTTGGATTGGTGGAGGTAGAGTTGCCAAGGGTTGAATTGTCACCATGATTGTAGGAGCAGCAGGTTCCTTTTCCACACTTGTTGAAATAGGGATTGATGGCTCCTTCGAAGTGGAATAGTTTTCAGGTGACCCAAACTCATCAACATCATGCGGTTCCTCGTACTCATCCTCGATATCTACCCTCGCACCTGAACCACTACCGCCTGTATCTTTCCTACTCCTTTTAATAGCCATCTTCATCATTTGTTGCTCGGATTTGTCAAGAGTAGGATCAACAATATCTGCTTCATCACGTAGACGCATCAAATCCTTACCCTTTCCTTTCTTACCCTCTGTCTTCTTCTTCTTGGGTTCGGGTTCAGGTAACGCAGCTGGTTGTTTGCGTTTACCTTTACTCTTAACCGTTGTGGAAGAGTCTTCTCCAGTTTGAAGGTTTGCTTTCAGCCTCTGGATTTCTAACTGTAGTAGCTTGTAATCTGCAGAACCTTTGATTTTTTCAGATAAAAGGTAATCAGGAACAGGACCAGGAATCACACCAGTAGACGGTCCTTCATGCCTCAGATCTACAGTATCATCAGCTTCTTCAGTGTGATAGCGACCTCCTGCACGCCTATCAATAGTAGCATCAAGCTTCATAAAGTAATTTATGATGAGCTTAATAAACCGAGGATAAGGAAAGAAGTTTGTCTTCAGCTTCTTGTTGTGGAAGAGTTGGAAGGTGAATTCTTCCCATATCAACAAAGCATAATCTGAATTCGCAGCTTTGTACATGCCATAGAAGAGGTTCATTATCGGACTTCGCAAAGCATCATGTCCACTCGTTTTTGGTGTAAGGCATTTACTGAGAATACCCATCAAAGCTCTCCAAGGTTGTCCCACCTTAGCAGTTGTAAACTCAGATGCAACTCGTATTTCCGGACATCCAAGTGCATCAAATAACTCCGCGAGTTCATCTTTAGTAGGATCCCTTGAGAAAGACATGCCCTTGGGTGTATCCCGTATACCAAGCATCTTACGGAAGTCTGAAACGGTGAGTGTCTGCTGCTTGTTGTCGATGGTGAAGGTGATCTTGTTCGAAGTGAAATCCTTGGTTGCCCAAAATTCAAACATATACTCATAAGGCACCGAGGCTGTACTCCTAAGGGCGTTCTTGAAATGGGAGTTATCAAGAATGGCTATGGCGACCTTAAAACCATGGTGAGTGGATTTAGAAACCTGCTTTAGCTTATAGTTGTTGGGTATAAACTTAAGGGTTCGAGCTTTAGCAATATCGGCTTCCCTAGATTCTTGGATAGCTTGTACTGTTGGATTAGTCATTTTATCTGCTTAAGATAAGACATGAAAGGTTGATGCACAAAAACAGATAGATATATATCATTCTACTTCTAAGCATAACACATTTCATAAGATAAAACAACAAGTACATAGATAGCATGTAAACAAGAAAACTCTTCATCCGGAACATTTATTCATTCGGAACATCTTCATCCGGAACTTTCTTCATTCGGAACTTCTCCTCATTCGGAACTTCTTCATCCGGAAGTTCTTCATCCGGAACTTCCTTCATCCGGAAGTTCTTCATTCGGAACTTCCTTCATCCGGAAGTTCTTCATTCGGAACTTCCTTCATTCGGAAGTTCTTCATTCGGAACTTCCTTCATCCGGAAGTTATTCATTCGGAACTTCCTTCATCCGGAACATTCCTTCATTCGGAACTTCCTTCATTCGGAAGTTCTTCATTCGGAACTTCCTTCATCCGGAACATTCCTTCATTCGGAACTTCCTTCATTCGGAAGTTCTTCATTCGGAACTTCCTTCATTCGGAAGTTCTTCATTCGGAACTTCCTTCATTCGGAAGTTCTTCATTCGGAACTTCCTTCATTCGGAAGTTCTTCATTCGGAACTTCCTCATTCGGAAGTTCTTCATTCGGAACTTCCTCATTCGGAAGTTTTTCAGAAGAAATCCTTCATTCGGAAGTTCAAAACCATGTTCATCCGGAACTTTTACAAACGAGGCTTATGATGATTAATCTAGCGCGTTTGTGAGTTTCTAAGGCAAACTAAGGCATATAAACATCATTTAACCTATTCCGAGCAAATCCCACCATAAATCCCTAATCAATTTAGCCTAATTTAATCAAAAACCCTAAGTGGATTGAACTGAGTAATTGAGCATGTTTAATCAGAATTATGTGATAAGAAATGTGGATTAGAAGATAACAAATTGATGTGTATACCTTAATTAAGCAGATGAACAGGAAGGAATGATCAGACGAAGGTTTTTAAGAGTTTGTGTGTGTATATGCAACAATGGCGGCAAAGGAATAGAAAAACAGTGATTAGAAAAAATTTGGGGGCGGGGGGGGTGTGATATTTGACTTAGGTCAAAACAAATTTTGCCAAGTTTCACTAAATCACATTTTTAGTCCCTATATTTTCTAAACTTTTCCTTTTCCTTTTTGTTTCCAACTTTTTCATTTTACCTAACTCTTGTTAAACTTACACACAATCTTAGCAAACGCATCTATTAGTATATCCTCAAAATCTAAAAGCCATGCTTATCACTTAGAACGAACACAAGTCGTTTTCTAAAGCAAAACCACTCAATTACCATGAAGCCCTTAATTTTCATAATCACTTTTGAAGATCAATTTTAATGACGAAGATGATTTTACTATTTTCTCCCCCTTAAACGATGACCCGTTTTCTATTTAAAGAGCTGTAGTCATTGTTTAAAGAGTCAAATAGTGATGAAAGCATTTCCAATTTATCTCTTGAAAAATTTTGATTCGTGGTTTTAATAAGATTTCTCTTATTTTAACAAATTAATGCACTTAGACGTACACTAATTCGTGTCAGACCAAGTTATAAAATAAACTTGATCCCTTTGCATGATTTGGCTTGTAAATCACGCCCGAGAAAATTAATTCCCGTTCTGAGCCAACGTTTTCCAAGGGAAATACGTGACTTTAATATGAAAACCGGGTTGCAGTCTGAAATAACTACAAGCCATTATGGGCATGTTTTAAAAATGTACAACTTTTATACGGACTCTATTTATGGCACCGTGTCAATATTGATCGACATTTCTAAGGCCGTAAATATTACCGTACTAAAAGACATGCCCGATTTAAAAAGAAAAATATTTTTGGTTTTTCTTGGTTTTATATTTTTTATGGTTTTTCTAGGTTTTATATTTTTTATGGTTTTTCTAGGTTTTATATTTTTTATGGTTTTTCTAGGTTTTATATTTTTGTATTTTCTTTTTGTGGTTTATATATTTACGATAATGTACATGATCACAACCAAAGGATACTCTGAATAGTTTACCACGACTATTCAGCTGATTCTTCTGCCAACTCTTTGAGTGTCGCTGGAGTGAATGATTTCATGCCAAGCTTGTCGATCAAAAACTCGATTCGTCCTCGATCTAAGGCTTTGGTGAACATATCCGCCAGCTGGTACTCAGTAGTGACAAAATACAGCTCGATCACTCCGTTCTCCACCTGCTCTTTGATGAAATGGTAGCGAATGTCTATGTGCTTGGCCCTGGAATGTTGAACATAGTTGCAGCAAAGGGCAATGGCGCTCTTGTTGTCACAATACATCGGGATTTTGTTAAATCCAAGACCGTAGTCAGTTAATTGTGATCTCATCCAAAGGACTTGAGCACAACAACCGGACATGGCGATGTATTCAGCCTCCGTGCTAGAAATTGCAGCGCTTTTCTGCCTTTTTGAAGACCAACTGATCAATCTATCTCCTAGGAGTTGCACAGATCCAGAAGTGCTACGCCTCGTATCTTGACATCCAGCATGATCGGCATCTGCGTATGATATTAAAGCAATCGAGGAATCTTTCGGATACCATAGACCACGATGAAGTGTTCCTTTTAGATACCGAAAGATCCTTTTCACAACATGTAAGTGCTTTTCGGTAGGCCGAGCCTGATACCGGGCACACATGCATACAGCAAATTGCAAATCAGGCCTGCTAGCAGTCAGATAGAGAAGGGTGCCAATCATTCCACGGTAAAGTTTCGGATCGACAATAATCCCATCCCTATCTTCATCTAACTTGGATTTCTCCACCATTGGAGTGTCTACGGGGTCACAATTCTCAAAGTTATATTTCTTAAGAGATTCTAGAGCATATTTGGATTGATTAATAAAGATGCCTCTGGGATTCTGAGAAATCTGTAATCCTAAGAAAAATGAGATTTTTCCCATCATCGACATCTGAAAGCGTGTGGACATTATCTTCTCAAATTGTTTAGACAATTCTATGTTAGTGGCAGCAAAAATTATATCATCAACATAAATTTGTACCAGAAGCATGTCGTTGCCGTCTTTGAGAGTGAAAAGAGTGGGGTCCACTTTGCCTTTGGAGAAGCCTTCCGACATGAGATATGTTGACAGGAGATCATACCACGCGCGTGGAGCTTGTTTCAACCCATAGAGAGCCTTCTTAAGCTTGTACACATGGTTAGGAGACTCCGTACTGACGAACCCATCCGGTTGACTAACATAAACCTCTTCCCTTAGTTCACCGTTCAAAAATGCCGTCTTCACATCCATTTGATAGACGATCATGTTCATATGAGCAGCAAACGCAAGGAATAGTCTAATCGCCTCCAATCTAGCCACAGGAGCAAAAGATTCCTCAAAATCTATACCCAAGGCTTGTTTATATCCTCTAGCGACCAATCTTGCTTTATTCTTCAATACCGAACCCATCTCATCAAGTTTAACCTTATAAACCCATAACAAAGTAAGGATGTTAACCTTGTCAGGGCGAGGAACCAATTCCCATACTTCAAGTCGTTTGAATTCATTGAGTTCCTCCTGCATAGCTTCGATCCAAGATGATTGGGTCATAGCCTGCTGCCAATTTTTGGGTTCAACTTCAGAGAGAAATGCATCAAAGTAACAATATAGTGCACTCTCTTGTAATTGATGGCGAGTAGAGACTGGTCGATCTAGATCTCCAATAACATTCCTAATTGGGTGATCTTTTGTCCATTTAGTGCTATGTTTTTCAATCCTAGGTGGTCTGGAGTGAACAATAGATGGAGCTTCTTCTGAGGTAGAGGCGGCTGAAGGGTTTTCAGGGATCGCTACACCAAAGAAAGGAAGCTCTTGCAAGTGAGCATATTCCAAGTCGTGATCAGTGGAATCCTCTTCTACATCATTAGGCACAAGTAGGGGTGATGATTCAGGTGTAGTTTGAGAATCACTTGGTGAAGGTGCATCCGGTTCAATGTGAATTGTAGATGCATTAGATAAAGGTTCATTAGCTTGAGCAACCACTTCAGGTATTGGAGCAATTACTGCTGGTGCTGGAACTTCATCAGTCGGGGGATCGAAGAATTCATCAAACAACGGTTGAAACAGTTTATCCCACTCGGGCCTTGATGGTGGTAAAAATGATGTAGAAGTAGGATTGTTGGGAACTAATCCGGAACTTATAGCGCCGGGTCCCATCTCATGAAGCGCGGGTTCAGAGCTGTGTTGCTCAGAAGCCATCGCTGTCAGCTCGTCAAAATCAGCGTCCATAGTTTCTACAATCTTGCTAAGACGACGGTTATAGATTCGGTATGCTCTTTTGGACGGTGAATAACCAATGAAAATACCTATGTCGGCTTTTGGTTGAAGCTTACCCAAGTTCTCACTATTGATGTTTGGATAACACAGAGCACCAAACACATGGAAAAATGAAACATCGGGTTTGCGGTCATGTAGAAGCTCATAAGGTGTTTTTCCATGGCGTTTCCGAATGATAGAACGGTTTTGGGTAAAACATGCAGTAGAAATAGCCTCTGCCCACAAGAACAATGGAGCGTTCGCATAAATAAGCATGGTCCTAGCAGCTTCCATAAGTGTGCGATTTCGTCTTTCAACGACACCGTTTTGTTGTGGAGTGCGTGCAGCGGATGTTTCATGTGATATACCAACTCCTTCATAATAATCACGAAGAGTCTGGTTGACGAACTCTGTACCATTGTCTGTACGAATACGGCGGACAGTGGTATTCAAACGTACCTGAATGAACTTCAGAAAAGTGATGATAGCTTTCGGAGCTTCATCCTTTGTACGTAGAAATCTAACCCATGTAAACCTTGAGAAATCATCCACAATGACGAGAATGAATTTCTTACCGCTCACACTTTCAGTTCTCATCGGTCCACAAAGATCCATATGCAAAAGATGAAGTTTTTCTTGATTAGTGTCTTCAGCTTTGGGTTTGTAAGATTTCTTGGTGCTTTTCCCCCTTGAACACGCGGAACATAAATGATCCTTGTGAAATTTAAGCTTGGGAAGACCACGAACTAACTCGTTTTTAGCCAGATGATTTATAGCATCAAAATTAAGATGAGATAATCTGCGATGCCATAACCATGACTTGGTCTTAGAAGCTTTAGAGAGAAGACATACTGGAGAAGCGGCCAGCATGTCTTGTAAGGACAAAGTGTAAAGATTTGCACCACGAGATCCCTTCAACAAATCTTTTCCTTCCAAGTTGCGGATGAAACAAGTGTGTTGTCGAAAAGCAACCTCAAGGTTGGAATCACAAAACTGTCCTACTGAGAATAAGTTATGACCAAGACCTTCAACATAGTATACCCTAGAAATCGTCACGTTTCCAATCTGATATTCACCATACCCCATAATCTTTGCAATATGATCATTCCCAAATTTAACCGTACCAAGAAACTTGCTGACGAAATTTCGGAGCATCGAGCGATTTCCGGTCATATGTTTTGAACAACCGGAGTCCAAATACCACAGGATGATTTGGACCACCTGAAAATATCACCACACAAAGACAATGTAGAGGTATCGGAATCTGAGTGTTCCTTGTGATTAGCAGGTACAGATTTAATAATCTTAGATTTGCTAACTCTAGGTTTCTTAGATTTCCTAGCCTTTTTCTTCTTAATTAGTGGTGTAGATTCTAATTGGCTCAAATCCTGAGGTATTTCTACACTGATAGGCACTAAAGTGGGGGCTGACCTAATTAAAGGGCGCTGTTTCCTTACTTGAGTGCGAGTGTTCCTAACTAAAGGACGCTCAGACCTAACCTCAATGGATGCATTCCTAGTTAAAGGGCACATTTTACCATCGAGAGTAAAGGTCCTACCAGTGGGACGCCATTGCCAGCCAACTTGGGCACGAGTTCTACCCGTTGGCTTCCATTCAAGTCCATTCTTAATAGCATTCATTTCATTAACGTGATCAATCAGACACAAATCATGACGCTGTGAAAACATACATTCATTACAATTCCAACAATTTAAATCAGAATTCACGAATGGTTTAGGCTGCTGCACAAGCGCAGAGCTTTTAGTCTTAACATGATTCGTTTTATTTAAAACTGAACTAACATTCCTATTGTGGACTTCTACTTTCTTCTTTGTGGCACTACTAGTGGCGGGCTTGATCTTAGTTTTCTTGAGTGGCGATCCTTTAGCCTTAGTAGTCTCTTTTAATCCTGTAGAAGGCAAATTGGGAACATTAGCAGCAGATTTTAAAGGTGTCTTACTCGATTGTGCCAATGACGGTTTCGCTCCTGGAGTCTTATTAAATGGAGTGACAGCAATGGGCCTATTATTAAGTAGTGCAGAACCTGGTGTACCTATGTATTGTAAATAAGCCAAGCAATATTGAACTCGCTTAACATATTCATGAGCCGAATAATAGTCGCTACTTGAGGGATCTAAGGCATAAAGATCGTCTAAAATATCCCTAAGAAGATCGACATGCTTAATGGCATTCTTCATATAATCATCATAGGTAAGCTGGTTTCTCTTATGAAGCGGATTCTTATAAAGCACTACTTTCTTGGTTGTTGGAGCACTAGTGGACGGTGCAGAGTCGGTAGCTAAGTTATCAACAACTTCTTGTCGGGTGAGAAGAAGTGTCTCCTTTAACTCAGCCAAAACCATATTTTTGTCTATGAGCAGGATGTTCAAGTCAGAGATTTCTTCGCACTTTTGGTTCAGTTGTTCAACATAATATTGTTGCTGTGTCGCATTAAAAGCGAATCGATCTTCTAGTGAACCATAAAGAGCGGATAGTCCCTGCCTTGTCCGATCCATCTCCCCTAGAACAGTTGATAGTCTAATTTCTAAGACCTGGTTTTTAGACTCTGCGGCCTCTAGTTCCATTCTTAATGTTTCTTTTGATGATATCTCTCTCTTCAATCTCATGATTTCTTCCTCTAATGTCTTAACAATTGCAATCATCTTGTCACTATTCTCAACACCGTTTTCACAAACATTTGATATCAAAAGATTTTCATTTTGAGCTTGTTGTTTTAATTCTAAAGATATACAATGTTGTTCTAGTTGATTAAAGCGTTGAGAAAGTAAATTATAAGAATCTTGTAGCTTTAAAAACTCAGCGTTAGATTCGTGACAAGAATGATTATCTACCTCATTTACAGTTTCAGCAACATTTACAGAAATATCACAAACATCATCACAAATATCATTACAAATATTCACAGCATCACAATTCATCATAGCGGATGTAAGCTCATTCGAATATTTAACATTTACAATAGTAAGCACATCACACGAGATTACTTCGGACAAGAATCGGTCATATTCGGTTGAAATCTTTTCCTTTTCAATTAGTTGCAGTTCGTAAGCGGTGTCCATTTCATAAAACACTTTTTGAACTTCACCAATTTCAAACTGAAGATTTTCCTTAAGAGATGCAAAACTTCTTTTTAGACTTTCGACAAACGGATTGATCTCAGTTTTAAACACCTCGTTCATGTGTTCGAAAGCCCATTCTCCGGCATTTAAGCCATTTGAAGTCGTACATTCCAAGATGACCTTGTCAAAGTTAGTAAAGTATCGGTTAATCTCTTGCAAGTTTAACCATACAGTGCTAACAGGTGGAAGATTCTTTGGAATTTCCTTAGGACCTTCCATGTTGACAAGTGTAGGAAATGTACTAGGGCTTTCTTCCTCTATCATGTAGGTTGGTGCTGTAATGAGATCTTTGTCCATATGGAAGCGAATTCTAAAATCAGTTTTAGCAAGCTCCTTATTCATTTTGAAATAATTACAATCAGGATATTTTGCTGAATTGTATGACCGATCCTCATCAACTAGAGCCTTACTTGTTCGATCATTGGGAAAAACAATCGGGTCTAAAGCCAATCCTAATTGAGTTGCATTATAAAGTCTAGGACTATGTCTTAAAGCTTGTTTTGCATATCGTGGATTAGGGGGAAGGCCTTTTAGACGTGATAAGTTAAACTCTTTAAATGAAGCATCAAATAAGTGAACTAGTTGTGAAGCAGCGTATTGTCTTAACAGCAAGTAGTCTAGACTTCTAATCTTATTAGTAGCATTAATCTCCATTTCAGTCTTCTTAGATTCGAGTAATTCAAAATCAGTTTGAAGTTTTTGAAAATTAGTGACCACTAACTCCTTTTCTCTAAGTTCACTAGACAAATTTGCTCTTAAGTTTTCGATTTCCTGCAAGTGACCCATTTGTTTGTTTCTAAAGTGATCATATTCGAGATTAGTGAGAACACTAGACAAAGGCACTAATTCCAAAGTTTGTACTTTCTCATTGCTTAAGGCAAGCTCATCAGACAAATTCTTATTCTTAGCTAAGGTTTCTAAGAGTGCAGCATTCATTTGGCTAAGTAGTGTAGCAGGAACCATGACCAAATCTTGTTGAGCAGGAGTAGGCGTATGCGAACTGGGTCCCGGTTGTGATTCACTCAAAATCTGGGAACTCACATTGATATTGCTATCATTGTTTGTCTCCTCATTTGAAAGACTCACCACCGAAGATTCATTCGAATCAGCACTCTCTTGCCCAACTTGATGTGGTTGAATACTAGCATCAGTGGCATTATCAGTATTATTAATAAGTACCTCAGATTTCTTATCTGGCCCTAAGCTGGAAAAAGTTGCCATGAAAGCAGCCTTTGCAGTTTGAAAGTCATCACAATCGGAATCATACGCATCAAGATCATCGGCTTGGTAAGCTGCATTTTGCGTAGTGACAACGTCTTGTTCAGCAATCCCTGGGTCAGCAAGAAATGCAAGCTCCTCTTCATCAAGTTCTCTTCCTTGCGCCTGAGCATTTACCAGATAGATCTTTTCTGCAAACCACTGTCCATCCCTTCTCCTCTTGGGTTTCTTACAATCCCTGGACATATGACCCTCTTCCTTGCAGTTGTAGCATGTGATCATTCTCAACTTGCCTGTATTAGCCCGTGGAGGATTATTGACCATTGGAGCAGGAGCAGGATTGGCGGTGCGAACATTGGTTGATGTGGAAGTTCTCCCCTGATACGGCTGAATTGGCTGAACCATTACTCTGCCATTCTCAATTGTAGCTTGTTGGCGAGAATTGGATGAATTCCTCAACTGATTGTTGGTAGGAGCTGATCCTCTGAATCCTCGTTTGCTTAAAGTTCTTGTGAGGTAAGCAGACATAGTAGTTAGCACTTCAACTGGGTCAGCTCCTTGTTGGAATACAGGAACTGGGACTTCCTCATCATCACAATATAGTGCTTGATCTGGATGAGCTGCATAATCAGTATAAGGAAGACTCATTTGATCAGGGTAGCTTGTTGGATATGCTGCATTCTCTTGATAAGAAGAATATGATGGCTGAGCATAATGTGCAACATTTGCTGGATGAGGTTGTGAAGCATACTGTGGTGAGGGTGCATTGAACCGATATTGTTGCTGATGTGAGGTGGGTGGTTGTGGTAGAATCGAGTATTGGGGAAAGGCTGGTGTCATGTAAGGTGATTGATGATAAGCTTGATGTCCCAAGATATAGGGTGTGTTGTTGTGAGACAAGCTTGGTTGATTCGCCATCAATGCTAAAGAATCTGGGTGCATACCACGAGGAGAACGGTGCATAATCACATGCTTCTCATGCTGCTGAAGGAAGGCATAGATTTGATCTAAATTGCACTTATGCAAATCCCGGGTTAACTTCACATCGGTAATATACTCACCCCATTCAGCTTGAGGTAGAGTATTCAAGAATTTAGTGTTAACCTGGAATGGTGCAATCACAAGATTGTATACATTCAGATCATTCATAAGTGTGGTGAATCTGAAGTAATAATCGTGAAGCGTTTCCCCTGGGTTGTAGGTGAATCTATCAAACAAATCATACAGCTGACACTCCCTTTCTTGTTTGGTGAGAGACGTGCCTTGTAGCAACACCTTTAACCGTTCCCATAGATCCTTTGCCACCGTATACTGACTCACCATCCTATAGATGTCATGGGGAAGAGCTTGGAGAATTGTTTGAAGAGCTTTTTCATCTGCATCTGCAACAAGTTGTTGAGCTGGAGTGAGTTCTTCAAATTCTCGTGGTCTAGTCACGTTGTCAACCGTAATGGTACCATAGTCGAGTGGACCATTCAAAATCGATTTGACCATAAGTCTTCCGTATGTCGGTTTCCCCTTTAGATATTGCATCATTCGACCTTGCCATGCCTCAAACACCTCTTTAATAAGCATCGGTGGACGGCTATCAGTTCCCGTTATGATTGATATATCCGTAAGAGATGTCATCTGAGGCATTACTGAATTTGGATTCATTTTGTTTTTCTTCAAAGAAACAGAGATTATCGGTTGATCGAGCAGTGAAGTAAAGCTTGTGAATTGTGTTGTGTTTTTGTTGTATGAAACCAAGATTAAATCCTCTAAAAAATCGTCGAAAAAACAAGCAAAATCACCCTTGATTCGGAACTTTTTGTTGATTCGGAAGTTTGATTCGGAAGATTACCTTGATTCGGAACTTTTTGTTGATTCGGAAGAATACCTTGATTCGGAACTTTTGGGTTGATCCGGAACTTCTTGGTTCGGAAGTTCTTGATCCGGAACTTTGGCTTGATCCGGAACTTCTTGACTCGGAAGTTCTTGGTTCGGAACTTTGGCTTGATCCGGAACTTCTTGACTCGGAAGTTCTTGGTTCGGAACTTCTTGACTCGGAAGTTCTTGGTTCGGAAGTTTCTTGATCCGGAACTTCTTGACTCGGAAGTTCTTGGTTCGGAAGTTTCTTGACTCGGAACTTCTTGGTTCGGAAGTTTTTTGATTCGGAACTTCTTGACTCGGAACTCCTTGGTTCGGAAGTTTTGCTGAATGAACAGAAACTTTGTCCGATGAACAGTAGAACAGTAAAACTTACGATTAAGCCCAGATTTTGACCAAATAACCCAAAAAGTTTTGTGCTTTCGACTAAAATAAGTAACAACTAATACTTATCCACTAATCCCAATCACAAAAACATCAAAAACACCAAGAATCAAGATGATTTTTCTTAAAGAACACTAATACAATCAAAAACTAAAAAACCACACAAATCACCACCTTAAATCACCCCATAGCTCTTGATACCAAATGTAGAATATTGATAATCAATGAATCTATGAAGGGGTTTGTTAATTTCTAGAGAGAGAAAGTTAGAGAGAGAAAGTGAGAGAAACTATGTGAATTTTATTAAGTGGAAATTAAGAAATGATAACAACCAACCCCTTTCCTTAGTGGAAAGGGGTATTTATAGTTCCAAGTCATAAGTGGACTTGGGCCGGTCCATGACAAGCCCATGGACCGGTTCTTACTTAAGTTAATAAGCAAATAATAACTAATTACTAACTACGATCTATTACAACATAAATCATATTGTGGAGTGACCGATACTTCTAATATACGTTAAAACGTATTTCTAACAGGGACTTTCACATAGCAAACCTCCCTTAACAAATAAAGTAGGGTTAGCTTTCTTCCACTCATTTAGGTCAGTCAGTTTTTGTTGATACTCTTCTACTGGAGTGACAACTCTTGGTGGAGGAGAGAATTCCTCTTCTTGGCATTCTGGTATACCAGTCCAAGACAAATCCTTTCTAAGGACACCATAGAAGTCACCAGCTGGTGGTGGAACCAGAGAGTAATCATTCATCCCAATCCCAGTCATGTCCTTAGGATCTCTTTGTTTAGCTACACATTCTCCTAGGGCTTGGGTGGCTTTATCAAATCTTTGAATCTTGAGGTCAACATTATCTTTATTCTTAATGGCCTCATCTAACTTAGCCTGAAGGTCTCTATTGACCTTTGTCATGATATTTCTAATATCCATACTACTCTCTAGCTCATGTTTTAAGATATTTATCTTATCTTTTGAATCAAATTCCATTTTCTTATATTCAGAAACGGTTTTCTCAGTTTTAGTAAGAGCTAGTTGGTAATTGGATAATTTACACCTTTCAGTGCTCATATCATCTTTTAGTTTTAACACCTCTTTGTTAAGTCTATCAGTGTTTATCCTACAACCTTTGCTACAAAAAGCATCATCATATACCTCATTATCAAATGAAGAGGAGGAGTGTGCCATGAGAGCATATTCAACATGCTCTTCTTCTTCTTCAATATCAGCAATCAAAGCTTTGTCCTCTTCAGCATCCTTAGCCAGATAGCTCCAATCCCATCCAGTACCATCAATTCCTTGAACTGCAACCATGGCCTTGGACTCTTGAGCTTTAACAACCTGACTTGAGGGTTTACCAACATCAGATCTTCTAGGAGATCTGCATTCCCTCATGAAGTGCCCCATGCGATGACAGTTGTAGCACTCAACTTTGGATTTATCAAATCCAGCAGTGTCTTTAGCATTGAAGGTCATCTTCTTCTTGAACCTTCTATTCCACCTATTTGCTCTTATACTAGCAAGAGCCATGTTCCACTTGATGTCCATTTCTTCCAAGTGTTCATCACTTATCTGCTCAAGGTCCTCATATGTAATCACTGAACCATTGGGCAAAGAAGCAATGTAAGCACACACAGTATCCAAATCCAAACCAGCAGGTTTAACTCTTGGGGAGTCATTCATGAATGTGTCAGCGTCTGAAAAGGAGACGTTGACAGGACTTGTTCCAGCGCTGACAAAAGATGATCCAGTAACTGGATGCATAAAAGAGTCCTTCTGATTGAATTGACCTTCACTATGAGAGAAGAAGGCCATGTTGCTGGTGCTAGCTTTGCTTCCATGTGCTGAAAGAGTTTCATCTTCCAACAATCTTAGTTTGTTGTAGATGTCATCAAACGAGGAGCTCTTGTAAGTATTATTGGCAAGAATAGATCTTGCCTCAATCTTCCATGCCTCACCAAGACTTTTCAGAAAGGTAGCATTGGTGTCAATATCACCAACTTGTGTCCCCATGAAGGACAACTTGCTTGTGATGTCAAGCAATCTGCGTCTCACACTACTCAGTTTCTCATTGGGCTGAGCTTTGAAGACAGCATAATCATGCAGAAGTTGCTTCTTCTTTTCTTCCTCAGTGTCTGCATTACCACCATATGCAACTTCAATTGCTTCCCAAAGATCCTTAGCAGATTCATAGCCTCTAAATTTGTGCTGATTTTCTTGTCCCAAAGAGACTTTCAGAATATTTAGGGCTTTCATGTCAACCCTTTTCTTTGCAATATCTTCAGCACCTACAGCTCTACCATCTCCAGGTTTTTCTTTCTTATCTTCATCAGGACATCCTTCAACAACTGATCTTTCCGTAATGGCATCCTGAATCTTTTGAGCCTTATTGAATGAGTTTCCATATTCAATAATCTCCCAGAGTGTGTAATCAAAGATCCCCAGATATTGTTCAAAGTTGAACTTCCATAAGTCAAAGTTGGTTGCATCAAGCATGGGAATCTTGATGTTTGGTAATGGTGAAGAGGAGGAGGTTATTGCTTCAGACATGATGTTTTTAGGGTTTTGAGAAAATTAGGGTTTTGGTGTTCGTGTATCGTTCTGGTGTTCTTCAAAGATCAAAAGTTCCTCAACAAGCTCTGATACCGCTTGTTGATCCCAAACTTAGATCGATTAGCTTTGTGTATACGAGATTAGATCAAGTATAACACGTAGAGAAACCTTTGTTATATGCTTTGTGAATCTAAGTATTATGCGGAATATAATACTTAAACAAGAACACAATATGTAAACAAAACTTTCACTTTGATTATGAATGTCGAACTTGCTTACAATGAAAGATGTTTACGAATGAGAACTTAATGAAAACTTGATACTAAACATTAACCTAAAGGCCTTCTTTTATAGACTAAGAAGCCTTGTACAATAAGCTACGTATCAACTATTCTAGGTAAAGATAAACATAGAAAATACATTGTCGTTTCTATCCTTACTAGAAGTATTCTAGAATACAATAAACGTGTAGCTCACATCTTCTATCAGTGCTTGTCTTCAATCTATCAACGCTTGACTTTAACTTGTCAACGCTTGAGCTGTCAGCGCTCACTTTGTTCTTGTCAACGCTTTTGTTGTTCTTGTCAGCGTTCAAGTGATCTGGCCTTAATTTATTCCCAACAATAACAATGTTACCTATAATGGTAATATTAAGACTACGGTCTCATGGACGGTATAAGATGTATGACTTGATTTATAATATATTGCCTAACTAGCAATACGAGGACTAACTTCTGATATTATACTTGTGTTCTGCTTTCTATAACTGTTTTATATAACGGATTTATTAAACTCTGTGAATTCACTCGGCATTCACTGATATAACTTTAGCATGTTTTATCTCAGGTGCTTGAAGGTAACTTGGATGGAGATCAAATCTGATGGCCCATATAATAATGATATTCATTCGAACTATGTTTTGTAAACTTTATGACTGTGAAACTGGGGGACCTTGTGTAAACTTAAAACTTTTGTTCGAATGAATGTATGCTTGACCTTGTACAACCCTTTTTATGCGTTGTCTAAGATTCGAGTTATTGTGCTATCCCGTAACGCTCTATTGACCCTTCCGCTGACCCGATACGAAATTTGAAAGTGTTACAGTAGAAATCCTAGTATTGGTATAATATTACCTCATTCTTGTAGCAGCACTGGCATGGGCACAGAGGACTTTCTTGAAATTATTTTAAAAGTAGTTATAGTCAAGATTTTAGTTATTTTTCGTTATAACCATGGGCTCTGAGTACCAGTCTGTAACACCCCCATTTTACCTTTACGAAACGGAACATTGATTTGGGGTATTACTTCATAGAACACAAGTCATAATAATAGAAAACAACTCAAAAGAGTGATGAAATCAACTTTCTTTATATTTCATTGAAAAATCAGAGTTTTACATTATGAGGTTTCCAAAATCTAGAATAATTTTAGTCTTGTGCCTTTTCATGCCATCCTTGTGCTGCTCCATGCTATCATCTACAATTATCTGAAATATATGCTTAAAGTCAACACAAAGGGTAAGTGAATTCATAGGCTTAAAAATCAGTTTGAATACAAGATCCTTTTTCCTGAGCTACGTTGTTATTTGCTCGTAAGTTTGAATAATATGAGTATTCAATTACACTAAGCTTATGATACCACGACTAGACATAGGAACCAACACTTTTCCTTTATGAGAAAGTATGCCAAACTATCCTTATTAGCAAATTAAAGTATGTCTGTTTGACCAGTAAGGTGCTAGCAAGTGCAACTTGCCCAAACAGGAAATGTCAGTCTCCAATAGTACTACTTACGATATTAGCGCTCATTTCGAGAAATTATTAGCGGTCACAATTAAAAAAGGGACTTTCATAGGCAGTAGTAAACATAGTGTCAATGAATCATATTTGGAAAGCATACAAAAAACATTTGTATTCCATTTTTAGCATATATCCCCTCACGGGTTTTGAAATCATTTAGAAAGCATTTAAAAGCATTTAAAAGAGAGCTATAATCAGGTATATTTCATTTACAGATAAACAACTTGATCATACAAACCACAAGTTGGTCTCATAAACAACAACTTGATCTCACACAAACCTGGATTAATACATTGTGTATAGTATCAAGTCTTTAATCTTTTGTTCAATCTTGTTAAGTGTTTGTTATATTTTCTTTATTTAATATCTGGTTGTAATTCTAGCACCAATGTTCCGGCCATCATACTTAGAAGCCATTCTATAAATGTTTGAGGAGCGAGGGCACTTTAAATCGTAAGCCCAACCACTCAGTCAGGACGTAATATCGAGATGGAACATCTTTGTAAAAAGCTCCCTACTAATATGATACTTTCATTACTTCCTTATAGTCATAATTAATATTCTTTAGTTTCAAAATTGGCAAAATAGCCCTTTTTAGTTATATTTTGGTATAATTACACTTTTAACCCTTAAAGTATATAGTTTTAGTATATGCATTTTAAACCCTCAATATTTAACCTTAGGACCTAAAACTTTCAAACATTTATTATTATAGCTTATAATTTCATAAAATGACACTTTTGGCCCAAAAGGGTTAAATAGTTTCAAAAATAACAGTTTTAGTCCCTATACTTGTAAATATCACATAACAACCTTAAAAATGGACCAAATGATCTAGTATTTAAAACAAAGTTTTTAAAAAATGTTTATAATCATAATAAAAACATTTCTTCCGAATTATAGCTTTTGAAATGGGTTTTTGCTTATTATTTCATGTAAATTACAAAACTAGGGTTTTAAGACAATTTTAGCTTATAACTTCCATTTAAAATGATGAAATGACTTAGTTTCTTTTAGATTTAACATCTTATTAACAGTATAAAAGCTCGAAGGAAGTATTATAACAAGATTAAAGTATAGCTAACAAAGTGATTACCTAGGATGCTCTAACATGGCTCCTAATGGGGTATATGGACTATATCTTCTTCATAACTCTTCAAGGAATCCTAAAACTTCTTCCAAAGCTTGCTACTGATCTAAGGGACTTCTTAGAGCTTCAATGATGGTATAGGATCAAAATTTATAGGTGTTTAGGTAAATGGAAGGATGATTCTAAAATGAAGCTAAAGGATCATATTTATACTATTTCTAACCCTTAAGCTCTAGGTTTTTCATATGAACGTGTATAATGGATAACTTAGTGACTAAGGGAGGCTAAGAAAGATCTATTCAAGTTCCTAGAGTCTAGGAAGAAAATATCTTGGTCTTATGGCTAAGAATGAACTCACGGCAACAATAGATATGTTGGATAATGTGTAGCTTCAAGTAGGTGATGAACCTACTTGAAATCACATAAAAATATCTTAAAACATATATAATATATGATTTTCAAACATAGAATGGGATGGAATGGTTTTAAATAGGATTTTGGAGGGAAAACATAAAACCGGGTCTCAATTAGGGCTTGTAACTTTATACTTTCTGATTTTGGTGATTAAGGGCTTAGAAATATGATTAGTGATGGATTAGGGTATAATTAAGGTATATAAAATGTAATTAATAAGTTTGGATCTTTGGTTTAAAGTTTAACAAAGGTTTGATGTTAAAATAGGAAGAAAACTTAGGTAGGTTAGGGTTTCTAATGATTTACGGTTAAGTCTTTGTAAAAGTGATTATCCTTCAATTAGCTATTGATGTAAGCTCAATTTATTCCTAAATTTTCCTCAATGTTTTCATGAAGTCCCTACAATGGTTTTATTAAATTATTCTAAGTAAACATGTCCAACGGGTGAAAATACCCATTTTAACCTAATTTACAAGCCATGCATTGAAATCTTGTACCTTTTGCATTAGGGTACTTGTATATTGTCTTAAAATAATCTTATAATCTTAATGAATTCTTATAAATATTTATAGACTTGTCCAAAAAGAACTAGGTAGTGATTCTATGTAGATTTCTTAATATTAGGGCTTTTAGGGCATTAATCTTAATGACTTTCTATCTTGGGTAATTAGTGTTTGTACCTTTATAAACACTTATTCTAGGGATTATATAGTATGTTTATGACTTCTAAGGATTCTATATTTTTAGTTTAAGGGTTTGTATAGGTTGATCATATTCTAGGGATAATTATAGGAGCTTAAGATCCTATGCTTTGATAACTTGTACTTTATGGTTTACCAACTTGTAACTTGTCTTGAAATAAATGTATATTCATAATATGATATATAGTTGAGTTTTATAATTTATGGCAAAATATTAGGCTCTAATTAAATATATAATGGATTTTATATGCTAATCTTGGTTATTAGGTCTTAGCTTGTAATTAGCTTTGGATTAGTGAATATTAGGATTTTGTGATCAATTAACTTTCCTTTATATGATAGATTATAATTAGCATGTTGTTTTTGATACTTTTATATAGAGATTAGGTTGTTATATTGCTTGAAATATTGTTTACCAAGGGTTTCTAGGTGGTGATCTAGACTATTATGTACAATTACTTGTACTTAGCTTTGTATGGTTTGTTCTTGCTATTCTTAGGTATTATTATGTCTTCAAAGTATAGTTTAAAACTTGTTTATATTTCATAATGACTTATTCATATGTAGTCTCTATTCATAGTTTACCATTCTTGAGTTTACAATTCATTTATAGGGATTCTAGGGTTTTTAAGGGAATTTAGGGCATCATAGTTACATTTGAGATGTTCTTATCAGTATTGAACTTATTAGATCACTTTTAGATCTTAGACTTGATATATACATTGTATTCACAACATATAGAAATATGTTATAATGGCAGTCTAGGTTGTGAGAAGCAGTTCATCTTACCAAGTAAGGTACAAAAAGCAAAAATTTCTAGCCAAATTTTCATATTGAGACAATCATAGCTTATAACATAAATGTGAAATTTGAGGATTGTCACACCGAGAAAACCCCTTCTTTACCAATTCTGACACCCACCGATCTTCATTCGAGTTAAGAACCACACCAACAAGCATATCCACCAGACCCTTGTATTGTTCCATCTCCACACCATCTCTCGGGTACCTCCTGAACGAAGTAAATAATTATGGCTGAGCTAACTTGCTTTCTACCGATATTGACCTGCATTCTTCAAGAGCATACATCCTATTAAATATTTCTTTAAGAACACCCCTATACCCCAGTTTTCCTCCCAAAACAAGGTACTCGCCCCGTTTCCCAGCTTAATCTTAATGAATCCCAGCACATCTATTCCTTGTGCATTTAGAATATGAGTTTCCTTAACTATATGTAACCAGCAAGAATCGTACCCCTTGACACAGTACCAGTCATCTTACCATTTTCCCCGTGGATAGATCTAATAACTCTCGCCCATAACGAGTTTTTTTTATTAAAAAACCGCCATACCCACTTAAACAACAACCCTCTATTCAAAGCATATAAACTCGAAATCCCAAGACCTCCGTTTTCTCTAGCCGCTAAAGCTTTCCTCCACTTAACCCACGTAGCTTTGCGACTATTCATAGCATACCCATTGAAAAATGACTCTAAAGGGATTCTAAAGTCCTAAGAACACCCATCAGAACTTTGAATAGAGATAAATAGTATAACGGAATAGCTCCAAACACCGATTTAACTAAAGTAAGCCGACCTGCAATGGACAGTGACTCTAACTTCCATTTAGACAACCTCAACTTGACTTTGTCGACAATACCATACCACATATTAAGTCGTGTCATATTCCCACCCAAAATGGATCCAAGATAAGTGAAAGGAGCCTTTAACACAAGACACCCAAGCCTCACAACAGCAAGACTCACCTTTTTCTTTCTCAACATGAATACCCATTATCCGACTCTTACTCATATTAATACGTAAACCCGACGCTTTATGAAAACAATCCAACACATTAACCAACATACTAATATTGATATCACACCATTGCCCAATAAAAACAACATCATTTGCGTAAAACAAATGCGACAAATTAACTAGCCCTCTCCCTAACTTTACACCTAGAAAGATACCTGCATCTACTACTCGTTTAAATGACAGATATAAAGATTCCATAATAAGTAGAAATAAAAACAGAGATAGAGGATTACCTTGTTTTAAACCTTTACCAAATTGAAATTTTTCAGTAGGACTCCCGTTCACCAAGATTGACCCTCTAGATGAATTCAAGCAACATTGTATCCACTTTCTCCACTTTACTCCAAATATAAATTTTCCAAGCACTTCGTCAAAAAAATCCCAACGTACTGAATCATACGCCTTCTCGAAGTCCACTTTTAAAATAAAAGATTGTTTCTTTTTCGACTTACACCACTTAATCGCTTCATTCAAAATGATAGGACCAACAAGAATTTGCCTATCCGCAATAAAATCCGATTGTACTTCATTAACAATATCATCTAACACACCAACAAGACGATTTGCTAACACTCTTTCAATAATTTTATACACACATCTAATCAAACTAATGGGTCTGAAGTCTTTGACTAGATAAGAATTAGGAATTGTAGGGATCAAGGTAACAAATGATGAATTAAAACCTTTAGGAATATCTGAATGCGTGAAAAATACCTCACACCCTCACATACGTCTTTCTGAATGAGATACCAAAAATGTCTAAAAAACTCAAATGGAAAACCATCCGATCCCGGGACTTTATCAGTTCCACAATCCCACACAGCATTTTTAATCTCCTCATTAGAAACCTCATCCTCCAATAAAGAGTTCCGAGTCTCTGAAATTTGATTTGGGAACTCCATCTGAATGCTAGTCTATTTACTTGGCGGCTGGTAAAATCTATCCTTAAAATGTTCCAAAAACTCATTTTTTTTACCATTTTCGGATTATTGACCCACACCCCATCTACCATAACACCTCTCACATTCCTATTAGCCCTCTTCTTATTCAAAATTCCATGAACGAATCTTGAATTTTCATCACCTTCACAAGCCCACTTCAGTTTAACCTTCTGAGCTAATTCTTTAGCTTTGAAGTCATCTATTTGCTGCATCTTGTGAATAATTTCTACCCGGCTTTGCACAACATCCTCACTCCCTTGACCACTATCAATAACCTGATCAATATTTGCAAGGTCACGAATATAATGCTCTTTATCATATTTTCCACTTGCATTGTACTCTATCTTCCATTCACGAACTTTGTTTTTTAAAACTTGAGTTTGCCCATCATACTTTACATCGGATTACTTTCATTCCCCACGTAATTTTTCCACGCGTCTTCCACTACGTTGTTAAAACCTTCTACTTCTAGCCAGTAATTAAAGAATTTAAACGGCGTAGGACCGTAATTGAAAGTCCCCTAATATGACAATTGTTGAAACTATAACTCGTATAACCACGAAAACATAATGAAATACTTTTCAAACGCGTAATGCTTTATTAACTGTTATAAACAAAGTATTACAAAGTGCTATGAATACAGTCGTTGAATGACAATAAAAAATGAACCCTAGAACAAGTAAACTAGATTCGAGACTCAAGTTTACAAGGGAACCAATGAGACGCTGGTAGACAGCTGAGGGCTCAGTGGTTCCAAAGTGAGAAATAACTTAGATAATTTATCCAAGCACAAGGGTTGGTTTAATTCTTCTTTCTCACTCTTATTTATAGTGGTACGAGGTTGCTTCCTTAGTGGGAGTAGTTGATACGTGTCATCTTCTGAGTGGAAGAGTACAACGTATTGAATGCATGTCCAAATCGAGACATACCTTTAAACAACTTTAGGTGAACAGTTCTGCCAACTGTTCACCTTTTGTCCCACTAGGTCGTACTAGGCTTTATCTTAAATCTTTTGTTTTGTCTCTCTCAAAACACTTAGAAGATTCTCCTACCTAAACTATAAAAGGATTGGACAAGCTTTGCTTGTATCAGAATTCTAGGGTTCTTAAGTGATCTCTGAGTATTGTCAACTCAGAGATCCTTGAACACTAGCACATTCCTTCTACATCCCAGCTATCCATAATCCCTGGTGAGTATGACTTCAGATTGTCTTCGACTTCTCTGACGTTGTCTTTGACTTGAATGTTCCTGGTGTGCCAGCTGAGGCTTTTCCTTACACTGGTCTGGTCTCTGTCGCTGGTCCTCTCAACGATCAGTAACACTTAGTCTAATTTAAACAAATCTAGACTGGGCCATAGTCAAAACTTTCATTGGCCCAACAATCTCCCCCTATTTGTTTATAAATTATACTAAGTCTAAAATTATTGTAAGTGAGTACACAACTTCTTCTTACACATAATTTAACAAACATACCTCAGAGTTTTATCAAACATAGAGAATCTAGTCTATTACAAGAACACCCAGCGGTGTGAACATAAACAAAAAATAAAAGGTTCTTCAACGATCAAGGCTTTGATCACAGATTCTCTGAGCTTCAACTTTGTCACTCCTAGAGTTAATAATCAGCTCAACTTCAAACTCAAAATCATCAGCTAATTTGCAGTTCGTTAGGATGCCCTGTTTGAGTCTGATGAGTTGGATAGTTGACGCCAGATGTAGTTCATTCATCCGCTGAAAGCATGATAAGTGTGAAAACACTCATCAATAATGATCCAAAAACCAGTCAAAACACAGTCGAATACCTTATAATTAACTGAAAATATCAGAATTATGCGTGTATTTGTGTTTTATGTGTTTTTCAGGTAAAAAGATACATTTCTGAGCAAACATGCGTTTTCAAGGGATTTATATCACAAAAGATGAAGAAAAGGACGAAAGAGCTTCTAAAGACCTTACTTGTCACTACTTCAAAGATCGAGGGCTTAGCTTGCAACTTTCTATAAGACAAAGGATGAAAAAGCTTTTACTTAAAAGGTTTTAAAAACATTTGAAAAGAAGGGGAAAATGAGGGACTAAATGGTAAAACTAGTGGAAAGTAAGTATTTACTTTGGTTTGTTGACCAAAACCGGTCAAAACTAACACACAAAACACAGTCACATAACGTGTCTTCTTCAACCTTGAAGAGAGAGAAAAGGAAATTAAACCGACTTCATCTCTTTTCATCATCCAACCTGCAAGTCAAAATAACAAGAGATACACGAAGATTCAATCGAAGACCAAAACTACAAAAGTGCTTATCTTTTTCTCCTCTACAAGATGATGGTACTTAATTAGATCAAGACTAGAGAATAAAGAAACGCCCAAATGGATTGAAGATGAAGAACGAGTCAATCCTCGTATTAAACACGTGTCCAATACTCATTGGATAGAACACGTCATATCTCCTCCTTTCAGCGGCTATAAATATAAGAGAAGAGCTTCATTGAGGACAATGTTTATCTTAAGTGTAGGGGAGACTTCTATTGAAGTGACCTTACCTAGACCATTGCCTTAACTTCATGATAATTTGGAAAATTGATTTTTCAACATTTTTCAAATTTTTGATCTATTTTGGCCAACAAAAATATGCATTCATAATTTTTGCATCAATCATTTTGCATAACACATTTGCATTGTATATATATTTCTTTTGTTTTCATCAAAAATATATAAAAGAAAAAACATAATAAAACATGGTTTAACAAGTTTAGACTTCTTTGACATATTAGGCACGCCATGGATATTTTGACTCAACCCGAGTTTGCTTATTTTAGCATTCTCTAGCTAGTATCCTTAACCATGTAGTCCTTCATTGGTCTATTAGGCTAAGCATCCACCAATCTCATTCTTTGAGATTTTAAATTTGTGGAGAATGGGAAATGATAGAGTTGAAGCAAGTGTAAAAGGGCTAGATAAACTTCATGATAATTACTTGTGGCTAAACCCTTCTCTTCTTTACCTCTATTTTCTTCGCATGTATATAATTGTTAATAAGTAATCAATAACGGTTTTAATTGGTTTGTAATCTCTTATGCATTTTTGTCTAATCATTCATGGTTGGTAAAAGTACGTCTTAAGATTCTAAGTTAGAACGTTTTATGTGTACTAGACTTATGTCATGCTCAATATTTAGCGGGTGTTTTTCCTTTTATTCTTTTCAAATTTCTTAGTGAGGAATAAAGAAAAATAAGAGCGGCTTACAAAAAAATGAGTGGCTAAAAAAAAAAAAAAAGAAAAGAAAAAAAATAATACAAGACTCCCAAGAGGGGCAGTGTGGTGTTAATTATAGTGACTATTGAGTTCCAATATTACCTTGACGGGTTGCGGGGATTCAATAGATTGCTCCAATCCAATATTACCTTGACGGGTTGCGGGGTTGAAGATCCAAAGTCTCAAAAAGATGGCGGATGTAAATTATTGCGTGAGTTTTATTTTTCTTTCCATAGCGAGTGTGTAGCTACTTATGAAAGCATGACATGAGGATTTTACACATAAGGCGAATGACTTATTACTCTTGAAACGGACTTATATTAATTGTGAGCGGTTTTTCAAGTAATGGATGAGAGGATTACTTAGGATTAAAACCGTGCTTCCTTATTTTTGGATTTTACAATTCTTATATTTCACGCTTGAATAATGACAAATTTACCCACAAGCAATTTGATCAACTAATAACCGGTTCCACATTTAATTGTCATGAATAAGTTGATGCACTTTTTACTTGTGAATACAATGATCCCATTTTTAAGCTTGGTATGGGGAAAGTGAAACTTGAGGGTGATAAGTATCCATGGTACTCAAGCCCTAATCAAAGTCATTGATTTCTTTATGAGTTATTTCCATCGAAACTATTTCAATAAAAAAAGATATAAATAGAATTGATTCTTTTGCATTGCATTGTAAATATTCAAAACCATTCATCATATAGCATAGTATAGTTTATTAAATCATAAAATGGCCAAGGTTGGTTAAATATGAGAAAAGTGTAATTTAGAGCTTTAAAATGCTGCATTGCATGAGGACATGGCAATGGTCAAGTGGAGGGGAGTTGATAAGTGTGAAAACACTCATCAATAATGATCCAAAAACCAGTCAAAACACAGTCGAATACCTTATAATTAACTGAAAATATCAGAATTATGCGTGTATTTGTGTTTTATGTGTTTTTAAGGTAAAAAAGATACATTTCTGAGCAAACATGCGTTTTCAAGGGATTTATATCACAAAAGATGAAGAAAAGGACGAAAGAGCTTCTAAGGACCTTACTTGTCACTACTTCAAAGATCGAGGGCTTAGCTTGCAACTTTCTATAAGACAAAGGATGAAAAAGCTTTTACTTAAAAGGTTTTAAAAACATTTGAAAAGAAGTGAAAAATGAGGGACTAAATGGTAAAACTAGTGGAAAGTAAGTATTTACTTTGGTTTGTTGACTAAAACCGGTCAAAACTAACACACAAAACGCAGTCACATAACGTGTCTTCTTCAACCTTGAAGAGAGAGAAAAGGAAATTAAACCGACTTCATCTCTTTTCATCATCCAACCTGCAAGTCAAAATAACAAGAGATACACGAAGATTCAATCGAAGACCAAAACTACAAAAGTGCTTATCTTTTTCTCCTCTACAAGATGATGGTACTTAATTAGATCAAGACTCGAGAATAAAGAAACGCCCAAATGGATTGAAGATGAAGAACGAGTCAATCCTCGTATTAAACACGTGTCCAATCCTCATTGGATAGAACACGTCATATCTCCTCCTTTCAGCGGCTATAAATAGAAGAGAAGAGCTTCATTTGCAATCGGTTAGCTTAGGTGTTAGTTTTCACATAGTTAGGTTAGTTAGAATAGATAGTTAGGTTTTCTTTCAAAGCTTATCAATTTTCAGTTAATCTTTCAGTTTAAAGTTTGTTAGAAATCAGTTGAGATTAGTTAATTGTCAGTTGTAACCGAATATTTTCCTCCATTAATGAAATAACAAGCTTTTCATTTTAATCTTTCTTCTTCACTACTACTTTAGATTTCATGAAATTTCGAGTTCGAGTACTGTTCATCTGAATATGGTGAGTAATTTGAGTTTATTGGATTGATTGTATGCTAGTTAAAAGTTTCGATCGGTTACTCTTTGTCAGTTTGTTAAGCTTGAAATGATTGTCTTTTAAGCTCTTAGATTGTAGGATTATGAGAACTTGGCAGATTGATCAAGGTTTGATCAGTTTAGAGTTTTAGTAGCTTTTGTTAGTTTTTGTTGAGATTTCAGTAAGTAAAATTTTGAGTAGAATATTGTAAAATTTGGTTTCAAGCTTTTAGGTAATAAGCTCACAAGCTTATAAGAGCTTTTGAGAAGTTTTCAAAAGAATTTTAGTTAATTCAGTAGGGTAAATCATTTTACTTTGGATATTATAGTTTGATCAGGTAGTTTCACTAATTTCGAGTAACTAGTTCGATAAGTTTCTTTTGGATCATTTAGATAACTAGTTCGGTTGCAGATTCAAAAAGATTTGTTCAAGTTTAAGCAGATTTCAGTCTAGAAGGATTTGTTTGGATTTTCTTCGTATTTGTTCCGAGTTTTGCAGGATTAAAGGATGCTGAATGTTCGAGTTTTGTTGAATTTCGTTGATTCCGGTTCCAGTTAGAAGTTGCAGTTCAGCAAGTTGTGTTCGTTTTAGCTGATCACAGCTTAATGGTGATAAGCTGTGTCAAAAGCTGCTAAAGTTCGGATCTGTTAAGCCGAAGGACTGGATTGTAGTTATTGTGGAAGTTCTTCTAGTCAGTTCTTAAGCCAACTCAGCGTTGACCTTCGACATCAACGGACTAGACGACAGATGTTTTGGTTAAGCACGGTTTCTATTTTCTGCATTCTTATAGTATAAGTCTAGCTAGATATTATATTGGTAGCATAACTCTTGCCTGCGAATTTTTGAATCAGATTCTGCTTTTAAATGTTTTTGTTTCTTTACTGCACTTTGATTCTCCCATTAATTTTTCTTTCTTTGATATTAGAAGTCTGATTCTAATTGTAACCTGCTGGATTGGTTTACTTCTTCATGATTGATAATTGTTTTTTTTTTCTCATATGATCTTAATTGTTCTTTTGAAATTTTGAATTGTGATTTTCTGAGTTAAGAGTATCTGTTAGAACAGTGTTTGGTTAGTTATTTTTAAGTGATTGTTGGAGTATCAGTTGTTAAGTCAGTTAAAGTTAGCTGAATATAAAGTTAGTATTTCAGTTAAAAGTTTTGAGTAACCATTTAAATGTAGAGGTCATTGGTTATTGAAGTTTCAGTCAAGTTAGGATTAATTTTGGCTCACAACAGTTCATAGTCTCTTAGGTGTAGGTTTGAATTGGTTAGGATATAGATGTGATAATTGCTTTGTAGTTTGAGAGGTAAATCTGCTTTAGATAATCACAGTTTCTTAGATAATATATAGGTAGCAATTTCGAATCAAATAGTTTCATAGATTTGAATCTGTATCAAATTGTTAGGAGTTAAGTAGATTGGCAAAATTGGTCCTCTAATTTGTGGTAGTGTGTTAAAATAAGTGGATTTTACTTTGTTGATGATTTTATGGACGTTTTTTTAGTGGTATTATTGGGCTTTTGTTTCATTTGGGTCAAACTAGAATTTCTTTTATAGCCTGTTAGCATTAATGCATTTTTGTTGCCAATTTAATAGATTTTGTTAATTAGTTTTGAAAAATAGACTTAGTTGTATGATTTGTATTTTACAATTGTAGAATAAATTTGTATTTTACATTTTTATAATTTGTGCAATTAATTGTGGTATGTGCTAAATGTTTTTAGTATAGTAGGTATATGTAGGTAATATAGTATATTTTACATTTTTTACGTGCTATTTGCCAAGTAGACATAGAATACCATTCAATCTTTTTAACCAAAAACAATCAAGTTGAGCTTGGATAGTTATATCAATTCGAATCGAGCTGAGAAGACAACTATACTAAAAATTGAAATATTAAAGCAATACTCACAATTACCATTCATGGAGACCGTTCCTGTCTCTGGTTCTAAGTATACTTGGCCACCCACTGGTTTAGTGATCTCTTTGGGCAATACCAGGTTTCTGTGCTTCCATCTACAAAAATATTCTCAGTGACCATCTTTTATACCAGAGGCCCCATTTGGGTTTTCCTTTTTCTCTATCCTTGAGATGATTGTTGTTGTGATAGTTGAGGAGGCAGAGGTACCTTCAGCTTCTTTGCAGTGCCCCTTACCCAGTTCAGCTTAGCTTCAATGTTTTTCATCATTTGGGAAGCACCAGGCCCATTCTTCTTTTGGGCAAGAGACAGCATTTCGAACCATTCAGAGAGGCCCAGATCTCTGAGTTTAAAGTCACTAAAGACTTTGTAGTTGGTCAGTTGGTTTTCTCTGTATAAGGTCATCACTACTCTTTTGTCTTTGTCAGTGTAACATGCGTACTTGGTGATTTGACCGGGCTCTGCTCTTTGGTCCACTATTCTCTCATATTCCTTTTGAAGGTTGCTCCTTTTAACTTCAAGTTCTTTGAGCTTATTCAGCTGAGCTTCCTTTAAAGCTGGAGAGTAGTTTGTTTAGAGCTTCTTTGCTTTTGATTTCAGCAACTCTAATGTTTGCTAACCTTTTTTGTTCCAAGATTTGAGCCTTTGCCTCCTCTGGGTTAGTGGTGGTTCATCAGCGCTCTTAAATTTGGTCAAGTCAGAGTGCTTGGCTGTGGATCCACCTTCTTCTATGAGGGAGTGCAGGGTTGTTTCAGGTGCCTCAGTGGCAATTCCTTTTCCCTTGTCCTGTGCTGGGTTGAAGGATTTGATGGGTTTTTGTGTTGGGATCACTTTTGAGGTTGCTGGTTGTTTAAGTGATTGCTCCCCCTTAGTTTGAGCAGTGTTTGCATCTTCTTCAGAGGTGGAGGTTGCTGAATTCTCCCCCTCAAGCATAATGCCGGCAGAAGCTGTGACAACCGTGGTTTTGGGTTTGTCATTTGGTCTTACTTTTAGGTTATTTTATGTGTGCTTACTTGATTTGTGTGTTTACGTGTTTATTTTGGGTGATTGAGGTTGGTGTGTTTATCGTTTATGAGTATAGAAGTACTCACAAGTAAATCGAGGAATGGTTATTTCATGTTCATGAGCTCACAAGTGGTGACTATGAGATGAAAATGGTGATATTTTGGTGTTTACGTATACGTATAAGTATTATAGTAATAGTATTTTTTTAGGATTTACGGTTTAGCATTTAGAGGTCTCGGGTGAGGTAATTATTCATATGAATATTTTTCGGGATGGTTTTAAGTCATTTAGGACTTAGTTATAAAGTTTATTTCAAAATTTGAGATTTTTTTTAAAAGTGTATATTTTACGTCTTTTACGGTAAAACGCGTAAAAACTGACTAGTTTTACGGTTTTGAGGTTTTGGAGGCTTTAGGAGCTGAAATAAATTAAGGAAAATTAAGGTATTATTAATAACTTAATAATATATAATAAAAAGAAAAAAACGAATTTTAAAGGGGTGTTGGGTCGGTTTGGACCCAAGGAGGAAAGAAAAAAAGAAAAAAACAAGAAAAAGGAAAGGGGTTTTTGGGTTGGGCTAGGAATGGGTTACCACACCATATATATTGTTTTATTAACAACCAAAATTCATTATTTTTCTCCTGGGACAAAGGTAATTCGTGAGTTTACATAAAATTAGGGTTCTTCATATTTTTTTTGGGGTTTTCATAAATCAAAGGTAAAGTCTTTAATCCCTTTTCAATTTAATTATTTTAATGATGTCTTAATCATCTTATGATGGATTTAAGTTATGGTTTAATTTAAAAACAGTAAATTAATGATATATTAATGGGGTTATAATGATTACATAAATTAGGGCTTGTAATTAGAGGGATTAGGGTTAATTAATTAGTTTAATTTGATTAAACCCGTTTTTAAAAACTGGGCAGATTTTTGAGTCAATTGTTTTGATCATATCAGGAGTTCTATAAACTCTTATTTTACGATCCAAGTACCCCTGGAAAGGTATTTGAAGTGGCTTTCCAATGCAAGAAACGAGAACTAAATTGGAGGTAGGGAAGAGGGTCAAACACAGGTTACAACAGTCGGAGGTCAAAACAGTTTTGAATTCAGCCTGTTTTCGTTTTAAGTTTTGGGTTATTTGGGGTACTTAGGGTTGCATTGGGATCTTCTCACGAACGTGAGAGATGGTTTATATATTTTAGTAAGTATCTGTACTTGGGATAAGGTTGTGGTTTAGGGTAAGACCCCTTAATGGTAACACACTTTTAGTACGTTTAAAATCAGGAAATCTGGAATGACAAAAGTAGATATATGTATATCGGGGCCTTAACAGTAGCTTTAACGTTAGGGCAAGTGGGAGGTGTTAGCCAACATATGTAAGGGTATGAATATTCCTTTTACAGAAACCATGGGTATGTTTAAGTGGACGTTTGACTTAAAGTTTTGAGACCTAAAAACTGGGACTGTTTTGGGTAAAATATGAACGGGATAGTTATTAAACTAAACCAAGTTAAGGACTTGTTAAGGAAGGGTAATGGGGTGATTAGAGCTTGTCAATGAGGTAAATATGTGGGAATAGGCTAGATGTCCATCATAGGTTAATGAGCCATCTTAGTGATTGGTTCGTGTATTAATTGCGTGTTTTTGGTTTGTTAGTTTGTTGTTAGTGCAAGGACTTTTGAAGAAGCTATCAGGTGAGTTTTATAGTCCCATGTTTACTATTGATTTTGACTTCCAGATGGGATGGAAGAGACACTGTGTTGAATTATTTTCTAAATTAATGCTGTGAATGTTTTTAAGGTTTGAGATGGACTTGTGTGCACATTTATGTGATTAACTGCTATGTGATTCTTGTTTGTGTGTGATCTGGATTGGAAAGGTACATAGGTGTATGGGCGCCTATGGGACCTATGGTTAATGATAAGGCGTGATGCCTTGGAAATTGTGATTGTTGGTAAGGCGTGATGCCTTGGAAATTGTGATTGTTGGTAAGGCGTGATGCCTTAGAAATTGTGATTGTTGGTAAGGTGTGATGCCTTGGAAATTGTGATTGTTGGTAAGGCGTGATGCCTTGGAAATTGTGATTGTTGGTAAGGCGTGATGCCTTGGAGTTGTAATGATTGATTTAACTTGAATGCTAGTTGTTAGTACATGATTGTAGCGCATTGTCCATATGTTTATTGGTTTATGGTATTCACAGCTTATGACTTATCTTGTGTTGGAGTCTAAACCTATGACTCTCACCAACTTTATGTTGACGTGTTTTATGTCTCTTTCAGGTGATACTATGGTTAAGCATGAGAACATAAGTGGCTAGGATTGGAGAAGCTTAGGAATGCATATAGAAGGAGAATCCCCGTTTCCTTCTTAGTTTTATTTGATTGTTCATTTTAATAAGTGATACTGTGGCACACATATGATTGTTTTGGTATGTTATTTGTTGTCTTGGGTAAGAAGTAGGACTGTTACTTACTTACCTAGACCCCTTGCATTTGTTGAGATATTGTCATGACCTTCGTGTCACCATTTTTACGACATTTCTTATTTCATATAGTTATCTCTATAGACACGCCATGTTGTGATGATATCCATACGTCGCGCCCCATGTTCCGCCATGGTGGGGTGTGACAGAATGGTATCAGAGACAATGGTTATAGAGAATTAGGTTGCCTAGTCGTGTAGCCTAGTCTATAGCTTAAGGGTCCCTGCATATAGGCGTCATAGGAGTATGTGTGCATTTTATAGTAATTGATGTGTTTGAATATTATTTTCGTAGTATTTGTTAGGTTATGAACTACTATGGTTCATACTTAACTACATGTTATTTTCTTTACGAGTTTTGATTAGTGCGGGTGGAACCATGGTCGTATACGCTAGTCATTGTTGGATTTCGCTTAATTATGTTTTCATGTTCTTTATACATTTTGAATTTTTTCTATGCTGGTTCAGTTGGACTATGAGTTTATGTGTTTCATGCATTGGCTATGTTATATTAATACATGGATTTTGGACCTTATTTTATGTTGTGGTTATGTGCTTATATGAGTTGTAGGATCTATGTGCTTATTTGAGTTGGTAGACCGATGTGTTATGTGTAGTATTAATTTCTTATAAGTGTCATCATAGGAGGGAGTACATTGGTGAAAGGGAACATGTATAATTATGGAGGCCTACATAATTATATATGTGCCACAACACCAATGGACATTCAAGTATGATTGCATGAAAGAGAGTTATATGTTGGATGGATTTGAGTGTATGTACGCTTATGCCTATGTATGTAAAATTATTTTCTACTTACCAGTTGTATTCTTGGGATGGTTGCTAGCTCGTTTCTCTTTGAGATGTTCAACTTCTGTAGTAGCGCATTTCTCGGGTCCTCATTTCACGTGTTTGTTTGTACGGTACTTTTGGCGTGAAGGATTTTGAGATGGTGGAGATTTCTTTTTGGGGTAACGATGTCTTTTGTTTCGAGTTATATATGGTAAAAAAAACAGAACTTGCAAATTGAAAAAAAAATAGTTGTTGGTAGTCGATGAAATAAGGAAGTGTCGGGATCATGTTTCAAATAAGGTGGAATATAAATTCTTTAACATATAAGCATGACTCGGTTATTTTAAAATATTTTGGTTTTGATCACCTAAAGTTATTGTTCTTAAGTTAAAAATTTTGTTCTTATTTAGTGAAATATGTTAAAATCATGTAATTAATAGAGTTTTAATTTTCTGGAATTAAAATAAATTAGGTTCTAGTTTTGGTAATTAATGGGGGGTTTTAGGGTTTAAAAATCGATTTTTTTTTATTTTTTTTTTGGGTATAAATCGGAGTAGGCAGAAACTGTCGCTAAACTGTCAAAATATGTCGCTAACTGTCAGAAACTGTCGCTAATGCCTAGGCAGATTTTGAGAAAAATCGTTTTGGTCATAAGTTATTCGTTTTTAAAGGTTTTTGGGTGATTCAAAAGTCTAAAATTATGTACTCGGAACATACTTTTCAAATATTCAGAAAGTTTCGTAATTAGAAGTCAGTAGTTTGGTCGAATTAATTGTACAAGTGTTGAGTTCAAGGTGGATTTTCGGACAACATGGGTTAAACTCGTGTTTTGGGTATTTTGCGGTAATGAACACTTGGAGGGTTAACATAGAGATGAGTTGGGAAGGAATTTGAGAGTTCTTTAGACCTTATTATACGTGGTTATATTTTGATGAGTTTTGATTTATGGTATTTATGAGTAAGACTGAAATCGGGGTGACAGTTTTAAACCCGTTGAGTTATGTGACGACTCCTAACTTGGTTTCAAGACAGTTCTTGTTTGATGAGTTGCGAGATTTAGTTAGGTTGGTTACATAACTTTATGGTTTTGATAAGTTTCCTCGTGGACGGTTAAGGCTCATGTGTTGTTGGTTGAGATTATTTCGTGTAAAATGAGTTCACGTTTGAACGTGAAGGTTTTATCAGGGATATGTATCCTCGTTTGTTTGCTGAGAATAAGTTTGAGTTTGGGAGTGAATCTCGGGACGAGATTTCTATTAGGAGGGAGTGATGTGACAACCGTGGTTTTGGGTTTGTCACTTGGTCTTACTTTTAGGTTATTTTATGTGTGCTTACTTGATTTGTGTGATTACGTGTTTATTTTGGGTGATTGAGGTTGGTGTGGTTATCGTTTATGAGTATAGCAGTACTCATAAGTAAATCGAGGAATGGTTATTTCATGTTCATGAGCTCACAAGTGGTGACTATGAGATGAAAATGGTGATATTTTGGTGTTTACGTATACGTATAAGTATTATAGTAATAGTATTTTTTTAGGATTTACGGTTTAGCATTTAGAGGTCTCGGGTGAGGTAATTATTCATATGAATATTTTTCGGGATGGTTTTAAGTCATTTAGGACTTAGTTATAAAGTTTATTTCAAAATTTGAGATTTTTTTTAAAAGTGTATATTTTACGTCTTTTACGGTAAAACGCGTAAAAACTGACTAGTTTTACGGTTTTGAGGTTTTGGAGGCTTTAGGAGCTGAAATAAATTAAGGAAAATGAAGGTATTATTAATAACTTAATAATATATAATAAAAAGAAAAAAACGAATTTTAAAGGGGTGTTGGGTCGGTTTGGACGCAAGGAGGAAAGAAAAAAAGAAAAAAACAAGAAAAAGGAAAGGGGTTTTTGGGTTGGGCTAGGAATGGGTTACCACACCATATATATTGTTTTATTAACAACCAAAATTCATTATTTTTCTCCTGGGACAAAGGAAATTCGTGAGTTTACACAAAATTAGGGTTCTTCATATTTTTTTTGGGGTTTTCATAAATCAAAGGTAAAGTCTTTAATCCCTTTTCAATTTAATTATTTTAATGATGTCTCAATCATCTTATGATGGATTTAAGTTAGGGTTTAATTTAAAAACAGTAAATTAATGATATATTAATGGGGTTATAATGATTACATAAATTATTGTTGGAAACTCACTTTATGTGACGACATTTAAGAATTCCCGTTAGTTATCATAGTCACGCACATTTAGACTAGACTAGGTTCGTTGTAAAGTTTAGGTTGTGTGCGTGACTATATATACCCCTCCTTAGCTTCCAAGGAGGGGTTTTGATTGTCATTTGTTCACTTTTTAATATATTTTCATTTCTCTTTCAACCACTATTCTCTCTCTCTAAGCCAACAATGGCTTCCACCACCATTTACCACCACATTAGACCACCGGATCTGATTTAGCATTTATACATTTGGCATCAGAGCCACGGTTCCA
Source organism: Glebionis coronaria (assembly GCA_025667525.1). Taxonomy (NCBI): domain Eukaryota; kingdom Viridiplantae; phylum Streptophyta; class Magnoliopsida; order Asterales; family Asteraceae; genus Glebionis; species Glebionis coronaria. The sequence continues at coordinate 271,583,820 of CM046875.1, read as the reverse complement.
TCCTTGGATCGTGTTCGTGTATTCGATTTGGTGGTCTAATCTTTCTTTGTGTCTCGTTATATCATTGTTTTTGTCTGATTTGTCAAAAATTTTTGTCACGTCTTACTTTTGTCCAAACGGTTACATTGTTTTCACTGGTCCAAATCTATATCACTGGTCAAAAATGGTCAAGTTATCATGGTTAAGTTGCTGATTAAGTTATCGTAGTCACAAATGTTCGTTTGTCTCACTTATCATGGTCAAGTTGCTGGTCAAAGGTCTTGCAGAATTTTTTATTATATCTGTTCTGGGTCACATATTTTTTGAAGATGAAGGTGAAAACCAGATTTGCCAGAAAATCAGACCCAGAAATCACCTTTCCGGATTTTCAGGAACAAGGACAGCTTTGGATAAGATTCTGCTTCCTAGTACATCGCATTGAGTGCGATGGGTTGAATACGATGGCTCCATTACGATGGCTCCACTGCGATGGAACCATCGCAATGGGTCATCTTGATGCGATGGACTCTTCATGATCAGACTGCGATGGGTCTTAGTTTAAACTGCGATGGACTTGTTGACTTTGACTGCGATGGACTTGTTGACTTTGACTGCGATGGACTCACTAGTCTTTGACTGCGATGGACTGCGATGGAACCATCAAGATGGCTATTTTATTAGACTTCGATGGACTCATTTTTGTTTAGGCTGCGATGGCAATCTTTTATGTTTGACTGCGATAGTTGAAAATTTTGACTACGATGCAGTTTTAACAAATCATGACCATGCATGTTGATACAGTTCAACTTGACCGAATCCATCAGTTTAAAAAATTGTTTAGACTCAACTCTTAACCATATCCATCACAACCGAGTCAACTCGGTAATTACCGAGTTGACTCAGTTAAACTCACTGAGTCGACTCACATCCAACCTTTTATCACCTCAACACCATGAACTAACCTAATCCCATCGTCACTTAATCCCCATCTAAGACTCGGTCATAACATAACTCAAACAGCAAACTTGATCTCAGATTTGTTCAGAAATTAATAGATCTGTATAGATTTTGAATTTGAACAATCATCATCACAGATCTAATTTAATTTAATATACGAAATCAAATATTGATTTATAACAACAATGTTATAATCAACTTATTTGTTTCGATTGGGACTCGAGTACATGCAATCTATGACAAAAAAAAAAACTGACATGCAATTAACTTTTCACCCTACCTGGGATCCTAAAGGACCTTGTTGTTGTTTTTGGACAACGATACTCGATTCTTCATGGCTGTCAAAAGTTAATTCGTCTGGTTAAATTATATGAAGGACTGATGAAATGGGAGTTTTTGTGTGTTTTGGATGCGATGGATTAGAAAGGGACGTTGGGAGAAAGCGTTTGGTGAGGGCGGATTAAAAAAGATGAAGTTAGGTGAGAGAGTAGGGGCGGATTGATCTATGTGAGATTAAAGCAAACTGAGAGTTGAATTAGGGATTGAGTGGGTTATTTAACTCAAAAGATTGGACCGGGTTTTTCCCAATGTGATGGACCGGATTTTGGACAAGTAATGGACCGGATTTTGGACAAGTGATGGGCCGGGTTTTGGACTCTCACTAGACCATGTATATTAACTTATATACACACTATTTTTTAACAAAATTTTTAAATAAATTTTGTGTATTAAGTTATAATTCGGTCTTCATCGAGTCGAGACAAAAAGTGACGAGACATTGTTAAGGAGAATGGATGCTCAAACAAACAAGTTCCTTTTTTTGAATTTGTGGTTTTTTTGTTGCATTTGTGGTTCTTTAATTTATTCTTGACACTGATTGGGTGACGAGAAATGTGACGCGACAAAATGACGTGACAATTGTGACAAGAATTTATTTTGACGAGACCAAGAAAAAATGGGCGATTTTTTAGTGGCTACAGATTTGTTTGATCGGGTATTAATTACGTGACGTTGAAGACGGATTTTTCGAAGGCGTGTATTTATTTTATCTTTTACTAGATAACTTGCTAGTGCTTAATCCTAGAATGAAGACTTGGTTATCTGGTTTCCGGGTTCGGGGTGGATGGTTGATGACTCGGATAACTATCACTTAAAGGGGTTACATTGTTGTACTCAGTGTCACGCGCTTAGTCGACGTGGATAATTTCAAGAGGTGTTGTGCTTATAGACTTCTTCAGTGATGCATTGAGTACTTAGAGATTTCTCCACCGTTCTTCATTCAACAATAGTGCAAGCTTAAGTCACAAGATCGAAGGATTTTTATTCAGCTTCACGTTTGATGTATCCGGTTCATTCTTTCAGTGGTCACTTCAAATTGCTTTCACGTGGGATGGTAAAGGTGTCCATAGAGAGTTTATGAGAAGGGATTTTCGATCAACAGCTGATTCTCACAAAATATATAATTCAGCTTATTTATTATTCTCATGAGATTTCAGGTTCATGTGCGTACAATTTATTGATGGTTCCGAGTTTCGAAACCATCAAGGGGGAAGAAGAAGACACATTGAACGCACAACGAGTACACGAGATGAACTTCATACCTTCTTTTGATTTGAAGATATTCCGGGATGACATTTGTCATAGCCGTAGAGAAAATCAGTGTTTTAACTCGTGTCGTTATCAATCTCCAAACGGTACACTATTGATTCGAGGTTTAATTGTTTGATTGTTGCAATTAAACATCATCATTATCCTATATGCATTCCCGGGACTTAATTGACTCTGGTGCATCTCCGGAAGAAGACATGTGCATTTTCGGGACTTAATTGACTCTGGTGTTACGATGTCAACTTCATGAATGGGATAAAGTGTCCACTTCAGTATTTGAGCTTCATAATTGGGATTGATTTACCTTCTTCAACTATGTGGGGGAAGAAGTGTCTTGATTCTTTCTGGTATGCATAACTTGAACTCTCAGGGGGAAGAAAAATTCAGAAGAATTATTCAAGCGTGAGAAGAAAAGTTGTTGATCTACTTGGTGTGCCCCAAACTTTCAATCCCTCTTAGCAACATTATCATGTTATATGATGGGATTTGCTAGTTAGATTCCGATGTGCGCTTAATCATTCTAAGCTTTATTGAAAGCTTTGAAGTTGCTTATGAGGATTGTTGGTTTAGGGGGAAGCTATTTAAAATGCTTCTACATCAAGGTTACGTGGCATGAATTAGGGGGAAGCTAATTCAGAAGCTTCTCCTTAACCAGAAGTGTATGGGTTACTTAGCTCGTGCCGTTACAGTATTTCTTCTACAAGTTACTTTAAAGATGAGTCGTTTTGAAGACGAAGGCCTCAGAAGACTTCATCAGCATTGGATGCTTCAAGAAAGCTCTTATTCTTGATCATTTTGTACTTGTTAGGAAGAATATTGTAAGGAATTCTACACGTCGTCCCATGGGGGAAGATTGTTGGAAACTCACTTTATGTGACGACATTTAAGAATTCCCGTTAGTTATCATAGTCACGCACATTTAGACTAGACTAGGTTCGTTGTAAAGTTTAGGTTGTGTGCGTGACTATATATACCCCTCCTTAGCTTCCAAGGAGGGGTGTTGATTGTCATTTGTTCACTTTTTAATATATTTTCATTTCTCTTTCAACCACTCTTCTCTCTCTCTAAGCCAACAATGGCTTCCACCACAATTTACCACCACATTAGACCACCGGATCCGATTTAGCATTTCTACAATTATGGCTTGTAATTAGAGAGATTAGGGTTAATTAATTAGTTTAATTTGATTAAACCCGTTTTTAAAAACTGGGCAGATTTTTGAGTCAATTGTTTTGATCATATCGGGAGTTCTATAAAATCTTATTTTACGATCCAAGTACCCCTGGAAAGGTATTTGAAGTGGCTTTCCATATCAAGAAACGAGAACTAAATTGGAGGTCGGGAAGAGGGTCAAACACAGGTTACAACAGTCGGAGGTCAAAACAGTTTTGAATTCAGCCTGTTTTCTTTTTAAGTTTTGGGTTGTTTGGGGTACTTAGGGTTGCATTGGGATCTTCTCACGAACGTGAGAGATGGTTTATATATTTTAGTAAGTATCTGCACTTTTAGTACGTTTAAAATCAGGAAATCTGGAATGACAAAAGTAGATATATGTATATCGGGGCCTTAACAGTAGCTTTAAGGTTAGGGCAAGTGGGAGGTGTTAGCCAACATATGTAAGGGTATGAATATTCCTTTTACAGAAACCATGGGTATGTTTAAGTGGACGTTTGACTTAAAGTTTTGAGACCTAAAAACTGGGACTGTTTTGGGTAAAATATGAACGGGATAGTTATTAAACTTAACCAAGTTAAGGACTTGTTAAGGAAGGGTAATGGGGTGATTAGAGCTTGTCAATGAGGTAAATATGTGGGAATAGGCTAGATGTCTATCATAGGTTAATGAGCCATCTTAGTGATTGGTTCGTGTATTAATTGCGTGTTTTTGGTTTGTTAGTTTGTTGTTAGTGCAAGGACTTGTGAAGAAGCTATCAGGTGAGTTTCATAGTCCCATGTTTAATATTGATTTTGACTTCCATATGGGATGGAAGAGACACTGTGTTGAATTATTTTCTAAATTAATGCTGTGAATGTTTTTAAGGTTTGAGATGGACTTGTGTGTACATTTATGTGATTAACTTCTATGTGATTCTTGTTTGTGTGTGATCTGGATTGGAAAGGTACATAGGTGTATGGGCGCCTATGGGACCTATGGTTAATGATAAGGCGTGATGCCTTGGAAATTGTGATTGTTGGTAAGGCGTGATGCCTTGGAAATTGTGATTGTTGGTAAGGCGTGATGCCTTGGAAATTGTGATTGTTGGTAAGGCGTGATGCCTTGGAAATCGTGATTGTTGGTAAGGCGTGATGCCTTGGAAATTGTGATTGTTGGTAAGGCGTGATGCCTTGGAGTTGTAATGATTGATTTAACTTGAATGCTAGTTGTTAGTACATGATTGTAGCGCATTGTCCATATGTTTATTGGTTTATGGTATTCACAGCTTATGACTTGTCTTGTGTTGGAGTCTAAACCTATGACTCTCACCAACTTTATGTTGACGTGTTTTAGTGTCTCTTTCAGGTGATACTATGGTTAAGCATGAGAACATAAGTGGCTAGGATTGGAGAAGCTTAGGAATGCATATAGAAGGAGAATCCCCGTTTCCTTCTTAGTTTTATTTGATTGTCCGTTTTAATAAGTGATACTGTGGTACACATATGATTGTTTTGGTATGTTATTTGTTGTCTTGGGTAAGAAGTAGGACTTTTACTTACTTACCTAGACCCCTTGCATTTGTTGAGATATTGTCATGACCTTCGTGTTACCATTTTTACGACATTTCTTATTTCATATAGTTATCTCTATAGACACGCCATGTTGTGATGATATCCATACGTCGCGCCCCATGTTCCGCCATGGTGGGGTGTGACAGAAGCTGTGCCTGATCCAAGTTTGAGGAACTTAACAAATTCTTAATGAACAAATAAGCATATTTCTTTGAGTTCCCCCTGTAATAGCTCCTGAAGAAGTTGCCAAGAAGGCTCATATGCCTTGGAAATAGCAGCAACATTTGCTTTCACGACGGTGGTGAGGACTGATGGTATGTATTGCTGAAGACTATGGTCTAGAACTGCTGGGAGGTGAGTTTGCAAGGCATTACCCAGCAGTTGCGGAAGCAGTGCAGTCATAGAGGATTCCACAGATGAAGTTAGTGAAGTCTCTAGGGTGGTGGTGAGTTCCTCGGCAGCATGGGTGAGTGTTTTTAATTCAGAGAGGATGACATCATTTGTCACTTTAGGCTTGGTTTTACTGATGTCTCCCCTCTTGACCCAGAGATCCTCAGCGGCTAGTTCCTGAACATCTTTCATTCTAGGAACATGGACAGGCTTGAGGTTTTGTAAATGTTCTATGTGTTTTATGGCCCCCAGTTCCATGACGTTGGGAAAGGTAGGGAAGGGAACTGGGGTTGTTGTACAGAGCCTCTGGTCCCAAAGCTGCTTGGCAGCCAGTTCTTGAACATTTTCCATTGAAGGGAAGGAAATGGGTTTTAGTTCAGATGTGACTTGGTCATCATCAACATCCATATCAGCATAGTCTGAAATGGTCAGGTCATCTTCAATGATAAAGACCTCATCTTCTGGCATGGAGTCATTGTCTGACATGACATCAAGATCAATGTGGGGGGCTTAAGCGTTATCATCACCAGCAATGGAATAGGCAACATCATTTTGTTGTTCTTCATGAAGATTATGAGCCTGTTATGACATTTGTTAGTAACCAGTGTGAAATAAATATGAAGTTATGGATCGCCATTCGCTGCCCCTAGGAAAGTTGGTTGTGATTATCCAGCCCCCCCTAAGGATTTCTCCTTGGGACTCTTTTAGTGTGAAACAGATATGTTTAAGGGTCGCCATTCGCTGCCCCTAGGATAGCTGGGTGTGATTATCCAGCTCCCCCATAAGGATTACTCCTTAGGACTCTTTTGATTTGTGAACACTATGTGGTGAATGGTCGCCGTTCGCTGCCCCTAGGATAGTTGGGTGTGATTATCTAGCTCCCCCTGAAGGATTTCTCCTTGGGAATCTTGTAAGTGTGAGTTGATGGAAGTTAAAGGTCGCCTTTTATCGTTGCCCCTAGGAAGACTGAGGGTGCTTATTCAGTCCCCCAAAAGAATAAATTCTTTGGGACTCTTTTAGTTGTGACATATTTGAAGGTAACGGTCGCTTTTTATCGCTGCCCCTAGGAAGACTGAGGGTGATTATTCAGTCCCCCCAAAAGAATAAATTCTTTGGAACTCTTTTCATATGAGGGGACCTAGATACCACGTGAGGTGCAGAGACTCTGGGTCGGGACCTACAACATGCTCAAGCTGTTATGTACAAGAGCACAGTCCAGAGGGTGAAGGATCATCGGGGTGCGTTATGAGCACAAGTGAATCATATCCTTGTGTTAAGACAGAGTGTACAGATAATCCTAAGAGTTTTAGGTGCTGACACAGACACTCTATGGGTTGAGGCAAACCCTAAGACTTCATCACTCTCTCCTACAGAATGTTGAGAGTGATTGTATGTGAACCTCCAGGAGAAAAAAATGGCAAACTAATACATAAGAGATATCAGCGTGGAGAAGGTTCTTAGACATCTCTGTTGACAGGGAGACGTTAGACTCTGGTTGTTTGTCAGCGGCAGGCTCTTTAACCACATCCTCCCGAGAAGGGGATGGGTTCTTCTTGGTCTTCTTTGTCTTGGAAGGATTAACAGAAGGGGTTTCAGAGGAAAGGGGGATGTCTTTCCGCTTCTTCTTCTTTTCCTTGGGCGCCTTGGGCTGGGAAGTGGACTGCACAGAGGTCTTGGACAAAGACTTGTCAGTTTGTCTTTTAGCATTCACCTTATTGTGGGGGGATCAAGGGCCCTCCATCAGCAGCGAGTAACCCAGCAACCTGCATCATATTCCTGCTTAAAGGCACTTCATCCTCCAAGGGAGTCTCCAGTGAGGCTGGAGTGATGCGATAGGGAGAGAAAGAGTGAAGTTCATCATTTGTGTAGGTTTCACCAAGCATATCCTCTATAATGAGAGAGAGATATCTTGTGTAGCAGATGGTGGCCAGTCGATTCTTCTTCCCTTTGTTTTCTAGCTTAGCAATGAGGCCAGTGTAAAGTATGTGGGCGATCCCTATATCTTGCCCCCAAATTAAGCTATAAGCGATTGCTTGCTGAGCACCATTAAGCTGATCATGTGACCCCTGGTTTCCTCCCAGACATTTCACAATGTACAACATCAGCGTCCTCCAGATGGGTGAAAAGTAATTTACTTTGATCAGAGATTTGTTTTGGAAGCCTTGGGTGGTGAAGGGTTTGTCATCGTCATCATGAGGACGAAGGGTAGCCAGAGCCTTCTTCATTGTGGCGCTGGCGGGCACAACGGACATGCCTTCATTGACTGGAAGTCCAATGACTTTGGCAAAAGAGTGGAAATCAAAGGTGAGGAGTTATGGATGTGTGGAAAGGTTGAAGGTGATGTGTGATGAGGTTTGATCAACTTCAGCGCTGTACCAAAACTCCTTCAAGTATTGGTGGTAGCATGTGGAAGGTTCTCTGGTAATGGCTTCAAAAATGGTGGAGTTCTTGAGGAAGGATAACAATGGATGGTAGAGAGGGTTGTTATGTTCCAAAAGTGCTACACAGTTATTCAGGGCGATCTTTCCATCAGTTATCCCAAAATCTACGTTTGAGGCGGCCAAGACGGTGAATGATGTGTTTGTTGATGAAGACGTCATTATTGATGGAAGGAAGAAATTGAGGATGTGAAGAAGATGAATAGTATGTGTGTGTGAAAGAAATGAGTAATGTGATGTTTGAAAAATGAGTCAAGGGTTTTGATAAAAGGTTTAACCGTTTTCAATTAACGCATTTAATGCAAAAGTTTACGTTTTAGGAAAAGTGGGACCCCTCGACTCTTCATGTGATTTTTTTGTCCCCTTGGAAAGTGGGAAAGTTGTTGACAATAAAGGTTAATCATTTGAATTAAATATAGGAATATATTAACTCCCATTGGAATGTAACTACCTCGTTACATTCAATTCCTTTAAATGACCAGAGACAGAGATCATTTATCAGATTTGTTTACCGATATTGAGCATACCCAGCTCACCAACCAACCTAGTAAAACTTGGCTCAGCCAGAGGCTTGGTGAATATATCAGCGAGTTAGTATTCAGTGGGTATAAAATGAACCTCAATATCACCTTTTAAAATATGGTCTCTGATAAAGTGATACCTGATGTCAATATGCTTAGTTCTGGAATGAAGTACCGAATTATTGGAGATGGCTATGGCACTTGTGTTGTCACAGAAAATGGGAACCTTTTCATAAGTGATCCCATAATCAGCCAGCTGACTTTTCATCCAGAGTACTTGAGCACAGCAACCAGCAGCCGCTACGTATTCAGCTTCAGCTGATGACATGGCCACAAAGTTTTGTTTCTTAGCACTCCATCATACTAACTTTCCTCCAAGGATTTGACAGCTCCCAAAGGTGCTCTTTCTATCAAGACAGCACCCAGCGTAGTCAGAGTCTGAGTAGGCTTTGAGGTCGATGCCTGATCCGTTTGGATACCAGAGACCTAGTGTGGGAGATCCTTTTAATTACCTAAAAATTCTTTTGACAACTACAAGGTGGGATTCCTTGGGGTTAGCTTGGTACCTAGCACAGAGATATGTGGCAAATTGTATGTCTGGTCTGCTTTCTGTGAGGTACATCAGTGACCCAATCATGCCTCTATATAAGGTCTCATTAACAGAGACCCCTGAGTCATCAGCTCCCAAGTTGTTGGGAGGAAGCATGGGGCATTTCACTGATGCACAATCAGACATATCATACTTCTTGAGCAAATCCTTAACATATTTTTCTTGACAAATGGAAATTCCTTTTGAATTTTGTTTAATTTGAAAACCCAAGAAAAAGGTTAATTCTCCCATCATGCTCATTTCATATCTTTTGGTCATGAGTTTGGCATAAGTTAACAGGGTTTGATCAATGGTACCTATGACAAATTTATTTTCAAGTAAGAATTTTGATAGGGTTTCATACCAGGCTCTAGGCGCTTGTTTCAGCCCATGGAGTGCTTTGTGAAGTCTGAAGACGTGATCAGGATACTCATTGCTTTCAAACCCTAGGGTTGATAGACATATACTTTCTCTGCAAGTTTACCATTAAGAAAAGCACTCTTCACATCTATCTGGTATATGGTAAAGCCCATATAAGCTGCAATAGCTAGGAAGATTCTGATAGCTTCCAATCTGGCTACTGGTGCAAACGTTTCATCATAGTCAATACCCTCAGATTGATTGTACCCCAGCACCACAAGCCTAGCCTTGTTTTTAACAATCATGCCAGCTTCATCCTTCTTGTTTATGTAGACCCATTTAGTTCTAACCACTTGTTTTCTAGCTAGAGCTTTTACCAGAGTCCACACCTTGTTCCTCTTGATCTCATTCAACTCATCTTGCATGGCAACAACCCACCCTTCATCTAGAAGCGCAGCAGCCACATTCTTAGGTTCATCTTCAGAGAGAAAATCAGTGAAAAGGCATTCATTCGTTGAGGCGGTTTCCAGAGATCTCAATTTTCCTCTGGTGGTGACTCCCTCAGAGGGTTCACCGATAATATTCACCAGAATAATATCTTGGTTCCTACTCTATTTGGATTGAGGAGCAGGAGTCTCTGTGGGTTCAGGAATCACTGTAGGTTCAATGAATGGTGGGGGATCTTCACATGTTATTTCTTCATCCATAATCTCTTCATCAAGGTGAGAGATTGGTTCGATAAGATCAACATTCACTTCAGTGGGTGGAGTGATAGGTTTAGCATTTTCAATCTCTGGAGTGATGTCAGAGATTGAGTGTGGATCAAATGCATGAACATAAGGAAAGTTCTTATGACAGGCCTGAGTTGATTCCTTGGGATATGAGAAATCATCCTCTGGATATGATTTTAAGTCATTGAAATCAATGTCACATTCTTCTATGTTGGTGTGAGTAATGACATCATCTGCTTCATTAAAGGTGACATGGATACATTCTTCTAGTTCTTGTTTGCGGATGTTGAATACTCTATAGGCTTTGGAGGTGGGAGAGTAGCCAACAAAGAATCCATCATCAGACTTTTCATCAAATTTTCCCAGGTGATCTCTGTAGTTGTGAATGAAAACAGGGCAACCAAAGACATGGAAGTAGCTTACATCAGGGGCTCTCTTCCTATACAATTCATAAGAGGTCTTGACGTGTCTCTTCACAATAATAGATCTGTTTTGTATGTAAGAAGCTGTGTTCACAGCTTCACTCCAAAATTGTTTTGGAAGTCTTGATTCGCTGAGCATGGTTCTAGCAGCCTCTATGAGAGTTCTTTTTTTTCTTTCAACGACACCATTTTGTTCAGGGGTGCCTGGGTTAGAAAAGTTCTATGATATTCCTTTTTCATCACAAAAGGCTTCCATGGCATGGTTCTTTAATTCAGTGCCATTGTCACTTCTGATAGCCTTAACTCTGCAGTCATTGAATTTCTCTATTTCTCTAATGAAAGACATTATTCTTTTAGCAACATCACTCTTTCTTTTGAGAAAGAATACCCATGTGAATCTAGAGAATTCATCTACAATGACTAGTGTATACTTGTTGTGATTAAGGGATTCAGGTTTTACTGGTCCAAATAAGTCCATGTGAAGAAGATGGAGGCACTTATTTATGGAGAATGATTGCTTTGTCTTAAATGAGGCTCTGTGGTGCTTCCCTTTCTCGCAGGCTGAGCAGAGTCTGTCTTTGGTGAAGTTCAGAGAGGGAAGCCCAGCTACTAAATCATTCTTAGCCAGTTTGTTGATGTTTTGAACTTGAGGTGGGAGATTCTCTTATGCCATAGCCAATTTTCACTATCAGATGCTTTGGCATAGAGACAGGTGTTTGTCCCTTCTAGACATGATGTCATGTCAATGACATACACATCCCTTCTTCTGGATGCAATTAGAACAACATCATCATTTTGATTGAAGATTGTTCCTTGGGTCTTGGTGAATAGAACTTTGAAACCAGCATCGCAGAGTTGACTAATGCTAATTAAGTTGTGCTTCAGTCCATTGACATAAGCGACCCTTGTGAAGGTTATTCCGTTGCAATCCACTGAGCCATAACCCTCAGTAGCCCCTGAGGAGTCATCTCCGAAGACTACTTTTGTACTAGACTCCTTCTTATATCTATGCAGATATTGTTTAACCCCTGTCATATGTCTGGAGCACCCACTATCTAGATACCAAACAGATTTCTTCAGATATTCCTACGTAGATATAACAAAGCGAGATTAGTTTCGATGGTGAACCCACGTTCTAGTGGGTCCATGCTGTCGCTGACCAACGACATTTGGTCTTCTCTGGTTTCTATCTCCCCCTCTTTGGTTGAAATCTCTTGGTTCATGACGGATATTGCCAAAGATGTCACATCTGGGATAATGCTCACACTCATCAGAGTGATGGTCAAAGAAGCCACAGTACTTGAATGGGGGATTTGGTCTGTAACCTTGAGAATTGTCTCTGGGTTTGGGCTCAGCTCTTCTAGAAGGCCTGTGAGGAGTTTTAGACCTTAATTGAGTTCTGGTTCTTTGAACAACAATAATTTCCTCATGCTCTCTAGAGGTGTGTTCAGTAGACTCGCATGTGATACATTTTGGTTTCTTTGAGCAGTCCTTAGAAGAATGATTTTTGAAACCGCAATGATTGCAAGGCCTGAATAAATCTCTCCTATTTGAGCTACTAGATCCTTCACCAAGAGAGTTAACAGATGGACTGCTAACTCTGGGTTTGATTTGTTCTTTCAGCCTCTTTACTTCTTCCATTAAGGTGAGGAGAAGTTGTTTGGTGGGTGAAAGCTCTTCAAGGGGAGGAGTGGGTTTGTTGGAGTCCTTGGCCACAAAAACCTTTTTGTGCTCTTTATCAACGACTTTGAGAATTGAATTCCTAGGGGTTTTGGAGGTTTTGGGCCAAGCAAGGAATCAGATAGGTTAGCAACATCGAGTCTTGGTAAGGCTGGTACCTCTGGTTGCTTGTCAGAGTTTATCTCATCCACTGAGGTGGAAGATGGAGAAGAAACATCTGAAGGGACAAATTTAACACTGGGTACAGGTATATGATTTTTGTATCTACCCTTTCCCCTAATAGCCTGAACCACATCACCTGGTATGGCTTCAACAACTATTTCTTCCACTGTGGATTGAGCCAAATTCCATTTTTCAATGGTTTTTCTGAGTTCAGTGTTTTCATCTGTTAAAGACTCATTTTCAATGGAGAATTTGCTTACTTCATTTTGAAGTTTATTTGCAAGATTCACAAATGGTTTAAGATTTGTTAATTCAGAATGGCAAAGATTTAACTTTGTTTTAAGACTATGAAACTTGTTTAACAGGTTTTTTCTTTGCTCTTCCACAAAGTGGAGGTCAACCAAGGTATAGTCACTGACATGGTCTCTATCAGGACCTTCAGGCATAGATAGCAGTCTTTGTACCTTTTTCATGGTGATGTCCACCCATTGACCAGATCTTGCTTCACTTTTTCGCACAACAGGTTCTTCATCAGCGACAGCCATAAAGGCTCTGACTGTAGTGGTTCCTTCATCCTCAGATGTAAGGGGTTCATCATCCTAGTCGAATGAAGCAGTAATCAGACCTTTTTCAGTCTTCTTAACATCCTTTTTCTTGGCTGCATCTTCAGTTTTCTGGTTGAGTTTTAACAACTCAGCTTTCAAGGCTTTGTACTTAACTTTGTAGTCCTTCTTTCCCTCTGAGTCAGAGTGGGAAGTTTTCTTGAAAGGTGAGGTGGAAAACTTCTTCTTGCTATTGTGATTGTTGCTGGATGAAGGGAAGCTTGGAGAGGAGGTTTTGTTTGACCAGCAATCTTTCTGAAAGTGACCAGTCTTTCCAGAAGTGTAGCATGACACCTTGGATATATCAACCTTAGCAGCTCCAACTCTACCAGATCTCTTGTAGTACCTCTTTTAGTCAGCTAGAAAGGCTCTGTCATGGAACTTATCATGTAATTCATCAAGAAATTCTTGACTGCTTCTGGTGTCCTCTTCTATGTCAGAGTCGCTGTCCTGAAAAGAATGGTTAGCAAAAAGAGCTTTTGATCTAGTTATATTGGTGGTAAACCTATTAGTCTCTGATTTGTAAATGGAGTCAATTAGCCCTTCTTCATAGTTATATCTACCAAACAGTTGGGCTAAAGTATCATTTTTTATAGCATTATTTGCTCTTAAGGTCTGGTTTAGGCTAAGCTATTTTCTAGGTAAACTATTGACAAATGTTGCATTAACCTCAGCCTTAGGTAAAACAACTCCATTGTTTCCCAAATCATTCAACAAAATCTTAAGCCTAGTGTAAGTTTGAGCAACAGTTTATGTTTCCAAAGCTTTAAAAGAATTAAACTTAAGTCTAAGGGCTTGGATTTTGGTTTCTTTTGTTTCATCTGGACCTTCATACCCTAGAACTAACTCAGTCCACATCTTCTTAGCAGAGTTGCATTTTATGATGGACTTCATAATATTCTTGGGTAGGCAAGAGACTATGATACTTTTGAGTCTCTTGTCCTGGTTAGCCAGACGTCTATCCACTGGAGACCATTGCTTAACAGGCTTCTTGATGAGTCTCTCATGGGTAGAGGAAACGGCCAGTGGTACATAGGGACCATTTTCTAAGATTTATATCAAGAAGGGTTCTAAGCCATCTAAATATATAAGAAATTCACTTTTTCAACTTGAAAAATATTCTTCATCAAACGTTGGAACATTGGACACATGTGACCCCCCGCGAACATCAAGTAGTTGGGGAAGGTCATCATCATTATTACCAGTGCTTAAAAACGGTGTAGGCATGGTAGTAGATGTGGTGGCCGGTGCGGTGGTAGAAGTGGTACCTTGACTGGTTTGACTAAAGGGTGGAGGAGGTATAGTATCAGTCATATTAGGATCTTGATTTTAAAAACAAGAACGGTTTATAAAATGTTTTATAAATCAAACCGCTCTGATACCAATTGAAAGTCCCTTAGTATGACAATTGTTGAAACTATAACTCGTATAACCACGAAAACACAATGAAATACTTTTCAAACGCGTAATGCTTTATTAACTGTTATAAACAAAGTATTACAAAGTGCTATGAATACACTCGTTGAATGACAATAAGAAATGAACCCTGGAACAAGTAAACTAGATTCGAGACTCAAGTTTACAAGGGTACCAATGAGACGCTGGTAGATAGCTGAGGGCTCAGCAGTTCCAAAGTGAGAAATAACTTAGATAATTTATCCAAGCACAAGGGTTGGTTTAATTCTTCTTTCTTACTCCTATTTATAGTGGTACGAGGTTGCTTCCTTAGTGGGAGTAGTTGATACGTGTCATCTTCTGAATGGAAGAGTACAACGTATTAAATGCATGTCCAAATCGAGACATACCTTTAAACAACTTTAGGTGATTAGTTCTGCCAACTGTTCACCTTTTGTCCCACTAGGTCGTACTAGGCTTTATCTTGAATCTCTTATTTTGTCCCGCTCAAAACACTTAGAATATTCTCCCGCCTAAACTATAAAAGGATTGGACAAGCTTTTCTTGTATCAGACTTCTAGGGTTCTTAAATGATCTTTGAGTATTGTCAACTCAGAGATCCTTGAACACCAGCACATTCCTTCTAAATACCAGCTATCCATAATCGCTGGTGAGTATGACTTCAGATTGTCTTCGACTTCTCTGACGTTGTCTTTGACTTGAATGTTCCTAGTGTTCCAGCTGAGGCTTTGCCTTCCACTGGTCTGGTCTCTGTCATTGGTCCTCTCAGCGATCAGTAACACTTAGTCTAATTTAAACAAATCTAGACTGGGCCATAGTTAAAACATTCATTGGCCCAACAGTAATAAAACACCATTTCCCGAAGAATATTAGGCCGATGATCCGACAAATATCGATCTAAAGAGTTGGCTATAATATTCGGACACGTAATCAGCATGTTATGAGACGCCAAAAATATGTCCAATTTACTCATTTTTGTAGCCGACTTATGACACCAAGTAAATTGACACCCACCAAGGTTAATCTCCACAAGACCAGAATTGTTAGTAAAATCATTAAAAAATTTCGCACCTTTAATATTAAAAATTGAGCCAAACCTGTCACTCGTATATCAAACTTTATTGAAATATTCCATCACCACAACCTCCCCATTGCATCTACTAATCTCTACATGTAAATAAGCCCACAACATACACTTTTCCTTACCGTCTTGTGGAGCATAAACCACAATAATAAGAGTTTTCTTCATAGTATGCCACCAAGTATCCCGAATAATCACAAACGAATTAGACACCGTAGTACTATCTTTATCAAAACAATTGGAATCTCACACACAAAGAATACCCCGAGTTACCAACAGCCTCACTATGAACATAATTAAACGCCTAATTCCCCCAACAAGCTCTAACACACTGAATCGATATGTCACACATCTTCGTCTCTTGTAAAGCTAAAAATTTCACTTTATTTTTATTGCATAACTCCTTAACCCATCGTTTTTTGGCCTTTTGGGTTAGGCCTTGCACATTTAAGGACAAATAAATCATCTAAAAACCTCCTCCTCTCCTTGTGCTGCAATTATTTCTCCCATATTTTCCATACAACCTTCCATCTTATAGCTCATGACTTACTACCAACCCTAACCACCTCATCAAGTAACCATAATAACAAGCCACCTGTTCTTGGTTTATCAGAAAAATTAAAAGGCATTGAGGTTTTCGAATCTTACACATCACTTTCACCTTTCCAGTCCTCTTTGTGAATGTTTACAGTTTCCTTAATACCACATTTGTCAGCATCCGTAATTCTAACATTATGACCTTCATGAATGGAGTTTTCATCTGTGGTGACATCAGGCGTATACCCGGGGGAAATGGTTTACTCCCATCTGATTCTGTCTTACGATCATCTTTTTTCTCCTCCTTATTTGCATTGGGTAAATTTCAAACGGGTCTTCCGACTCTTTCGACTCTACTTCCACTTCTCCTTCTTCTTTACTCTCCTTCTCTTCTTCTTCAAAAGGAAGTTCTTCCTCTTCGTCTCCTATGTCATTAAATTTCAAATCCTCTTCCTCCTCCTCATCAGATTCCTCTGAGAAATCAGGTACACATCCTGCCGTTTCAATTGCACGTATCCAATGTGCTTTCCCTTTATGAATAGTTTTGAACTCCTTTGAAATCTTATGCTCTATCTTCGTGTGAATACAAAGACGTTTTGAATGAAAACACGTATCGTCTTGGTCATCCACATCAAGAAGACTCCCCTATTTGGATGCAATTCTGCCAAATGTCTTATCTAACCACAACTTGAATGGAATTCCTTCCACCTCCACCTAGGCAATCCTATGCGTGTTTTGAAATTCCAAGGATGCCTTCCTAATCTCAGAGAACTAGGAACCGATACTCACATTGTCGGAAAACATCTTCATTTTCTTTTTCGATACAAACTGTAGCAGAACCCAACATTCCCTCATATATTGAAACCAAACATTCGTAAACCCTTCACGAACTAATGTCACCTTTAAATTTGCCAAGAACGCAAAGTCCTTCACCCTACCCAATAAGGTTTTTGACAAATCCCTTGAGGCAACACATTCATCGTCTAGCACCATGAGTTCCTCTTTTCCTATTGAGTCATTACCAACCACAACCTTTACATACGGAATTCCCCCTTTTTCACTACTGTTGTATTTCGTCTCAGTTGTGACACCAACAGAGCGTTGATACCTCACAGGATTAGATTGAAGCATGTGTTTCCCGATCCAAACCGTACATAATTTATTAACCAACCGTTTAATACTAAGCACATTAATAAATCTAATGAACGCAAAGCGTTTACCATTCTTCGCTCTCTTATTGGGCATATACGAATCCACCACATGGCTATACACTTTACACGAATTGAATAACTCCTTTGCTGTAATCGATTCTGGAAAGTTTGTGACATATACCGAAGTCGATATCTTCATAACATCATCCTCTTTAGACCGAAAACTACCCATATCCGTAACAACAAATCAAAACCACCGCCACCAAAAGACAGAAAAACTATTATTTTAGATTGAAGGAAGATCTAAAAAACCTAATCCAAACAATAGTGACCAAAGATGAATCAAAACTGAAAAACATCCCATCCCTATAGCTTCGGATTACTAACGAATAAAGAAGCTCTTTCTTGAGATCAATCACTAGGATCATCCTCATAGACGAAATGTCCTTTAGACGTATTAATTTTACTAAGGGTAGTAGTTCAGATGTAGATTTGGGAATTCTTAGGGTTAGTCGCCGTCATTGTTGTTTTTCCTTTTTTCCCTGAATGTTTAGTTTTTTTCAACCAGTCTTCGTTAGTATATGTTGCTTACTAAAGAATTTAAAAAGAAAAAAAAATGTTTTGAACACTAATACATGCTCCTGATAATGAACCATATAATTTTAGCTCTTGGGTGAAACCTTAACATGAAGCAAAACTAACATATCACTCTCTAACATAGCTTATGTGGAACACATGTACCAAAACCAATAAAGTTAACATCATTTGCTAGTTCTAAAAAGATGGGCAAAAACTATGATTCTTGTAGAAATCAAAGAGGGAATACCCAAACAATAGGTTGTTGAGATTCAACTAACAATGTACAATACATAAACATTAAATAGGAAAACCCTACATACTAAACGGACATAAACAATGGGCCGGGCCAATGGGCCTTATTAGCTAACATCCCCCTTCAAACTCACAATGCCGCAGCGGTGAACATTGGGAGTTTTGAAAACAGAAAATAAACTAAAAAAAAATAACGAAACAGAAAAAGAAGTTTCCCAGAATGCGAACTCGATGCTAGAAAGAGTCTCATTCCGATGCAATCCAAACCAGGTGCAGAGCACAGAGTCACAAAACTACGGAGATACATGAGAGCAGATGCCAATGCTAATTGAAACCAGGTGCCAAGCACAGAGTTACATATTTACAAAGATGAACGAGAGCATATGCGAATGCTAATGCCAATTCTAATGCCGATCCCAGTGCTGATGCCAGTGCCAATGCCGATGCCAGTGCCAATGCCAGTGCCAATAATAAAGTATGCAAATATTAATACTAATGTCAATCTGTACCGACCGATACAAATACCAAATACATGTTGATGCCGAGATGTTACACATAACTACTCAAGACATAGTCGGATTAGTTAAGCCTATAACATCACCATCACCTACACAAACCAATTCCTTTTTCAAACCAATTCCTTTTTCAAACCAATACGAACTGAATCCATGTTTACCGATACCAATCCTTTTACCGATACCAATTCCTTTTATCGATACCAATTCCTTTTACCGATACCGATTCATAAAACTAATACAGAAATTTTCGAGCACGTACAAAACTATAACCAATATCATAATCGAGCCTTGCATAATCAACATCACCAATAAGGATACATATTTTTCATAACCTAAACAAATCCAAATAACTAAAAAAAAATGCTCCAACCACATAACCAGTGCATTACGTAACCAGTATCTCTTATCATATCAATTTGATATCGAAACATATCTTGTTTTTGTTTTACTCCAATTCAAATATAAACAAGATGCATGTGATGAATGGTATTAATTATCAAGCAAACAATTAACTTATGATATGACATACCAACAACATTCAATCAATTACGACTTGCGATCACCATATCCTTTTTTTCTTCTTTCTTTTATGTGCATCAAAAACCAATTGAACCTGTGATGTTGCCAAGTTTTTAATTTCTAATTGATTGGAAACCTAGCCTCTAATACCATGTAGAAATCAAAGAGGGAATACCCAAACAATAGGTTGCTAAGATTCAACTAACAATGTACAATACATAAACATTAAATAGGAAAACCCTACATACTAAACGGGCATAAACAATGGGCCAGGCCAATGGGCCTTATTAGCTAACAATTCTATGTGACGATGGATAAGGGAAACACTACTTAAACAACTAGCTACAAATAGGTTTACAACATGGAATTTGGGAGAGTAATTAAATTGGTAGGATTCACTTCGACTAGGGCCAAAACATGTCGAGAAAATTTGAGACTACCACCGTTACATAGAAAGAAAAACCTTCTGATGTACTCACTAAATAAACAAGGGAGGACGAACCAAAAAGCATTAGGACATAGGATTGTGTGAACTTTGTGTTGTGCGTGTGTTCACAAGCAACAACAAAATATCAAAATGCAATGATATGATTCCTTAAATTTTTGGTGTGCCTGCTTGTAGGTTATGAACAAGCGAAAACTAAATCAAAGTTTTCTCTTCAAAGTAGTTGTGTATGTGTGTAAGACATATATGTCAGAAAAACCAAAAAGTACCCCCATCCTATTAAACGTGTCTGTAGGTTTTTGTATGTTTTGTGTCAGAGAACAAGAAACCATACTAAAACTAGTCTTGTTAAAAATTGTATCTGAAAGTGTGTGTATGTGTGAGTGCTGCGTTCTTGAGGAACATAACCAATGTTTTGAAACCCGGGTTTTGAATCGACCCGGTTGAGTCATCGGGTTCGGGTTGAACCGAGTCAACCCGAGTTAACCCGGTTTACTAAAAAAAATATTTTTTTTATATTTTTAATAACTAGCAAAAAATATATATATAAAAACCATAAAACTTACATAATATCGAAGATATACATTGTTTAGCAACCAATATAATATGTAAAAATAAAATTTCATCAAAAATACGTAAACTTTACATATTTTTAAAAAGAAAACCTGAAAAAATCGAACCTGGCCTGGTCTCGAGAACCGGGTCGGATCACCCCAAACCCGACGGGTCTAGCCGAGTTTAGAAAATGTGAAACCCTAGTCAAAATGACCTTTTTTTGGACTGGAACCGGGTCAACCCGGGTTTTAAAACATTGAACAGAACTATGTGTGTGTATTTGAAACAAAGCAGAAAAAGAAAAAGAGTATTAATGTATGCAAGTATTACTTTTTCCCACCAATAGATAACATAGCTAAAACATGTAGCAGGAGGTCCAAATTTGTTTTAGTATAAAAAGGAAAGGAAGTGTGCTGCGTGTGAGAATACAAAACAGAAGGGTGAATAATGCTCCACTCACCATTATTTTTCAAAAAAGTTGATGTGTTGTTCTCAATATTACTCACTTCATCATGGTTGATTTATAAAAAATAGATAGAAATATAGATGGAAACTAAAAGAAAACAGATGAAGATTTAGAGAGAGAAAGTAGAGAGAATGTAGAGAGAATTCGGTTGAAACTATA
Source organism: Glebionis coronaria (assembly GCA_025667525.1). Lineage (NCBI taxonomy): Eukaryota > Viridiplantae > Streptophyta > Magnoliopsida > Asterales > Asteraceae > Glebionis > Glebionis coronaria. The sequence continues at coordinate 271,562,977 of CM046875.1, read as the reverse complement.
TGAATATTAAATTGTAGAGAGAGAAAATACAATGAACCAACCACATCCTAACAAGTTAGGAGATGATATTTATACGCTAGGCCTTAAGTGAAGCGTATGGGCTTTAAAGATGGGTTGGGCTTGTATTTTAGACTTTAGGTCCCTATACATGGACTTTGTTGCCTAAATTCAAGCCCGTGATTATCGACTATCCTACTACTTATTACAACGTTCTAATAATCGATATATAATAAATATATGACCGAACATTCTTGTTTGACTCAAAATTTTGATGCTAACAATCTCCCTCAATGAGAGGTCATTCTTCTACGACATTTGGAGATTTATAGAGATTACAAATCTCACAATAAATAAGTCGGGAACGTGTAATAGTAGACTTGTTCCTTCATGCTATGATCTTTGAGCCTTTGTCGTTGTATTTCCACTTTTTCTTTAATCTAGTGATCTTCAAACCTATGACCTAGTCATTCTTGATTAGCTCAATATTTTGAGACTAATATCTCCCTCACTGAGAGGTCATTCCTCTACGACATAAGAGGATTTATAAGATCATTAATCTTTAGTATTGGGATCTTCAAATAAATGTCTGATTCATTTTTGTTGGTCACCCTCCTTGATTTTCTATTGCCACCTTTCGATCTTGTGCCTTCACCCACATGCTCACACTTTACATCTTATTTGAAAGCTTGCTAAAAATTTTCCTTGATGAGAGGTCATTCCTCTACATTAATTGTTGAGTTTGCTTTATCTTTAGCCTTCTTGATTCATTGAGAATGTCTTTGGGCATAAGTATTTGGTTATGAATCTTCGACTTTTCTTAGTACACCGTAACGCCACCTTCTCGATACAGAACATAGACACGGACTAAAAGGCTTTGACATTTGTCCTAAATCGGTAGCGTTTTACCTCCGATAGGTGAAGACCATTAGGCGGTATTAAATTACCGTATCTGTGATTAGGTAAGTTTAATTAAGAACTCCTTGACAGGGTTTCGCAGCTGTACTAGCCATTCTCTTTACTCGACCGTCTCAAAGCAAGACTGCAAATGTAAAGAGTGAATCAGTTGGATAAACTAATCCATCTGATTAAAGTTGTCAATTCAAATTCATGGAACAAGTTTGATTCATTAAGAATCGTATCATTGTTTCTTTTCAGTTGACACAAGTTTGATTCATAAAGAATCTCACAAGTAACCTACCCTAGCGCTGTTTGATGATAACGCTATAAGGATTTCCATTCGTCACTGTGAATACTAAAGAGTATCACTCTAATTGTTCTGGGAAGACGATTAAGATATTGCGTAGAAACCTGGAACGCGTTTGAATCCATTAAGAATCAAACCACTGTTGCTTTCCAGTTTTACACATGTTCAAATCATAAAGAATCTTACACATGACCTACCGTAGTGTTGTTAAATGTTAACACTGGAAGGATTTCCACACATCATTATGAACACTAAATAGTATCACTCTGAGTGTTTTGACAATATCACACGGATATAGCGTAGGACTCTTCTTTGTCATGTGATGTATCCTAACACGATTTGATTGATCTCTAGGCTCTAGACTTGATTTGTGCACTTTGGGTGATCGGAGGCTGGAACATATGCCACCTATTAAATATCAACAATCTCAGAGTAAGAAAGTCAATAGAAGTCGTGTTGATCTATGTGACAATAAAACAAACTTCTTTTGAGAGAAGCCTGAGTTAGCTGGAAATGGTTGTGCATTGCATCACTGGGTCCATGATGACTTGCCTTCAATGATGTGTGGACCCGGTTTCTACCTAAGTTGCATGGAGGGATATTTCTTTTCACCCTTTAATCTTACATTTCTTTTTAATTCTTCAACCCCTTTGTAGAAACTAGAGGGGGGGGGGGGGTTGAATAGCTTATCTTCAGTTTATGTCCTAATTAAAATTCCCTTCAATTAGGGTTGTCTCAAAACTAACTTTTACTTAAAAGCTAGTTGCATAATGATTAGGTACAATTCTAACGCATTAACAACGAAAAATAGTAGATGCGAATGATGTGATAATAAGAGTAAGTAAAGAGTAAGGAAAGAAACGACCTAATAGGAAGACACCAAGATTTATAGTGGTTCGACAACGAAGCTCTATCTTCGTTCCTACTCCACTCCTCGAGTACACCTTACTCGAGATTTCCATTCCATCCACAAGCTCCCTTCTTGGCGGAGAAAATCGTAAAACATCGCTTACATTATTTTACGACACTAAGCTAAATGTCGAGACCTAATCTTAGCTAGGATTAATCTACAAACGTCGCCCACTTCACCAATTTACGACACAAGGCTAGATGTCGAGTTCTAATCGAATGATAGAACCAATCTTCACAACGTTGCCTACTTCACCATTTTACGACACAAGGCTAGATGTCGAGTTCTAATAGAAAGATAGAACCAATCTTCACAACATTTCCTACATCACCATTTTACGACACAAGGCTGGATGTCGAGTTCTAATCACAAGGTAGAACCAATCTTCACGACTCTTCACTTTGAAGCTAAGTAAGAACTTCACAAGACACAACTACACATCACTTTATAGTTTAGTGAGAACTCACAGGACACAACCACATCACTTGATAGTTTAGTGAGAACTTACAACTCACAACTATTACAACTCAATAAAACACATATCTCTAACACCCCCAATTTACATTGCGTAGCGGAAATACACAATTGGGTGCTAGACACAAGCATCATCACACAAGATATATTGAACGACTCAAAAGTGAGACGTTTACACATAAATATAAACATCATTTTCATAAATGGTCTAAAACATAGATGTCAACCCAAATTGTACTGACACGATACCAGAATAAAGCGTTTTGTCCCCATGGATCTCGACCAACAACCAACAAGTTTAGTACAGTACATCAACATAAAATAAATTGTTCAAACATTAAAAGGTAAAAACAGTTTAGACCAACATTCTTCCAAAAGCCAAGCCACAACCTCCACAACAAATCTCCATGCTCCATCACTTCCTATTACCTGAAATACATGCATAAAACGGGTCAACAATAATGTTGAGCGAGACTATAGGTTTATCAAATCACATTTGAACACAAGAAGAAAATCAATCATAGTCATTTATAGAATTGTCGTACACACAATCTATATTCAAGGTAGTAATAATAATGATATTATTAAACAAACATTGTATTTAAGCTCATGACACCGACCCCTTAACCAAATAGTCACCCACGCCAAATGCCGGCATGACTAGAATAAAACCATTGCCCCTCTAGGTTATCAGTTGCTAGAATACCACAATCTTGTTCACGTAAAATTATCCTTCCCAACGGGTTACTCAACGTAATGCCCTGGTCTCAAATAGGGTGGTCAACCCAATAGTACTATCATTAGAATAAGCGGCTATTCCCGACTCACAACATCAAGTCAGAAGATAGTTAACGGCTCATGAATTTAGGGTCTTTAGCAACAAGTTACTCAATACAATGAAATCAACTTTAGGCAACATTCGGGTCCAACAATTACTCATGACTTGTGTTCATTTATTTTCAAATAGCATGTATCCCCCTCGCGGGTATTAAAATCATTAAAATGAGTAGAAAGTGAGGCTATAGACTCACCTTAGTATAAGAGATCTAGCGAGATGATCGTCGACGATAATGGATGCCTTTCAAACACGAGAACCGCTACCTATCAAATAAGGCGCGTTCATTAATAATAACTCGAGAAAAAAATCATACATAACAACATCAAACTCAAACTCATAAAGTCACGATAAACTCGAGAGAAAACGATATATATAACTTCATTATATTTTACTACACATTTACTTAACCATTTTATACTTTTCACAAAGTCCGCCGGTACATACTACATGTACTAGCTTATATACCCCTTTTAAACTCGTCAACCGTTTATGAAACGACTCGATAAACTAACTTACTATATATAGAAAGTCCTCTTACAAGTTTATCAAATGAAATTACTTTTAAAGTACTTTACCCAACTCATTTTCAAACTACAAAATCCGGACAGATTTACGTTAATTTTTCATACAACCGTTTTAACTTCTTTAAACGACGCCGTTTACAAAACCGACACTCGGGTTTTAAAGTAAACTCAAACTATAAAAAAACACCTCATTATCAGTAGGTTAAATTTTTCAAAACATTCATTTAGAGTCCCCGAGATTCGATCCAAATGTCGACAACAACTATTTGTAGTGCCGATACTCGTCTCCCGGTACACGATCATTCAAAACATCATAACTTCGCGCTCGTTTTGAGCTAGAAGCTCTACCTTATATCAAATCGAAGCTAAGAAAATTATCTACAACCCTAGGCTATAAGTTAAGCCATTTTCAATACGTAAAAATTCGGATTTTACACTTTACTTACTTTTGTAAAATGACTATAAAAATCTTGTACAAAATCAACTTTTTGATAAAAACCAACCATGAAAATGATCATTAATACTCTAATATCATCATACATCAACCATAACATCAAAATCATAATCAAAATAAAAATCTTAAGATCAAAATGAAGTTTCTAACAAGATTTTCTAGCAAGAACACCATGGATCATCATGAAAATGCCATGCATGATCATAGCTCCTACCTACCAACATCAAGAAAAAACATGTGCTTGCATGTAAGGATTTCTTACACCAAAATGATCCTTATGCAAATATAAGATTGGGTCTATGCTTGGTTTAGCTTAAATCAACCTCAAACTTAAGATAATTTGAAGTTTGAATGTGTTTTGGGGTTGTGGTGGGTTTCGGCAAACACAAGAGAAAAAGAGAGAGAATATGAAATTTTTAAAATGAAAAATATGAAAGTGTGTGTTTGATTGTGGTTTATATATAGTGGGATAGGGACCAAAGTTGCAATTTAGCAATAGTTGTGGCTAAAAATACAAATAGTTAGCTAAAAAACGGGAAATAACTATTAGTCAATTTTCAAATTTTTTACGGGGCTCGGGTTTCATAAAGATACTTTTAATAATTTAAAACGTACCTCAAAAATAATAATATCGACTTTCGACTCGACTTAACACATCATTTAAAATAAAACCTCAAAAATGACAAAAATCAAACAACCGACAATAAAACGTAAAATATTTGGCATCCATCGACATCACACTTGCTAATACTCCTTATACTTAATAAATATTAAATATAGACCATCCAACATCAGTTTAAACTTAAACCTCCAAAAATGAATATCGTTCAAACTCATCCAAAAATTTTAAAAATAATCGTAAAATAAGATTAAGCAATGACCTCGGTTTTGGGCTGTCACATCCCCCCCTTCTTAAAAGAAGCGACGTCCGCGGCGCTTAATCCTTCCTAAAAAAATGAGGATACTTGTCCTTAAAGAAATCCTCACGTTCCCACGTAAACTCTGGCCCACGTCTAGAGTTCCATCTCACCTTCACAATCGGAATTCTACTATGCTTCAACTTCTTAACTTCCCTATCTATTATCTCTACAGGTTCCTCTATAAACTGCAACTTATCATCAAGTTGAATTTCCTCCAATGGAATCACCACATCCCATTCAGATAAACACTTCTTCAAATTAGATACATGAAAAGTATTATGAATAGCCTTAAGCTCATCAGACAATTCTAACTTATAAGCCACCAATCCAATCCTTTGGATAATCTTAAATGGTCCAATATATCTCGGGCTCAACTTTCCTCTCTTTCCAAAACGTATTACTCCTTTCCATGGAGATACTTTCAACATAACCATGTCTCCTACTTCAAACTCCAACGGTTTCCTTCTATTATCAGCATAATTCTTTTGTCTACTTCTGGCAGATAACAAACGCTTCTTAATTTGCACAATCTTTTCAGTCGTCTCAAATATCATTTCAGGCCCAGTCAATTGACTTTCTCCTACCTCACTCCAACACACTGGAGATCTACACTTACGTCCATACAAAGCTTCAAATGGAGCGGCTTTAATACTAGCATGATAACTATTATTGTACGAAAATTCAACCAATGGCAAATGCTTATCCCAACCATTTCCAAAATCAATCACACATGCACGAAGCATATCCTCTAACGTTTGAATCGTTCTTTCACTTTGTCCATCAGTTTCCGGATGATATGCTGTACTCAAACATAACTCCGTTCCCATCGCTTTCTGCAAAGACTTCCAAAATTCTGAAGTAAACCTACTATCACGATCAGAAATTATCGACAAAGGCACACCATGTCGACAAACAATCTCCTTCACATACACTGTTGTTAACCTCTCCATACTATTTGTCTTCTTCATTGGCAAAAAGTGAGCAGACTTAGTCAATCTATCTACAATAACCCATATCATATCACTACCATTTGCAGTCCTTGGCAAACCTGTCACAAAATCCATAGTAATCTTCTCCCATTTCCACTCAGGAATCTCAGGTTGCACTAATAACCCAGACGGTTTCTTATGTTCAACCTTCACCTTTGCACAAGTTAAACACTTATTAACATACTGTGCTATATCTGCCTTCATATTTGGCCACCAATAAACTTTATTAAGATCTTGATACATCTTGTCCGTTCCAGGATGTATTGACAACTTCGACTTATGAGATTCATTCATCACCAAATCTCGCACCCCTAACGAATCTTTATTAGAAGGACACAACGGTAACCAAATCCTATTCTTAATATACCTCAATCCATTCGACCTTACTTCAAACAATGGTTTCAACATTCTACCCAAATTTTCTGCCTCAACGTTCTCTTTCTTCAAACCATTAGTTTGGGCTTTCAATATCTCTTCTGTCAAATCAACACTTTCCAACATCGTCAAAGCTCTAACTCTTATAGACTTATCTCTTTCCTTTCTACTAAGTGCATCAGCTACCACATTCGCTTTACCAGGATGGTAACGAATCTCGCAGTCATAATCACTCAGCAACTCAACCCATCTCCTTTGCCTCATATTCAATTCCTTTTGATCCAAAATATACTGCAAACTCTTATGATCAGTAAAAACCACACACTTGGTTCCATACAAGTAGTGTCTCCACAGCTTCAAAGCAAAAATAACAGCCCCAAGTTCTAAATCATGCGTAGTGTAATTCTCTTCATGCTTCCTTAATTGTCTCGATGCATACGCTATTACTTTCTCCCTTTGCATCAACACAGCTCCAAATCCTTTATGAGACGCGTCACAGTACACTAAAAAATCCTCAGATCCTTCTGGCAAAGACAATATCGGCGCAGAACACAACTTATCCTTCAACATACTAAATGCAGATTCCTCTTCCAATCCCCATTCAAACACTCAATTCTTTTCTGTAAGCTTAGTCAATGGCTTAGCAATTAACGAAAACTTCTCAATAAACCTTCTATAATACCCAGCCAAACCAAGAAATTGGCGAACTTCAGTCGGCGTCTTCTGCACTGACCAATCCTTAATTGACTAATCTTAGCAGGATCCACAGGAACACCTTCACTATCAATCACGTGCCCCAAAAAATGCACTGATTTCAACCAAAATTCACACTTAGAGAATTTCGCATACAAATTCTCCTTCTTCAACAATTCCAAAATTGTTCTCAAATGCTTTTCATGTTCCTCTTCACTCTTGGAATAAACGAGAATATCATCAATGAATACGATAACAAACTCATCCAAATACGGCTTACATACACGATTCATCAAATCCATAAATACAGCAGTCGCATTTGTTAACCCAAAAGGCATCACTTGAAATTCGAAATGTCCATATCGAGTACGGAAAGCTGTTATAGGAATATCTTCTTCCCTAACTCTCAGTTGATGATACCCAGATCTCAAATCGATCTTCGAGTATACACTAGATCCTTTCAACTGATCGAACAAATCATCAATCCTCGGCAGTAGATACCGATTCTTGACAATCAATTTGTTAAGCTCTCTGTAATCAATACACATTCTAAAAGAACCATCTTTCTTCCTAACAAACAAAACAGGCGCACCCCACGGCGACGAACTCGGTCTAATAAATCCCTTCTCCATCAATTCCTTCAATTGATCAGATAATTCTTTCATCTCAGATGGAGCTAAACGATACGGTGAACGAGCAACAGGAGCAGCACCCGACACTAAATCAATACGAAACTCTACTTCACGATGCGGCGTTAATCCTGGAAATTCTTCAGGGAAAACCTCAGGATACTCTCTAATCACAGGCACATCCTCCAATTTCCTTTCATTCACACCATCAGTACTTATCCGTGCAAGAAACACATCACAACCTGCTTCTATATACCTCATCATCTTTAAACAAGAAACAACTCTCAAACGAGACGTACATTCATCACCTTTCACAGTCAATACCCTATTCCTTAGCGGTATCTGAACTAATCTTTTTCCTCAAACAATTACTTCACCATTACCAACTAACCAGTCCATTCTAATAATCACGTCAAAAGATCCTAATTCTATGGTCATCAAATCAATACTAAACACATAATTACCTAACTTCAAGGAACAACCTTTCAGTATAGAACTAGTGCTTACAACCTTACCATCAGCTAACTCCACATTATAACTAGTTGTCAATCTCACTGGTTCTCTATCCAATAGCTGACTGAATCTAACATCTACGAAACTTCTATCGGATCCATAATTAAATAACACACTAGCATAACAAGCATCAAGTAAGAACGTACCAGTCACCACGTTCGGCCCTTGAGGTTTGTCAGCATCTCCCACGACATAGGCTGGAGCCGCAATCCCAGCAGCAACAACAACAATATTGCCTCCCTGTCGTATGCCAACCCTCAGACAGTTCCCTTGCTTATGTCCACGGCCTCCACATCCAGAACAGTAAACTACCTTGACAGCATTAGCCCCAGTGGCTACACCCTTGTTTCTACAATCTGCCATCTTATGTCCGGCCTTCCCACACTTGTTGCAAGCAGGTGGACAATTTCCAACATGATACATATTACATCGACCACACTTCGGATTCACCTTGTTACCTTGATTTCCTGTGGTAGCACGAACACCATCATTCCTTCTCAAATTATATTGTTGATTCCTATTTGGTCCTTGGTTATTGTTATTACGATAACCACCTCGATTCTGCCCATGGCTTGAGTGTGCAGCTTCCCACTTTCTCTTATTCCCTTCAGCAATACTATCCTTTCGATCCTGCAGCTTTACATCCATTAAAGCATGAGCCATTTGAACAGCTTCATCAAATGACTTGGGTTTCGACGAAGTAGTTTCTCCCTTGATATTACTAGATAAACCCCTAATATACTGCTTCATCTTCTTACGGTCATCAGCAAACGCATCAGGACACAACAAACATAAATCAGAAAATCTCCTTGTATAAGCTACAATATCATTGTTCCTCAGCACCAAATGCCTCAATTCATCTTCCAACTGACCTAACTCTTCCTCAGGACAAAACTTAGCAGTCAACAGTCCCTTGGTCACAGTCCATGTTCTAGCATTAGCTTCAACCAATCCTACAGTAGCTACTTGACTATTCCACCAACTCAATGCATCATCCTGAAAAGTAGCTGTAGCAAATTTTACCTTACTAGCTTCTGAACATCCACTGATTTCAAAAGTACCTTCATTCTTCTCAATCCACCTCCTTAATTCCAATGCACCACCAGTACCATGAAATTGGGTAGGTCCACATTTCATGAAACTAGCATAAAAACATTCCTTCTGAACCTGCTGAACAGCAACATTACCTCCAACTTGTCCTGCAGCATTTCCTTCTGCTTGTTCATCAGCATTACCTCCAACCTGATTTCCAACATTCCCTCCAACCTGACCAGCAGCATTCCTATTCTCAGCCTCTTGGTTCCTCGCAGCACGTTTAGCTTCCAAAGCTCTAGCGATAGCTTGCTCAATCATGGTATTAACAGTAGCAGTCGTCAATTTAGGCGGCATGTTTACAGGAAACTAACCAAACAATAATTTAGTAAAATAAGAAAAATGCCTCCCAACTCCTTCCTGTAACCATAACAGAAAAAGAACAAGTTAGTATTCATATCAAGATAAGAAGAAGGAATTCTCTATCAAGATGTAACATGGATACTACATGCACCAATAACATAATTCACAATGAATCATTAACCAATTCACACAAGAACTAATAAGACAAATCATAAGTCATGAAGGTAATTTTGGATTGCTTTGGAAAATCTCCACAAAATTGTGACAAGTAATGTCACTACAATCCTTCATCACAACAACTTAAAAGTCATTAAGTTTCATCACAAACTAGAGTACGAGTCTACATAAGTTCTATTACAACATGGCTAACTAAAAACAACATAAAGAACTAAACATCAAATCCCCGCAGCTTCTTGTACATCGGCTCGTCATCACTGCTGCTATCATCATCATCAGATTCTTCCTCCACTTTTTCCTTCCCTTTTCGAATACCTCCTTCACTCGGCTTCACCGACACTTGAGCTTCAACCTGATCCGGCGCATCACGAATCACAACAACTCGACTAGGAAAAGATGTCATCGGCAAATCCCACGCACTCAACCTAGAATTCCTTTCTTGCTCCCTACGCAACCTTTCAACTTGCCCACTCAAATTCAGCACCATAGATCTCAATCTAACAACTTCATCCATTTCCCTTGCCCTAACAAACTCGGATCTCCTCACACTACCAACAAACCTGTCAAACTTTTTCTCATTCTGCTCAAACCTCCTAATCACACGAGTCTCAACCAAATACCTTTCAAACAAAGACCTTTCAAACTTCTTAAGAAACCATAAAATATCATCATAAGACCTAGGACCTGGATAATAAACCTTAGGAATACCATCATGAATAGATCAAGCACTAGCAGCCCTACTCGACTCAACAGGAACATCACCTCTAGCAAATGCAATCCCAGGCAAAATACTGATATAAGCATCACAAGTAGGGGTCGAAGAACGAACAAGAGGTCGCTGACAATCTGGAATAGTCTGTGGCACAACATTGACCCTTGAAACATAACTACCTTGTATCAACTCAGATCTGTCTGACCAATTACAGTAAGTGGAATCCCATCATCTAAAAACTCAAAAGGCTCCTCATCGTCACTAGCACCAAAGTTATCTACTTCCTCACCATCCACTACATTAGTCAAATCAATCCATCCATCCTCACGAGGTAAACCAACCATTTTCTACAATTATAAGGGTTCAAGGATACTTAAGGTCATCGTTAATAAAATAATAATTAGTATGCAAGGCTCATGCAAATGTCATACGTTATCCATGCTATGAAACACAATGCAATTGATGTTTATACAATGCTCGCAATAAAAATAAATATGATACTGATAAGCACTCAGCGTACTTTCAATAATTCCAATACAATATCGTAGTATTTACTTAATAAATACTAGGGAAATCATTTCAGTTATGGGGGATACATCTACAATGCAAAACAAAACTAAAAGTGATCTTACCGGAGCGTTGCAGAGGAGTTGTGTGCTTTTGAAGAATAAATACTTTCGACACCAAAGTTATAGTTTAGGACAATTTTCAAAATCGATCCAGTTCTCTATAACTTGCAGCTCTGATTACCAATCTCTAACACCCCCAATTTAGATTGCGCAGCAGAAATACACAATTGGGTGCTAGACACAAGCATCATCACACAAGATATATTGAACGACTCAAAAGTGAGACGTTTACACATAAATATAAACATGATTTTCATAAATGGTCTAAAACATAGATTTCAACCCAAATTGTACTAACACGATACCAAAGTAAAGTGTTTTGTCCCCATGGATCTCGACCAACAACCAACAAGTTTAGTACAGTACATCAACATAAAGTAAATTGTTCAAATATTAAAAGGTAAAAACAGTTTAGACCAACATTCTTCCAAAATCCAAGCCACAACCTCCACAGCAAAGCTCCATGCTCCATCACTTCCTATTACCTGAAATACATGCATAAAACGGGTCAACAATAATGTTGAGCGAGACTATAGGTTTATCAAATCACATTTGAACACAAGAAGAATATCAATCATAATCATTTATAGAATTGTCGTACACACAATCTATATTTAAGGGAGTGATAATAATGATATTATTAAACAAACATTGTATTTAATCTCATGACACCGACCCCTTAACCAAATAGTCACCCACGCCAAATGCCGGCATGAGTAGAATAAAACCATTGCCCTTCTAGGGTATCAGTTGCTAGAATACCACAATCTTATTCACGTAAAATTATCCTTCCTAGCGGGTTACTCAACGTAATTCCCTGGTCTCAGATAGGATGGTCAACCCAATAGTACTATCATTAGAATAAGCGGCTATTCCCGACTTACAACATCAAGTCAGAAGATAGTTAATGGCTCATGAATTTAGGGTCTTTAGCAACAAGTTACTCAATACAATGAAATCAACTTTAGGCAACATTTAGGTCCAACAATTACTCATGACTTATGTTCATTTATTTTCAAATAGCATGTATCCCCCTCGCGGGTATTAAAATCATTAAAATCAGTAGAAAGCGAGGCTATAGACTCACCTTAGTATAAGAGACCTAGCGAGATGATCGTCGACGATAATGGATGCCTTTCAAACACGAGAACTGCTACCTATCAAATAAGGCGCGTTCATTAATAATGACTCGAGAAATAAATCATACATAACAACATCAAACTCCAACTCATAAAGTTACGATAAAATCGAGAGAAAACGATATAAATAACTTCATTATATTTTACTACACATTTACTTAACCATTTTATACTTTTCACAAGGTCCGCCGGTACATACTACATGTACTAGCTTATTTACCCCTTATAAACTTGTCAACCGTTTATGAAGCGACTCGATAAACTAACTTACTATATATATAAAGTCATCTTACAAGTTTATCAAATGAAATTACTTTTAAAGTACTTTACCCAACTCATTTTCAAACTACAAAACCCAGACAGATTTACGTTAATTTTTCATACAACCGTTTTAACTTCTTTAAACGACTCCGTTTACAAAACCGACACTCGGGTTTTAAAGTAAACTCAACCTATAAAATAAACACTTCATTATCAGTAGGTTACATTTTTCAAAACATTCATTTAGAGTCCCCGAGATTCGATCCAAATATCGACAACAACTATTTGTAGTGCCGATACTCGTCTCCCGGTACACGATCATTCAAAACATCATAACTTCGCGCTCGTTTTGAGCTAGAAGCTCTACCTTATATCAAATCGAAGCTAAGAAAATTATATACAACCCTAGGCTATAAGTTAAGCCATTTTCAAACATAAAAATTCGGATATTACACTTTACTTACTGTTGTAAAATGACTATAAAAATCTTGTACAAAATCAACTTTTTGATAAAAACCAACCATGAAAATGATCATTACTATACTCTAATATCATCATACATCAACCATAACATCAAAATCATAATCAAAATAAAAATCTTAAGATAAAAATGAAGTTTCTAACAAGATTTTCTAGCAAGAACACCATGGATCATCATGAAAATGCCATGCATGATCATAGCTCCTACCTACCAACATCAAGAAAAAAATGTGCTTGTATGTAAGGATTTCTTACATCAAAATGATCCTTATGCAAATATAAGATTGGGTCTATGCTTAGTTTAGCTTGAATCAACCTCAAACTCAAGATAATTTAAAGTTTGAATGTGTTTTGGGGTTATGGTGGGTTTCGGCAAACACAAGAGAAAAAGAGAGAGAAGATGAAATTTTTAAAATGAAAAATATGAAAGTGTGTGTTTGTTTGTGGTTTATATATAGTGGGGTAGGGACCAAAGTTACAATTTAGCAATAGTTGCGCTAAAAATGTAAATAGTTAGCTAAAAAGCGGGAAATAACTATTAGTCAATTTTCAAAATATTTACGGGGCTCGGTTTCCATAAAGATATTTTAAAAAATTTAAAACGTACCTAAAAAATAATAATATCGACTCTCGACTCGACTTAAAACGTCATTTAAAATAAAACCTTAAAAATGACAAAAATCGAACAACCAACAATAAAACGTAAAATATTTGGCATCCATCGACATCACGCTTGCTGATACTCCTTATACTTAATAAATATTAAATATAGACCTTCCAACATCGGTTTAAACTTAAACCTCCAAAAATGAATATCATTCAAACTCATCCAAAAATTTTAAAAATAATCGTAAAATAAGATTAAGAAATGACCTCGGTTTTGGGTTGTCACAATATCCAAGTATACACATGTAAATTAGATCTACACAACACAAATCCAAGTATACACATATACAATGGATTTACACAAGACTAGATCCAAGTATTCACAAATACATTGGATCTACACAAGACTCAAATAAACAAATGATGAACATGACTAGATCTTTAGGAGAGGATGATCTTCATCAAGGCTTCATCTTTAATCACATCACAAGTGTGTGAGTGATCTTCTCCTTAGACAAGGTAAAGAAGGAGATCAAGGGGATAATCATAAGTAAACATACTTAACACATTAAGTGATCATTTACAAATGATTATGAATTAGAAAGGAGAAGGATAGCAGAAAGAGTCTCCAAAAAGGGTTATGGAAAATGCAGATTTGATCCCCAATTTATAGGAGACAAAGGCCAATGGCTCTCTAAGCACGGTTCCTTAAGTGTCATGTAGTTCCTTATCACTAAGGAACCGCATAGGCATTTAAGGATCCGTGTTGATAGACTCCTCTCCCTTCTGTCTTTTAGTGAGGGAGTAATATCTAAGGTAAGTTTTTACCTTAAAAGGATATTCCCATGGCATTTGGAATATGCCATATTCAAATTTACACTGTTCATTTTAATAAAAATTTTTCTTAAAAGAAAGTTTATTAAAAAATCCTTTGTCACATTTGACAAAATGTAAGTTGGATTAATCACTTTTATGATCACTAATCATGATTAAGATATGTTAGTGAAATACTTAAATGATTATTACCTTGATGATAGTGTTTGTTAGATAATTCGTCTTATGATTGTATTTGAGGATAAATGTCTTTTTAATTTGTCGTGATCAAAACAAAGAAAGATTAGTTAATAGTAATAATGTTTTTAGGCATTAATTTGCATTAACAATCTCCCCCTTTTTGATTACGACAAACTATAAACTCATTTATGTAAAATCCAAAATTGTTCGAATTATTAAAGAGTTTATCACTATCATTTCTCCCCCTTTGTCGAAGCAAAAAGGTTAGCACAAGTCGTTGAGGAAGAGAAGAATTGAATTTGCTAGAAGCTCCCCTTTGGTGTTTACTTCCCCTTGCTTGGGGCACCAACTGAACGAGCTAAGGTGACATGCTACACAAAGATTAGTAGAGAGAAAAGAAACACCAATGTATATATAGTCACTACCTACTAAGTATCTTGAGAGGGAGAAAGAAAACAAATCTCAAACTAGAAGTAAGTATTTGCTACGAATGTCCAAAGAGGATGTTTTGACAAAATCAAAGTTCAATTGGTGGAATAGAGATAGAAAAGAAACATCCATACCAATTGAAGTGATAATATGTCAAAGGGTTAGAAACTTAGAATTGGTGGAATCACCCAAAAGCAATTGTGAGTTTTAACCATGATTTACTCTAAATAATATGTGAAAACGAATTGATGAGAAAGGGAGTAACACACATAACATTCATATTACAAAAATATGAAAGAACAAACAAGGGAAATATTTATACACACAATTTGAATATTTAACAAAACAAATAAGGAAAATAAACAACATAAGCATAAACTACTCTAGTAGTGATAATCCTTCAAGATTGCTTAATTTGACTCAAACAACTAAAACACAAAGTGTGCTTTAATTGTAAAAATAAGACGACGAGGTATCATTCGAAGATTTGTTCACAGTAACAAATACTTTGAGAGGAGGTCGAGTGAGAATAAATTCAAGAAAAATTAGCTTGTCATACACATGAGCAAGTTCAATTTGCTGAAATTGAAAACAAGCACACGAGCTTCCATGATACAAAACAAGTCGTTAGATGGGGGAGGACCATCAAGATGAGAAGGTGATGGTGGAGAGGGAGATAATGGATAAGAAATGTTTTCACAATGCCTAGTGAGATTTGGGAAAGAAGATAGGTCATTGAGAGGAGGTATGTTGCAAGGTTTAGGTGGTGGTGGAAGAACTTCTCTTTCTCCGGTAATTGGATCAATTGATAAAAGTCCCATTCCAATACGCAATGGGAGACAAAGAAGTCTTGCATGCTTTGGAAGAAGAGGAATCATGATGATCCTTGTTCTTCTTGACCCAAATAGGTTGAACCGAGATTTTCAATTTCTTGGAAAGCTTAAAAGAAGAAGCTTTAGGTTTAGAAGATTGTGACAAAGAGATGTCAAGTTTATGATTAGGAGAGTTAGATATTGTGAGGGATTAGAGGAAGAAATCCCAAAAGAAGAGAATTTTAAGAAAATAGAAAAGACAAAGATTTGAAATGAAAATAAAAGTTTTCAAGGAATGTTTAGCTAAAATTGGTAAACAAGAAATCTTGAAAAAGACTGTGGTCAAAGAAGAAAGACCAAAAACGATCCAAAAATGGCTTGTTGTCAGCGGTTCTTTAAAAGAACACGTGGTTCCTTATATACAAGGGACCATGCAAATTTTAAGGATCCGCATACAGTGGTTATGAAAATGCATTTTTACAAGGCTTTGAGAAAAAAAAAGACTTTTTCAAAAAATTGCAAATCTTGGATTTTTACCTCTTTTAGCACTAGATTATGCTTTGTTCACACAAAAGGCAACACACTCACAAAGAGTGTCTTGACAAAGGGTGACAAAATATTTAGATAATATTTTGATCCAATTTTAGTCAAGTTTTAAGAGGTTGTGATAGATTAAGGTTTAATACAAGGATTTTGTATGTAAAAAGTTATCGTCTCGGTCTTTTTGAATTGATTACCAGTTGAAAGTGCGACTCAGTTGTTCTTGGTGGAAAATAAATGAAAAAGGTTATCTATTTTAAACTAAAGAAAAAATGTAAAATGAAAATGTAAATGTAAATTGAAAATGTCGTTAAGTAAAAGTGGAAGCTTAAAAATTAAAACTACAATTAAGATTTAAAAATATTTGACTAAAAATTAAAACTTTAAAAGGTAAATTTAACAATTTAAAGAAAATGTAAACTTGAAAATAAATGTAAGGTAAAACAAAGTTTAAAATGACACTTAATAAAATTGACGGGAAAAATAAATTTCAAAAACTAAACAAAAAATAAAACCTAAGTCTGAAAACAGAGAATTCTGACCTAGTTCGGAACGCACGTCACAAACCTAATTCGGAATACACGAATCATGTTCCAAACTCGGAATACTAGAATGAGCAACCTAGTTCGGAATCCAAGACCAGAGACTAGTTCGGAATAAAGCAATCCTAAGCCTAATTCGGAATCCGGTGTTCAAGACCTAATTCGGAATGTACAAGCAGGACCCAATTCGGAATGGATGATCTTGAGTAACTCGGAATCCAAATGAACCAACTAGTTTGGAATGTACTGTTTTTGATGTAACTCGGAATAACAGCTTTACATGTAATTCGGAATCGAAGCCTTGATTACAGTTCGGAATATGGGATGACTTACCTAATTCGGGAAAAGGAAGAATACGACCTAGTTCGGATTACTAGGGTTTCAAAACATTCCGAACTAAAAACAAAAATAAGCAAAATATAAAAATTAAGCTAAAATCAAATAAGTACTTATCTAAAAACTTAACCAAACAAATTTAAGAAAAAGCTAATAAGCCAAAATTTAAAAACTTTTGAAAACACTAAATAATAAAATATTTAAAAACAACTTTTTATAAAAATTAACTAATAAGCACTTAATTAAAAAGAAGAAGATTAACACAATAAGCACTAAAATACTATAAGCTATAAAAATCAAACACTAAAAGATCAATAAGCACAATCAAACACAAATATCAATTAAACAAAGAACATGATTAACAAACTACATGATTATCAAAAAAAATTAAACAAGATTAAAAAGCATTAAGAAAGGTAGAATGAGAATGATTAATTGAAAAAGCTTGAAATAAAGATGATTAAAGATTCAAATTACAAGAGTAACGAAAAAGCTTGAAAAACTTTAAGAAAAGCTAGAGAGAGAAAGTATATTAATCTACACCTAATTACCTTACAAAAATTAAAACTAACTAAAAATTATCTAACCTCCTCCTAATGACACATTAGGAGGGTATTTATAGGAGGAGTAAAATGTTGATGCTTTCTTCCTTGTTTCTTCTTGTCTCGACTCGATTTAAATTCTTTGTCTTCCTCGACGTCGTCTCGGGATTTGTCGATATAAATTGAACTCGTCTTATAATTTTCTTCTTTAATTAGACTTGGTTCTTCAACTTCATTAAACTTCCGTCTTTAGACTTTTTCTTCGATAAATCTTCAGAATAGGTCTTAGACTTCTATTCTTTTTGCACTCTTGATCTTTTGACTTCGTCTTTTGTCTTTTTTCTTCGATAAAAGCCCGTGAAAGCCCGTGTTTTCTTCCATTTTCACATTTTGGTCCTAAATCACAACAAAAACACAAACCACGCATAATTCCGACATAAATGGCATAAAATACACGTTTTGGCTTGGTTATTATTATAGTTAAGTGGTAAAAAGATTGGTGTTTTCACACCTATCAAATCCCCTACACTTGAAATTTGTAATGCCCTCATGCAATGCATTAATTAAAAAAAAGTTCTACATCTTTAATCATAATCAATCCACCTTGGCCTTTATTAAACACAAGACATTAAAGAGATAGAAAATTACAAAATATTCAAAGGAAGAAAACAAGTAAAGAGATGAAAAACTTACATAAGGGTTTTGGAATGTCATGAATGTTCATCACCCTCAAGTTTCACGTTCCCATACCAAGCTTAAAAACGAGATCATTGTTATTATAAGTTAGAACTAACACAAACTCATGTGACCCAGTTATTAACTTAGACTCCCTTATTCCTAGGTGTCTCTCTTATATTTTTTTGTTGTCTTGAATGATCACGAGGATGCATTGTTGACTTATTTCGATAGTTATTTAGGCTGAAAATAAAGTGGGACGATTTAATCAATAGTTAGCTAAAGGAAAAAATCTTTTAAAACTGCTTCTCGGGACCTCATAATGTTCATATTTTGGCATAACTCGCTTCACGATTTGAGACTTCTCTTGGATCGATATTTGGCATTGACTTCATACTTCAAATCTTGAGAGACGTTCATGAAATAATGGTCTTCTCTTCATAATAGGAATTTCTTCACTTGAACTTTTTGAGAGATTCTTCATATTTAAACCACGACTTCTTCATTTTTCTCCAATCTTTATTTGGGATTTTGATATACAATGATCCGCCTCCTTTTAGGACTTGGATCTATTTATCCTCATACCTTGTTAGTGCCTTTTTGGATAGATTTCTCCATGATCTTTACGGGAGTATTTGCTTTTCGTCGTGTGTCTCGATCCTTCATATTGATTTTTGATAAATGATTCTTCACATCACTTTGGATCTTTAGCAACAAAATGTAGCCCTCATGTCTTGTTAGGACCTTTTCAGACTCGCCAATCTTCGCATCCCGCTTCAATAAGTTATGCCTTGGTTGTGAACTCTAATTAATATTGAGCAACTTTTAAACGATCTTAGGCTAGAAGCTAAGTAACTTTTCAAATCGTACGACCTTATTTATTGCAATTAAATTTATTAGCAAGCGAAAAGCTCATAATTAACTCACATAAATTTATGGAAGAATACCAAACTTATAATTGACTCTATCATCTCTCGTTCTCCACAATTTAAAATCTCAAGGAATGAGACTCGTGGATGCTTAGCCAATTAAATCAAAGTTTTGGGTTTTCAAGTCATCTATAGGATCTTGCAACTTCTTAGACTTTTTCAAGTTTAGAATTCGCATTTTAAAGTTCCCTTGATAAACGACATTCTAGAATCAATTATAGGAGCTTGCGAAAAGTTCTTGTTCTTAACCCGTAAGAGTTAAGACTTTCGCGTTTTAAAGCTCCATATATAAAATCCTAGCAAAACTTGACTTAAACACGTTAGGGATACTAGCTAAAGTAAACTTAGATAAGTAAACTCGGGTTGAGTCAAAAGATTCATGACGTTTAAAAATTAAAACCATTTTATTAAAATTTATTCTAGCAAAGAAAGAAAATAACTATAACAAAGGAAAAACTACAAGGCCAAAATAGATCAAAAATTTTGAAAAATGTCAAAAAATCAATTTTCCGGTTAAAAGGAGGACAAATACAAGGAAAAGCCCACTTAACTTCGATAGAAGTCCCCGTACACTTAATATAAACATTGTCCTCAATGTTTAAGCATGTGGAAGTAACCTCCCCTACACTTAGGATATTGTGCACTTTGTTTAAATCTTGCTAAGGAAGAGACAACTAAAGTGATTCCTATTATAATATTGAAGAATATAAAATAGTGAATCAAAAGAGTTTAGGATAGAACCGGGAACACGGGAACACGGAATCACGGGTCGTCAAAAGTCATCAAGAATGGATCTTTGAAGCTCGAGTCCCTGCACATGATAATAAAGAAAATAACAAACACATAGTAGGGTCTCCCCCTACACTTATAATAAAAACAAATAAAAAGGATAGATACAGCGGGTTGCCTCCCGAGAAGCGCTTGTTTTTGTTAACCGAGTCGTGAGCCTAACTCAACCTTGATTAGCATGGTATGAACCTTGAAAAATATCCACCGGGATCAAATACATGATTTTCATCCATCAAGTAGCACAAGCTTAAGGCGAACAAGGCAAGCCAAATAAGAGTAGGCAAGGTTCCCTTAAGCAGAGATTGAGCACGGTGGTAGAGAGTGTGATGAAGTGCAAGCATATCTCCATAAGTTCCAAAAATCATTCCTTTTCTTACATCAGATGGATACTGAGATGGCTTAAAAATTGCAATACTGGGATCGAACACCTTTTCCTTTAGGGTAAAATAACACTCACGCTCAGTAGACCTTGAAGAATATCCGCTCATAAATCGCACAATCTCATCCTCAAAAGGTGGACAGAGAGGTGTCAAAACATAAGTACTTCTGATGGTGGTGTCTTCCGGTTTCTTCTCATTTGGAACGGGTTTCTTAATATCCGAAGGAGGATAAAGACCAAAACCAAAGTCCAAAGGAGGAGAATCATTCTCACTGGGGAAGTATGTATTAAGGAACGTAGCAAAATCTTCCTCAAATGAGTAATTATCCAAAGTATCAAGTTGGCATGTCTTTATACTCTAAAACAAAAGCAGCATAATCATCCCCATCGGAACTAGAATCATCATCATAATCATCATAGATCGGTGGAGAATCATAAATTGGTTGAGGATCCAAATTGGAGAAAGAATCATGAGAATCATCCAAAGGGTCATGAAAGAGTGGATTATCATAGCAAGACTCGAATAGAGGATTATCATATACAAAAAAATCATCAAGCTTTATACTCTCCAAAGTAGTAGTAAGCTCTTCTTGAAGCACATTAATCATTTTCACTGATTCTTTACCATTTGATTTACTTGTAATTTTCCCCATCTTAAAGACTTGTGCATCATTGCCGACCCTTAGAATCAGTTCACCTTCGGCAACATCGATTAAAGTTTTTCCGGTTCGTAAGAATGGCCGTCCAAGTATTAACTGAATACGAGGGTCCATTTCATAATCAACAACCACAAAATCGACCGGAAAAGTGAAGGTACCAAGTTTAATAAAGATATCTTCGGCAATACCAACGGGGTAAGCGAGAGATCGATTTGCTAGCTCAATAGTCATCTTTGTTGGTGAAAGGTCGGGTAATGATATCTTTTTCCAAACACTTAATGGCATCAAATTTATACTTGCCCCGAGATCGGCTAAGGCAGTAAATTCTTCAACTTTGTTAAAAATGCAAGGCAACACAAAACGACCGGGATCTCCAAGTTTTCCTGGAAGTTCTTTAAGAATGACTGCAGAACAGTTTTCATTTAAGCGTGTGTTGACAAACTCAGCCATCTTTTCCTTCTTGCTAAGCAAGTCCTTGAATGCTTTGACAAATTTCGGCATTTGGACAAGTGCTTCAACGAGACTAATATTGAAATTCATTTGAGAGATCATCTTCAAATAGGAAGTAACTTGAGAATCCTCCTTTGTGAGCAATTTGCACTTGTCTAACCGAGAAGGATAAGGGATGTTGGGTTTAGGTGGTGAGGGTGTAGCAGGTACAGGTTGAGATGTTGAAGGTTGAGAAGTAGAAGGTTTAGAGGTGGTAGGTGGGGTTGGTGAAGGGTTGTTCTTAGGTACTTCTTCCGTAAGAGGTGGAGACGGTAATGGAGAACTAGTACTCACATTCGCTCTCAGGTTTGTTTCGGTGGTAGAAGGAAGATCACTTTGGGGACGAAGGGTTTGTAACATTTGAACGGATTTCCTATCCGTGGACTCTTGCATTTGTCTAGTAGATTCTTGCATAGCTTGCATTATTTTCTCATGTTCATTCAATTTTTGCAAAACCAAGTCCATTGGCGGATGAGGTAAACTGAACCATTGTTGTTGAAAACCTTGGTTTGGGTATTGGTTATAAGGTGGAAAACATTGTGGATTGAAACCTTGGTTTGGAAAGCCTTGATTTTGCATGTCATAATTTCCCTGATTTGCATTTGAGCCCCTTACATTGGCATTTCCTTGAAAATTAGCTCTTGGCGGCCCTTGTTTGTTTTTGTTGGGTGGGGGTGGTCTTTGCTGAAAGCCGGGCGGAGCCAAGTAATTCGTCGAGTTGTAAGACAAGTGATTAACATCGACATTAGGCTTGAAATAAACTCTCTCAGTGTTGTTGTAAGAATACACTTCCCCGTGAGATTGATCATAAGCTTTATCACAATTAGCATAAGAGTGTGGCCCACCACAAGTTTCACAAGACTCACTAAGGGTATTAACTTGAGCATGGTTGTTTTTGGCATTATTAACGTGTGACAACCGAGAATTTTCTAGACCTTAAATAATAATAATTTATATTATTTAATAATCGAAATTCGTTTTCGAGAGATATCAAAGTTATTTTATTTAAAAACGAGAGTTTATTTTACATATTGTAAAATACTGCGCAAAAAATCTAAAAACTGACGCGATATAAATTAAATTTATATTTAATTACTCAGAAATATTTGCTAAAAATATTTATTGAATTATCTGAGACTTTTATTTTGGTTTTAATAACGTACGTTGGAAACGAGAACATTCAAGTTGAATTTTATTTTTCCATGAACGCAACTATTTGAGTTAAACGATAAACAATAACGATTTTAAATAAAAATGTAGACAATTGTGAAAATTAGTCGAGTAAATACTCTACTTTAATGGAATAATAATTTTGAAATGAACGGCGCAACATTCGCTGAATGAATCAAATTTTTACTTTTATAAACGAGTCCCGAATCATGTATTAACAAAAGTTATAAGAAAAATTACATTTTTAATCCTTGTATTATTAAAAACCTTTCATTTTGTTTTATCAAAAGTTTATTAGTATATAAACTAGCAAAAACCTGCCCCTCCTACTTCTAACTCCATACCATCACTTTATATTTATGTCTCCACTCATCACCTAAACCTTCTAAACATCACATTTACCCATCATGTAACAAGAAAGTTAAGCATCGAGAATCCCTGTCCTTCTTTGTGGTCTCCAAGGAAAGTGGGAATATTGTTCTTCCCCAAATTCATAAGTTTTGACTTGGAGTAGTCATTTTAACAATGGTCAGCGTTAGTGTTTAGATCCACAAGTACATAAACTCCCTTATCATGTCTTGTCTTATACAAGTACTATACTTTTTTTTTATATAGCCATTGCTTTTTCTGTTGCTTGATTACGACCCAGCATACTACACTCCCAAACAAAAATGGTAACAGGAAACAATATCATAACATAACATAGTAGTCGTTATTACAAGAACACGTTTCCTAGGTCTGTTTTCTCTTTGGTTCGCTGCTCAAGAAATGAACACAAATACAAAAGTTAAAAACCCGATGTTGTACTTCCTCCCATGTTTCAGACGCGACCCTCAAAGAAAATAATAGCAATTACCCATTCTTTATTGTTCACGTGATACCTTTCATAGGATAGTAGCACTCTTTAAGAACTTGTCATCCTTGTGTAAATCCTCATACCATTATAATTTTTGATTCCGACCCTCGAAAAGCTGAACACACACATGAGAAAAACTCAATCCATTCACACTGCTCTCTTTCCCTCTCGTTTTTCCTAAATTCGACCTACAACAAACAATTTTTTAATCTCTCTATTTTCGAATGCAATAAACAAAACACAACTCGTCCTTTTATTTTTGGGATCAAGCAGCAGCAAGGGAAAACACAACATCAACGATAACCGCATGTTATTTTTCCTCATTGTTGGTGATCACAAGAGGAAGGGGTGTTCGGTCGTTTATTCCGTGAACCCGACTTGTACTTGGTTGGCTCGGTGTTAGGGTTGGTTCGAGAGTCTTATCGGTTTGGCTTTGAGTTTAGTTTCATTCGTACGTGATGACTCCATAATTGATTTTCCTTGTAAGATCACCCTCCCTTGTTTTTCTTTACGTATTATAATCTAGCCTTTTTCCCCTTAGTTTCGTGTGCTTGAGCTTGGGTAAAACAGAAAACAATATATATATATCATGAGTTTTAAACATGTAAACAAACAAAAAAAATATGACATCGTGGGATGATGAAAACAAGGTGCAACACGACCTTTTTCGACCCTTATTTCACCCTCAAAACGATCTTGCCCCGGGATGGGCAAATGACGAAATTTGTAGACGGCCGTGCCGTCTACATGAGGCTACTTTTGGTTCGACCCAAAAGTCCTTATCGAGACCCGTAGGCGATATCGAAACTGACCCGGTGGATCCGTAACCTTTAAAAAAAAAAAATAGCCTCACGACCCTTAATTCGACCACGATTTTAAACTATCAAACGACAACGGTTTATAAAACTCAAAACATTAACTTATCGACAACCCGACAGCCTATCCATCGGTACTTGCGGTTTACTCCGCGAGCTACTATTGATCTCGCTATTCATGCCGAAAAACAGTCGAGACCACCTTTTACAACGGACGTAATTGTTTTCAAAATGCGATTCTGTTAACTTCTCAAATACATATTACATTGTCTCCGGTTTCCCAACATCCGACATGTTATTTAATTTAAATTCTTTTTAGTTATTATCATATTTTAGTTATTTAAAAACTTCAATTAATTTATAAACTCGATTTAACATATTTAAGATATTTGACCCATTAAACGACTCGACTAATAAACTGTCTCGACAACGAAGTGCTCAATATTGCTAAATATATCTCAATTAAATGACTACACTTTTATTAAAACATTTAACTTTTGCAAGTTTTGAAACTATCAATTTATTCAAATAAACTCAAGCACATACTAGGAGACTAAATGCTATGTTTATTGTCGTTATGCTTGTATAGTAATACATCTTTACTTAACTTAGGCTACGGATTGTTTCGAGCTATTATTTCTCCGTGTCTACATTATGCTATTTTAACCGTTGCTATTACTTCGAGGTGAGTTCATACCCCACCTTTTCTTGCTTTAAATTGAATTATAAATATTTTATAATTGCTCTTTTGGGGAGGTGCATGCTTTGGTCAGAAACTACTTATAAACTTGCTTGGTTGTCAGAAACAGATATTAAACTTGTTTGGTTGTCTATAACTGTTTATAAACTACTTGAGTGTCATAAGCTAATGTTAAGCTTACTTCTATATTTAAACTAGTTTAATTATTACGTGCTGAGTAGTCAACTCCTTTTATTGTTATACTTGTGAATGTTGATATTATAATTTTATTGTGAGTTCCATAGCCTAAAAATTTAACTGCTTTATATCGGTTCTCGGGTAGAGACAATGGTTTCAAAAATGAACACAAGTGCATATACTCGTTTATGTATTGGTCTAAGTCCCGCTTTAACCCAATTACTTTGGCCCATTATCATGAACCGTTAATTTCGGACCGGATGACCGGTCGAAAGCGCGAATGTTATGCATAGATCTATCGGGGTTGACGCCCCTGTCCGGCTTGGTCCAACAGAGGACAAGCGGACACAGTTTCATTTGAGTCTGAGGACGGATGTCGTGGGTTAGGCATCCGTAGGGGCTGCATTATATGATTATACTACCGGTGTTGTTAACGCTTCGGTGTCATGAGCTTAGACAATAATAAGTGCCTTTTTGTGACTTTGTATTTGTTATATTGTTACAAATGGTTGGAAAAATCTTGTGGTTCATCAAACACTTCTTTTATTATCAAGAATCTTACTTATGAACTGGAATATATTTTACCATCAGGGAATTCAATTATTAACGAGAACATCTATTATTATCAATAAACTCTGCTTATACAAATAAACTTTGGTTTCATCCATAAACTTTATCTTTACTATTTAACATTGTTTTATCATAAACCTGTTATTATTAACAAAGTTTGTTTCCATCAAGAAACACATTTTACTAAGAAACTAAAATTTTTAAACTCTTATTTTATTGCAAGGTGCAGGGGTTGATATAAACTCTAAATTTTTGTAAACACCTTAAAACAAAACTTATGAACTCACCAACTTTATGTTGACATTTTTAAGCATGTATTTCAGGTACTTGACTATGTGGATTATTTGGAGTCTTCTTTGTGGTTTTTGGCATGTAGAGGTCGTTCTCGGATCAAGCTCTCGAATACTCATGAAGTCACAGCCTCCCAAAGCCAGTCTTCCGCTGCGGTGAATTTGGGGGTGTGACAGATTGGTATTAGAGCCTTGGTTATAGAGAACTAGGTTGCATTAGTAACTCTAGACTATAACCGGCTCTCAGTTTAATCTAGTAGTAACACTCATAACATTATACTTATTCCGCTGCTATATGAATATTTACATGCATGGTTGCTATTGCTTCGTTGCCTGTTATGTTATTACTTGTTACATGAGATCGATTGTTTGATTAGTGCACTTAGACATATAGTATATTTTTATATGTGAACGCTAGAACATTTATTGGGCATTGTGAGTTACACAATCGTCCCACATAATTTTTTTTATAACAAACTCTAAAGACATAATGTGCATTTTGGTTGACGATTGGTCGTGAGTAATCCCCATGTTCGAGCTAATTTATTAACAAAAAAAGGTTGAGAGGTGTAACAATACTTAACTATGCCTCAGTGGGCCTCATGTTTGATTGAGTGCGAGATGGAGTGAAGTATTGAACGTTACACAGCCTATGATTTTTGATGAATTACCTCGGGGGTGGGTAAGATTCATAGTCTTACGTGATAATGTAGAATGTGTTGTATTTTTCGAATCGAGCTGAGTCATCGAAAGGTTGAGATGTGTAATAATTCATAGCAAAACCCGGGGCCATTCTTTGTGATTGAGTTTCGAGGTTGGGTTATGATAAGTTATTACTCATCTTAGTGTTTGATGAGTCTTCCTCGAGGATAGGAAATATTTGTGTGATTGGATAATTGCGTATTTAGTACCAAAGACTATATAATTATCCTACTTATAACCGTGAGTTTCTTTGCTTGATATACGTCTATGACCGCTTTATCGCCTATCAACACTATGTTCTTCGATCCCGTACTTTCAAGACGTCTACGTATAGAAGACAGTTTATTATCTACTCATGCTCTTTGCTTTTGGTAAATTTGAATAATATCGCTCAGAAATTTTAATGATTTTGAATTGGGTATTTTCTCGGTGACACTTGAGTAGGATGATTTATGAAACCTTTATTGAAATGGATTGGGACGCCTTTGCATTTAAATAAAGAAATCATAAATCACCGAACCATAAGTTTATAATGACATATTTGCATAGATTAGGACGCTTCTGTATGCAAATATGAGACTATAAATGAGTGGGCTTGAGTATATCCGACGTGATCCTATATTTGTGGTATTGATTTAGTACTTCAGTTTTGGATAGTTTATTTCTTTTGACACATGATTGGTCCATACGCTATCGTATTTTGTCATGTTATCATTACGATGTTTTAATGAGTGATACTTTAAACTTCGTCTAATTTGTGAACTGTCGCGAGAAATTTGTTCGAATACATACCGATTGATGTAAACGTAATGGGCTGGTGGTGGTGAAACCTTGTATACTTTTAAGAACGATCGAGTTTTCTAGACTCTTCGCCTCGAATTGTTTCTCTTATCGTTCTATGAATGATGACCGATTTGTCAGATTGACATTTAGAACCGCTAAGATATATTCCTCTTCTACCTATTGCTTACCTAATTAGCTATTGGTGGAAACACGATTTTAGAAGTTCGTACAGAATGATCTGTGAGCAGATATAAGTATATTCGATAGAACATTGGGGCAGAACATCAAATCCTTTTCTCTACACTTTTATTACGGTAACAACGATTGAGTTCAAGGACGAACTCCAAATAACACGGATGTACTGTGACAACCGAGAATTTTCTAGACCTTAAATAATAATAATTTATATTATTTAATTATCGAAATTCGTTTTCGAGAGATATCAAAGTTATTTTATTTAAAAACGAGAGTTTATTTTACATATTGTAAAATATTGCGCAAAAAATCTAAAAACTGACGCGATGTAAATTAAATTTATATTTAATTACTCAGAAATATTTGCTAAAAATATTTATTGAATTATCTGACACTTTTATTTTGGTTTTAATAACGTACGTTGGAAACGAGAACATTCAAGTTCAATTTTATTTTTCCATGAACGCAACTATTTGAGTTAAACGATAAACAATAACGATTTTAAATAAAAATGTAGACAATTGTGAAAATTAGTCGAGTAAATACTCTACTTTAATGGAATAATCATTTTGAAATGAACGGCGCAACATTCGCTGAATGAATCAAATTTTTACTTTTATAAACGAGTCCCGAATCATGTATTAACAAAAGTTATAAGAAAATTACATTTTTAATCCTTGTATTATTAAAAACCTTTCATTTTGTTTTATCAAAAGTTTATTAGTATATAAACTAGCAAAAACCTGCCCCTCCTACTTCTAACTCCATACCATCACTTTATATTTATGTCTCCACTCATCACCTAAACCTTCTAAACATCACATTTACCCATCATGTAACAAGAAAGTTAAGCATCGAGAATCCCTGTCCTTCTTTGTGGTCTCCAAGGAAAGTGCGAATATTGTTCTTCCCCAAATTCATAAGTTTTGACTTGGAGTAGTCATTTTAACAATGGTTAGCGTTAGTGTTTAGATCCACAAGTACATAAACTCCCTTATCATGTCTTGTCTTATACAAGTACTATACTTTTTTTTATATAGCCATTGCTTTTTCTGTTGCTTGATTACGACCCAGCATACTACACTCCCAAACAAAAATGGTAACAGGAAACAATATCATAACATAACATAGTAGTCGTTATTACAAGAACACGTTTCCTAGGTCTGTTTTCTCTTTGGTTCGCTGCTCAAGAAATGAACACAAATACAAAAGTTAAAAACCCGATGTTGTACTTCCTCCCGTGTTTCAGACGCGACCCTCAAAGAAAAAAATAGCAATTCCCCATGCTTTATTGTTCACGTGATACCTTTCATAGGATAGTAGCACTCTTTAAGAACTTGTCATCCTTGTGTAAATCCTCATACCATTATAATTTTTGATTCCGACCCTCGAAAAGCTGAACACACACATGAGAAAAACTCAATCCATTCACACTGCTCTCTTTCCCTCTCGTTTTTCCTAAAGTCGACCTACAACAAACAATGTTTTAATCTCTCTATTTTCGAATGCAATAAACAAAACACAACTCGTCCTTTTATTTTTTGGATCAAGCAGCAGCAAGGGAAAACACAACATCAACGATAACCGCATGTCAGTTTTCCTCATTGTTGGTGATCACAAGAGGAAGGGGTGTTCGGTCGTTTATTCCGTGAACCCGACTTGTACTTGGTTGGCTCGGTGTTAGGGTTGGTTCGAGAGTCTTATCGGTTTGGCTTTGAGTTTAGTTTCATTCGTACGTGATGACTCTATAATTGATTTGCCTTGTAAGATCACCCTCCCTTGTTTTTCTTTACGTATTATAATCTAGCCTTTTCCCCTTAGTTTCGTGTGCTTGAGCTTGGGTAAAACAGAAAACAATATATATATATATATCGTGAGTTTTAAACATGTAAACAAAAAAAAAATATGACATCGTGGGATGATGAAAACAAGGTGCAACACGACCTTTTTCGACCCTTATTTCACCCTCAAAACGATCTTGCCCCGGGATGGGCAAATGACGAAATTTGTAGACGGCCGTGCCGTCTACATGAGGCTACTTTTGGTTCGACCCAAAAGTCCCTATCGAGACCCGTAGGCGATATCGAAACTGAGCCGGTAGATCCGTAACCTTTAAAAAAAAATAGCCTCACGACCCTTAATTCGACCACGATTTTAACCTATCAAACGACAACGGTTTATAAAACTCAAAACACTAACTTATCGACCACCCGACAGCCTATCCATCGGTACTTGCAGTTTACTCCGCGAGCTACGATTGATCTCGCTATTCATGCCGAAAAACAGTCGAGACCACCTTTTACAACGGACGTAATTGTTTTCAAAATGCGATCCTGTTAACTTCTCAAATACATATTACATTGTCTCCGGTTTCCCAACATCCGACATGTTATTTAATTTAAATTCTTTTTAGTTATTATCATATTTTAGTTATTTAAAAACTTCAATTAATTTATAAACTCGATTTAACATATTTAAGATATTTGACCCATTAAACGACTCGACTAATAAATTGTCTCGACAACGAAGTGCTCAATATTGCTAAATATATCTCGATTAAATGACTACACTTTTATTAAAACATTTAACTTTTGCAAGTTTTGAAACTATCAATTTATTCAAATAAACTCAAGCACATACTAGGAGACTAAATGCTATGTTTATTGTCGTTATGCTTGTATAGTAATACATCTTTATTTAACTTAGGCTACGGATTGTTTCGAGCTATTATTTCTCCGTGTCTACATTATGCTATTTTAACCGATGCTATTACTTTGAGGTGAGTTCATACCCTACCTTTTCTTGCTTTAAATTGAATTATAAATATTTTATAATTGCTCTTTTGGGGAGGTGCATGCTTTGGTCAGAAACTACTTATAAACTTGCTTGGTTGTCAGAAACAGATATTAAACTTGTTTGGTTGTCTATAACTGTTTATAAACTACTTGAGTGTCATAAGCTAATGTTAAGCTTACTTCTATATTTAAATTGGTTTAATTGTTACGTGCTGAGTAGTCAACTCCTTTTATTGTTATACTTGTGAATGCTGATATTATAATTTTATTGTGAGTTCCATAGCCTAAAAATTTAACTGCTTTATATCGGTTCTCGGGTAGAGACAATGGTTTCAAAAATGAACACAAGTGCATATACTCGTTTATGTATTGGTCTAAGTCCCGCTTTAACCCAATTACTTTGCCCATTATCATGAACCGTTAATTTCGGACCGGATGACGGTCGAAAGCGCGAATGTTATGGATAGATCTATCGGGGTTGACGCCCCTGTCCGGCTTGTCCAACAAGACAAGCGACACAGTTCATTGATCAGGAACAGTCTTACATCCTAGCGTTAGTAGGATGTAGTTGGTTAGGCTCGTAGGGGCTGTATTATATGATTATACTACCGGTGTTGTTAACGCTTCGGTGTCATGAGCTTAGACAATAATAAGTGCCTTTTTGTGACTTTGTATTTGTTATATTGTTACAAATGGTTGGAAAAATCTTGTGGTTCATCAAACACTTCTTTTATTATCAAGAATCTTACTTATGAACTGGAATATATTTTACCATCAGGGAATTCAATTATTAACGAGAACATCTATTATTATCAATAAACTCTGCTTATACAAATAAACTTTGGTTTCATCCATAAACTTTATCTTTACTATTTAACATTGTTTTATCATAAACCCGTTATTATTAACAAAGTTTGTTTCCATCAAGAAACACATTTTACTAAGAAACTAAAATTTTTAAACTCTTATTTTATTGCAAGGTGCAGGGGTTGATATAAACTCTAAATTTTTGTAAACACCTTAAAACAAAACTTATGAACTCACCAACTTTATGTTGACATTTTTAAGCATGTATTTCAGGTACTTGACTATGTGGATTATTTGGAGTCTTCTTTGTGGTTTTTGGCATGTAGAGGTCGTTCTCGGATCAAGCTCTCGAATACTCATGAAGTCACAGCCTCCCAAAGCCAGTCTTCCGCTGCGGTGAATTTGGGGGTGTGACATAACGGCATGTAAAGCAAGTGCTTCAACAACCGAAGTAAGCTTATCAAGTCTCTTGTCGGTGTCACTATTACTAGTACTAGCCACATTAGCCAGAACACCCCTAGTTTGCACTCTAGACTTATTCTCAATAATATCCCATGCGGCATTAGAAGACTTACCCAAAATGTTATCCCCCGAGGCACTATTTAGTGAATCTTGGTCATTCATGCTTAAACCATTGTAAAAAGTATTAATTTGATGCACTTTTGTAAAACCATGTTGTGGACACTTTCTTAAAAGTTCCTTAAAATGGTCCCAAGATTCACTAAATGGCTCACTGTACATTTGTTCAAAGTTAATGATTTCATTCCGCAAAGCGGTAGTACGTGAGGGTGGGAAAAAGTAGTTGATGAATTTGGTCTCTAAATCCGATCACGTAAGAATACTTTGTGGCGGTTCCTTTGCAAGCTAACGTCGGGCTTGTCCCTCTAAGGAGAAAGGAAAAATTTTCAAGCGAATTACCTCTTGTGAAACCCCATTACACTTGACCGTATTAGTGAGTTGAAGGAACCTTTTGATATGATCATGAGGATCATCAAGTGTACGCCCCAAGAATGGTTGAGCAGAGACCATTTGAATGAAGCCGGATTTGAGCTCAAAGTTGTTGGCTCCAATCTCGGGTATGACAATAACATCAGTGTTGCCCTCTACATGTGATTACAAAATCTCGATCATTGGTCGATTGTCCATGGCGACAATAGGTTGTGTTTCGACTTCTTCTTGAGTTGCTTTCTTCTTACGAGCACGTGTACGCATACACACCTACAAAAGGAAGAAAGATAGACAAGAAATATTTTTGGTTTTTTATGTTTTTCTATTTTTTTTTTGGATTTCTGAAATTTATATATATATATATACATATATATATATATATATATATATATATATATATATATATATATATATATATATATATATATATATATATATATATATATATATATATATATATATATATATATATATATATATATATATATATATATATATATATATATATATATATATATATATATATATATATATATATATATATATATATATATATATATATATATATTTTGGATTTTTGAAAAATTAGACAAAAAAAAAACGTTCAAGAGTGAACGGATCCCAAAATCCTATGCGTCTCTCACAATAAACTGTTAATCTTCACGAAAAGAGCCGGCAGCGGCGCCATTTAATTCAAGGATTTTGTATGTAAAAAGTTATCGTCTCGGTCTTTTCGAATTGATTACCAGTTGAAAGTGCGACTCAGTTGATCTTGGTGGAAAATAAAGGAAAAAGGTTATCTATTTTAAACTAAAGAAAAAAATGTAAAATAAAAATGTAAATGTAAATTGAAAATGTCGTTAAGTAAAAGTGGAAGCTTAAAAATTAAAACTAAAATTTAGACTTAAAAATATTTGACGAAAAATTAAAACTTTAAAAAGTAAATTTGACAATTTAATAAAAATGTAACCTTGAAAATAAATCTAAGGTAAAACAAAGTTTAAAATGACACTTAATAAAATTGGCGGGAAAAATAAATTTCAAAAACTAAACAAGAAATAAAATCTAAGTCTAAAAACAGGGAATTCTGACCTAGTTCAGAATGCACGTCACAAACCTAATTCGAAATACACGAATCCTCTTCCTAACTCAGAATACTAGAATGTGCAACCTAGTTCGGAATCCAAGACCAGAGACTAGTTCGGAATAAAGCAATCCTGAGCCTAATTCGGAATCCGGTGTTCAAGACCTAATTCGGAATGTATAAGCAGGACCCAATTTGGAATGGATGATCTTGACGTAACTCGGAATCCAAAGGAACCAACTAGTTCGGAATGTACTGTTTTGGATGTAACTCGGAATAACAGCTTTACACGTAATTAGGAATCGAAGCCTTGATTACAGTTCGGAATACGAGATGACTTACCTAATTCGGGAAAAGGAAGAATACGACTTAGTTCGGATTACTAGGGTTTCAAAACATTCCGAACTAAAAACAAAAATAAGCAAAATCTAAAAATTAAGCTAAAATCAAATAAGCACTTATCTAAAAACTTAACAAATCAAATTTAAGAAAAAGCTAATAAGCCAAAATTTAAAAACTTTTGAAAACACTAAATAATAAAAATATTTAAAAACAAATTTTTATAAAAATTAACTAACAAGCACTTAATTAAAAAAATAAAAATAACACAATAAGCACTAAAATACTATAAGCTATAAAAATCAAACACTAAAAGATCAATAAGCACAATCAAACACAAATATCAATTAAACAAAGAACATGATTAACAAACTACATGATTATCAAATTAAACAAGATTAAAAGACATTAAGAAAGGTAGAATGAGAATGATTAATTGAAAAAGCTTGAAATTAAGATGATTAAAGATTCAAATTACCAGATTAAAGAAAAAGCTTAAAAAACTTTAAGAAAAGCTAGAGAGAGAAAGTATATTAATCTACACCTAATTACCTTACAAAAATTAAAACTAACTAAAAATTATCTAACCTCCTCCTAATGACACATTAGGAGGGTATTTATAGGAGGAGTAAAATGTTTAGGCTTTCTTCCTTCTTTCTTCTTGTCTCGACTCGATTTAAATTCCTTGTCTTCCTCGACGTCATCTCGGGATTTGTCGATATAAATTAAACTCGTCTTATAATTTTCTTCTTTAATTAGACTTGGTTCTTCGACTTCATTAAACTTCCGTCTGTTCTTTTTGCACTCTTGATCTTTTGACTTCGTCTTTTGTCTTTTTTCTTTGAAAAAAGCCCGTGAAAGCCCGTGTTTTCTTCCCTTTTCACATTTTGGTCCTAAATCACAACAAAAACACAAACCACGCATAATTCTGACATAAATGGCATAAAATACACATTTTGGCTTGGTTATTATTATAGTTAAGTGGTAAAAGGATGGGTGTTTTCACACCTATCAAATCCCCTACACTTGACCATTGCAATGCCCTCATGCAATGCATTAATTAAAAAGAAAGTTTTACATCTTTCATCATAATCAATCCACCTTGGCCTTTTATTAAACACAAGACATTAAAGAGATAGAAAATTACAAAATATTCAAAGGAAGAAAACAAGTAAAGAGATAAAAGACTTACATAAGGGTTTTGGAATGTCATGAATGTTCATCACCCTCAAGTTTCACGTTCTCCATACCAAGCTTAAAGACGAGATCATTTTTATTATAAGTTAGCAAACTAACACAAACTCATGTGGCCCAATTATTCACTTAGACTCCCTTATTCCTAGGTGTATCTCTTTTATTTTTTTTGTTGTCTTGAATGATCACGAGGATGCATTGTTGACTTATTTCGATAGTTATTTAGGCTGAAAATAAAGTGGGACGATTTAATCAATAGTTAACTAAAGGACAAAATCTTTTAAAACTGCTTCTCGGGACCTCATAAAGTTCATACCTTTGTATAACTCGCTTCACGATTTGAGACCTTTCTCGGATCGATATTTGGCATTGACTTCATACTTCAAATCTTGAGATACGTTCATGAAATAATGGTCTTCTCTTCATAATAGGAATTTCTTCACTTGAACTTTTTGAGAGATTCTTCATATTTGGACCACGACTTCTTCATTTTTCTCCAATATTTATTTGGGATTTTGATATACAACGATCCGCCTCTTTTTAGGACTTGGATGTATTTATCCTCATACATTGTCAGGGCCTTTTTGGATAGATTTCTCCATGATCTTTACGGGAGTATTTGCTTTTCGTCGTGTGTCTCGATCCTTCATATTGATTTTCGATCCTTCATGAAGTTGATTAGTGTGAGCACATAGGTTAAAACACACAAATACTAAATCCATAACACATCTTCATGAAAACTCATGAAGGAAAGGAAATACAAGAAATGAAACAACAACTACTATTACAAAGTTAGCTAAGCTAGTTCTTGATAGATAGTCTTCCTTGGCTTGATTTTCTTTTAAAAACATTTGTTTTTAGAAAATCATCATTCAGCTCCTAGGAGGTGGAGGATTAGCAAATAAGTTCACCAAGAAGCTTTGCAACTTAATGTGAGACCCAATCATCTCTAACCTAAGGATATAAATGAGGTAGAAGTTGTTCAAGCAACAAAGACAATTGGTTCCATTGTTCATGAAAAAGTCAAAAAAGTGTGGATCACCCAAGAAGCGGGAAATATGAACACCCAAAATTGGAGTGTTTGTTGTAGAAGGAGGAGTAGGAGGCATGGTGTCCAAAGGCGAGGACAACTCATTCATCCTAGATTGGAATGTAGAGGAGGTAGAACCATGTGAATGGTTAGTACCATGAGTTTAACAAGTCTTCCATGGTGCAAGAGGTGGTGAGGGCGATGAAGAGATGAGAATTAGAGAAATATCACTCTTTGGTTTGTGAGAAGATGGAGAACCAAGTTTAGGAAACTTGTATTTGATCTTAAGGTTTCTTTTTGACGAGGATTGTTTGGAAGAATTTGATGATCTTGTGGACACCATGGTTGTGTGTCTAGGTTTAGAGGAAGGTTTGTAGGATGGAGAAGAAGATTAACCAAGGGAGGTTTAAGAAGGGAAGGAGGTGATCCAAACTAGTAATGGGTTAAAAATCATTTTGGTGAACAATGAAATTAGGTAGGATAATTTTGGAAAAAGCTGGCCTTTTAGCAAACATTTCATCAATGTTTATAAAGATTTAGGGAAAAGAATGTAAAGCAAAGATTCTGTCGAGACCAAAGCCTGCGGTTCCTTAAATAGGACTACTGTTCTTTATCACTAAGGAACCACCAGTCTTTAAGGAACCGTGAACTGTGGCCTCATAAAAAGGATTTTCCAACAATTTTCAAAAGCCCAGATTTTTTACAATGATTTGTCAAGCCAAAGTAGAACTATTAACAAAAATCTAGAAAGCTAACAAACACATAAATGCAGAAAGTCATGCACATCGAAAGATCGATAACATGAACGAATTATGATTAAAAACATCTAGCAATCCAAACACAAAGTATTGAATCCTAAGAAAAAGAAACATAGTTAAGTCCAAGAACCACACGTGGTAACAACCAAGAACAAAGCTTCAACACACTTTCATTCACAAACATTTATCCACTATCTTGATCCATTCCTTAGATCTTCTAGAAGGCGATGTTTAAGATAGAATTCATAGTCGGAACCAATTTCTAGAGATGACAATTGAGAGATGGTAGATGACAAAGTGACATTAGAGTTGTGAGAATTCTCTTGAAGGACATTTCCATCTTTATTTGAATCTTGCTTGGGTTCAAGTGAGAGGTTCCCTTCAATAGGAAGCATAACTCGATCCACAAAGTGAAATGATGAAGCATTTAAAGGTGGAGAGTAAAGGAGAGTTTTTCTAAGAAGGTGTGAGAGAATCATAGCAAAAGGGAGACTAGAATGAGACCCTACGAGAACAAATTTAATTCTTCTAGCTATGGCAAATGCAAGGTTGTATGGGGTGGAAGTTGCAACACAATACAACATATGTGCAAGACAAGCATGCACATGGTTGCGATCAACACATAGACACATTGCATTTTCCCTAATGATTTTGGCCCAAGGGATCCTAAAATAATTAAGATCGCTAGTGAGTAATTCCCAAGGAGTGACATCACAAATTTCTCCTTCAAGTTTACCAAGAATAGGATGTTCACGAGGTTTGGAAATGGTACAAGAAATGGGCGAAGGCGAGGGTAGCTCGGTCACGTAATGCACATCAATAGGGGCTGATTCTAAAGAGTTGATACTCTAAGCATCGGTGAACCTGACCTTTGTATGGAACATTGATAGTTTCACCAAATTCTTCAAGAGTATATACAAAGGTTTTCCCTTGATGGAAAATCTTATCGATAAACCATTATTGATGCACATTAACGTGTATGAGATAAAAAATTCTAAAAGGAAGGAAGGAAATATTCGGCTCATCAATATCAAGCAAGCAGTCAAAGCCAATGGATTTAAACATGAATCGAATGAAGTCAAGTCCAATAAAGTTAGAAGGAACAATTTGTCCTTCATGAAAACTACGAGATTCTAGAGATCAAAAAGTATTTTTGAGGGAATGAGATTGACACGAGGAAGAAAGATTAGGAATGTATTCTCTAGTTTTCTCATGATCATTATGAGTTTCCAAATGCATGATCAAGTACCTAAACACAAAAAAATATTGTTCCAATTAATCTTATGTTACATAGTGACTTAAAAGTCAAACCCATGAGAGCGTGTTTAGTCAATTTCTTGATAAACAAAGAGTTAATCCTTATCATTCTCATGTTCACAATGAACTCAATTCATCATTGACTATTACATATGAGCAATGTAAAATCAATCATAAACTCGAAAAAGGTTTAAAAAACATTTTTAGATAAGCATTAACAATGCAGTTACCAATTTTGTTCATGGGTTCATATCAATTCCATCATTTAACAAAAAATATTTTGTCAAAATTTGGATTGTTCTACAAGTGAGTTTTAGTGAAATCTCATTGAATTCAAACCTAAGGAATCATAGTAATATAACTATGTCAACCCACATTCCTAGCAAGGTTCTAATTCAATATTAATTTTTAAAATCCCCAATTATGAAAATAAGAACCCTAGAATAAATTAGTTGAAATTGAATGAATGTACTTATAGTTAATTGATGTTGGAAGAGGGATGAGTGAAACCGACAACCTGGAATCAATTAATCTTGAGTAAATTAGATCTTTTGAAGATCCAACAATGGTGGAAAGAAGAAACCCGTCGCCTCTATGGAGAAGAAGGGGGGGGGGGGGGTTGTTTGAAATAGTGTTATTTATTAAAAACTGATTAATTTAGTCAGCTGGTGGGGCCGTAGTGCCTTATCGATAAGAAACTTTGGGTTAGCACCGTGACAATTAAAGAACCGCCGATAGTGGCAGGTTTTT
The DNA here is from genome assembly GCA_025667525.1 of Glebionis coronaria. NCBI lineage: Eukaryota > Viridiplantae > Streptophyta > Magnoliopsida > Asterales > Asteraceae > Glebionis > Glebionis coronaria. The sequence goes on along the minus strand of CM046875.1, from coordinate 271,523,700 downwards.
AACAAAGAAAAACAAAGAAATTTTCAAAACCAAGTTTTTCTAAAATACTTTAAATATATCTTAAGCCGTTTGGAAATAATAAGACCACTTCAATACTAGGTGATAATGCCTAAGTGAAGGATTACGAGTTGAATCGAGACCGAAAGAGATCGAAATGGAGAAACGACTACTCGTAGCGAAGAAGCAAAAGAGAGAGGACCCAAGGGGAGTGAATCAAGACCAAGGTCAATGCTCAAGAAACAAGTGACAATCTTCAAGTAGTAGAAACGAAGAGCTTGTGTCATTTATAGTGGTTAAGACGAGCCTTTCCGGCGAATGTCTAAACGGCTTTGATAATGAACCATACCAAGCAATTTTGTATAAAATAGATTAAGATCATTTTCAAGAGTATTCTTAATGCTATTTAAAACAATGAGCAAAGATTAGATTCACTTTCTCTCGCACATGATTGGACAATTATTATTGCTAGGGCTTACAATAACAACATCCTCGGAATATTTTAATTCCAAATTTGTAATATCATAATATGGAGTAGTTTGATATCTCAAGGGATAATTAATCATCCTAGAGATGAGCTCAGTTGCACATATTACACATGATATAGGGCCTACTAACTGTATATGTGCAAACCATTGAAATCATGCTTGATACAATAAGGTACTACTAACTCACTCTACATCTCCGAAGTGAGTCAAGTATCCAAGTGTGACAACCCTAGGTTTTGGATTTGTCACTTGGTCTTACTTTTAGGTTATTTTATGTGTGCTTACTTGAATTGTGTGTTTACGTGTTTATTTGTGTGAACGAGGTTGGTGTGGTTATCGTTTATGAGTATAGAGTACTCATAAGTAAATTGAGGAACGGTTATTTCATGTTCATGAGCTCACAATTAGTGACTATGAAATGAAATGGTGTTATTTTGGTGTTTACGTATACGTATAAGTATTATAGTAATAGTGTATTTTTTAGGATTTACGGTTTAGCATTTAGAGGTCTCGGGTGAGGTAATTATCCATATGAATATTTTTCGGGATGGTTTTAAGTCATTTAGGACTTAGTTATAAAGTTTATTTCAAAATTTGAGATTTTTTATAAAAGTGTATATTTTACGTCTTTTACGGTAAAACGCGTAAAAACTGACTAGTTTTACGGTTTTGAGGTTTTGGAGGCTTTAGGAGCTGAAATAAATTAAGGAAAATTAAGGTATTATTAATAACTTAATAATATATAATAAAAAGAAGAAAAAAATGAATTTTAAGGGGTGTTGGGTCGGTTTGGACGCAAGGAAGAAAGAAAAAAAGGAAAAAAACAAGAAAAAGGAAAGGGGTTTTTGGGTTGGGCTAGGAATGGGTTATCACACCCTATATAATGTATTTATTAAAAAAAACATTCACTATTATTCCCTGGAGATTAAAAAAAAATCGTGGGTTTTCATGAGGGTTTTTAGGGTTCTTCATAGTTTTGGGGGTTTTCATAAATCAAAGGTAAACCTTCATAACCCTTTTTAATTTAATTATTTTTATGTTTTTATAATCATTATTATGATGGAATTAGGGTTAGGGTTCATATAAAATCAGTAAATTAATGATGTGATAATCATAATATGATGATCATATAAATTAGGGCTTGTAATTAGAGGGATTAGGGTTAATTAATGAGGTTGATTTTGTTAAACCCGTTTTTAAAAAACTGGGCAGATTTCGTGTCAATTGTTTTGATCATATCGGGAGTTCTAGGAACATTCAAGATGCGATACAAGCATCCCTGGAAAGGTATTTGAAGTGGCTTTCCAATGCAAGAAACGAGAACTAAATTGGAGGTCTGGAAGTGGGACAAAAACAGGTTACAACAGTCGGAGGTCAAAACAGTTTTGAATTCAGCCTGTTTTCTTTTTAAGTTTTCGGTTGTTTGGGGTAATTAGGGTTGTATTGGGATCTTCTCACGAACGTGAGAGATGGTTTATATATTTTAGTAAGTATCTGCACTTGGGCGATGGTTTTGGTTTAGGTTAAGACCCCTTAATGGTAACAAACTTTTAGTACGTTTAAAATCAGGAAATCTGGAATGACAAAAGTAGATATATGTATATCTGGGCCTTAACAGTATCTTTAAGGTAAGGACAAGTGGGAGGTGTTAGCCAACATATTTAAGGGTATGAATATTCCTTTTTCAGAAACCATGGGTATGTTTAAGTGGATGTTTGACTTAAAGTTTTGAGACCTAAAAACTGGGACTGTTTTGGGTAAAATATGAACGGGATAGTTATTAAACTTAACCAAGTTAAGGACTTGTTAAGGAAGGGTAATGGGGTTATTAGAGCTTATCAATGTGGTAAATATGTGGGAATAGGCTAGATGTCCATCATAGGTTAATGAGCCATCTTAGTGATTGGTTCGTGTATTGATTTCGTGTTTTTGGTTTGTTAGCTTGTTGCTAGTGCGAGGACTTGTGAAGAAGCTATCAGGTGAGTTTCATAGTCCCATGTTTACTATTGTTTTTGACTTTCAGATGGGATGGAAGAGACACTGTGTTGAATTATTTTCTAAATAAATGCTGTGAATGTTTAAGGTTTGAGATGGACTTGTGTGTACATTTATGTGATTAACTGCTATGTGATTCTTGTTTGTGTGTGATCTGGATTGGAAAGGTACATAGGTGTATGGGCGCCTATGGGACCTATGGTTAATGGTAAGGCGTGATGCCTTGGAAATTGTGATTGTTGGTAAGGCGTGATGCCTTGGAAATTGTGATTGTTGGTAAGGCGTGATGCCTTGGAAATTGTGATTGTTGGTAAGGCGTGATGCCTTGGAAATTGTGATTGTTGGTAAGGCGTGATGCCTTGGAATTTTAATAATTGATTGAACTTGAATGCTAGTTGTTAGTACATGATTGTAGCGTATTGTCCATATGTTTATTGGTTTATGGTATTCACAGCTTATGACTTGTCTTGTGTTGGAGTCTAAACCTATGACTCTCACCAACTTTATGTTGACGTGTTTTAGTGTCTCTTTCAGGTGATACTATGGTTAAGCATGAGAACATAAGTGGCTAGGATTGGAGAAGCTTAGGAATGCATATAGAAGGAGAATCCCCGTTTTCTTCTTAGTTTTATTTGTTTGTTCATTTTAATAAGTGATACTGTGGCACACATATGATTGTTTTGGTATGTTATTTGTTGTCTTGGGTAAGAAGTAGGACTGTTACTTACTTACCTAGATCCATTGCATTTGTTGAGATATTGTCATGACCTTCGTGTCACCATTTTTATGACATTTCTTATTTCATATAGTTATCTCTATAGACACGCCATGTTGTGATGATATCCATACGTCGCGCCCCATGTTCCGCCATGGTGGGGTGTGACAGAATGGTATCAGAGACAATGGTTATAGAGAATTAGGTTGCCTAGTCGCGTAGCCTAGTCTATAGCTTAAGGGTCCCTGCATATAGGCGTCATAGGAGTATGTGTGCATTTTATATTAATTGATGTGTTTGGATGTTATTTATTGCGATATTTTAACTAGTATGAATTGAACCATAGTAAGTTCATACTTAACTACATGTTATTTTCTTTACGAGTTTTGATTAGTGCGGGTGGAACCATGGTCGTATACGCTAGTCATTGTTGGATTTCGCTTAATTATGTTTTCATGTTCTTTATACATTTTGAACTTTGTCTACGCTGGTTCAGTTGGACTACGAGTTTATGTGTTTCGTGCATTGGCTATGTTATTTTAATACATGGGGTTTTTGATCTTATCTTGTGTGGTTATGTGCTTGTGAGTTGTTGGATTATGTGTTATGTGTAGTATTAATTTCTTATAAGTGTCATCATAGGAGGGAGTACATTGGTGAAATGGAACATGTATAATTATGGAGGCCTACATAATTATATATGTGCCACAACACCACTGGACTTTCAAGTATGATTGCATGAAAGAGAGTTAATACATGCTTGTATAGTATATGTTGGATTGATTTGAGTGTATGTACGCTTATGCCTATGTATGTAAAATTATTTTCTACTTACCGGTTGTATTCTTGGGATGGTTGCTAGCTCGTTTCTCTTTGAGATGTTCAACTTCTGTAGTAGCGCATTTCTCGGGTCCTCATTTCACGTGTTTGTTTGTACGGTACTTTTGGCGTGAAGGATTTTGAGATGGTGGAGATTTCTTTTTGGGGTAACGATGTCTTTTGTTTCGAGTTATACATGGTAAAAAAAATAGAACTTACAAATTGAAAAAAAATAATAGTTGTTGGTAGTCGATGAAATAAGGAAGTGTCGGGATCATGTTTCAAATAAGGTGGAATATAAATTCTTTAACATATAAGCATGACTCGATTATTTTAAAATATTTTAGTTTTGATCACCTAAAGTTATTGTTCTTAAGTTAAAAATTTTGTTCTTATTTAGTGAAATATGTTAAAATCATGTAATTAATAGAGTTTTAATTTTCTGGAATTAAAATAAATTAGGTTCTAGTTTTGGTAATTAATGGGGGGTTTTAGTGTTTAAAAATCGTTTTTTTGGTATAAATCGGAGTAGGCAGAAACTGTCGCTAAACTGTCAAAATATGTCGCTAACTGTCAGAAACTGTCGCTAATGCCTAGGCAGATTTTGAGAAAAATTGTTTTGGTCATAACTTATTCGTTTTTATAGGTTTTTGGGTGATTCAAAAGCCTAAAATTATGTACTCGGAACATACTTTTCAAATATTCAGAAAGTTTCGTAATTGGAAGTCAGTAGCTTGGTCGAATTAATTGTACAAGTGTTGAGTTCAAGGTTAATTTTCGGACAACATGGTTTAAACTCGTGTTTTGGGTATTTTGCGGTAATGAACCCTTGGAGGGTTAACATAGAGATGAGTTGGGATGGAATGTGAGAGTTCTTTAGACTTTAGAATACGTGGTTATATTTGATGAGTTTTGACTTATGGTATTCATTAGTAAGACTGAAATCGGGGTGACAGTTTTAAACCCATCGAGTTATGTGACGGCTCCTAACTTGGTTTCAAGACAGTTCTTGTTTGATGAGTTGAGAGATTTAGTTAGGTTGGTTACATAACTTTATGGTTTTGATAAGTTTCCTCGCGGATGGTTAAGGCTCATGTGTTGTTGGTTGAGATTATTTTCGTGTAAACTGAGTTCACGTTTGAACGTGAAGGTTTTATCAGGGATATGCATCCTCGTTTGTTTGCTGAGAATAAGTTTGAGTTTGGGAGTGAATCTCGGGACGAGATTTCTATTAGGAGGGAGTGATGTGATAACCCTAGGTTTTGGATTTGTCACTTGGTCTTACTTTTAGGTTATTTTATGTGTGCTTACTTGAATTGTGTGTTTACGTGTTTATTTTGTGTGAACGAGGTTGGTGTGGTTATCGTTTATGAGTATAGAGTACTCATAAGTAAATTGAGGAACGGTTATTTCATGTTCATGAGCTCACAATTAGTGACTATGAAATGAAATGGTGTTATTTTGGTGTTTACGTATACGTATAAGTATTATAGTAATAGTGTATTTTTTATGATTTACGGTTTAGCATTTAGAGGTCTCGGGTGAGGTAATTATCCATATGAATATTTTTCTGGATGGTTTTAAGTCATTTAGGACTTAGTTATAAAGTTTATTTCAAAATTTGAGATTTTTATATAAAAGTGTATATTTTACGTCTTTTACGGTAAAACGCGTAAAAACTGACTAGTTTTACAGTTTTGAGGTTTTGGAGGCTTTAGGAGCTGAAATAAATTAAGGAAAATTAAGGTATTATTAATAACTTAATAATATATAATAAAAATAAAAAAAACGAATTTTAAGGGGTGTTGGGTCGGTTTGGAAGCAAGGAAGAAAGAAAAAAAGGAAAAAAACAAGAAAAAGGAAAGGGGTTTTTGGGTTGGGCTAGGAATGGGTTATCACACCCTATATAATGTATTTATTAAAAACAAAATTAACTATTATTCTCTGGAGATTAAAAAAATTCGTGGGTTTTCATGAGGGTTTTTAGGGTTCTTCATAATTTTGGGGGTTTTCATAAATCAAAGGTAAACCTTCATAACCCTTTTTAATTTAATTATTTTTATGTTTTTATAATCATTCTTATGATGGAATTAGGGTTAGGGTTCATATAAAATCAGTAAATTAATGATGTGATAATCATAATACGATGATCATATAAATTAGGGCTTGTAATTAGAGGGATTAGGGTTAATTAATGATGTTGATTTTGCTAAACCCGTTTTTAAAAAACTGGGCAGATTTCGTGTCAATTGTTTTGATCATATCGGGAGTTATAGGAACATTCAAGATGCGATCCAAGCATCCCTGGAAAGGTATTTGAAGTGTCTTTCCAATGCAAGAAACGAGAACTAAATTGAAGGTCGGGAAGTGGGTCAAAAACAGGTTACAACAGTCGGAGGTCAAAATAGTTTTGAATTCAGCCTGTTTTCTTTTTAAGTTTTGGGTTGTTTGGGGTACCTAGGGTTGCATTGGGATCTTCTCACGAACGTGAGAGATGGTTTATATATTGTAGTAAGTATCTGCACTTGGGCTAAGGTTGTGGTTTAGGGTAAGACCCCTTAATGGTAACAAACTTTTAGTACGTTTAAAATCAGGAAATCTGGAATGACAAAAGTAGATATATGTATATCGGGGCCTTAACAGTAGCTTTAAGGTTAGGTCAAGTGGGAGATGTTAGCCAACATAATTAAGGGTATGAATATTCTTTTTACAGAAACCATATGTATGTTTAAGTGGATGTTTGACTTAAAGTTTTGAGACCTAAAAACTGGGACTGTTTTGGGTAAAATATGAACGGGATAGTTAATAAACTTAACCAAGTTAAGGACTTGTTAAGGAAGGATAATGGGGTGATTAGAGCTTATCAATGAGGTAAATATGTTGGAATAGGCTAGATGTCCATCATAGGTTAATGAGCCATAATACTTGAAATTTTTTCCCCAAAGTATCAAAGTTCGTTATAGTTCCGAATCTTTTCGAATTGAAAACCGGTCTTAAGTGCGACTCAATCGTCTTTTGGTGAATCAAAGGTTTGGATGATTTGTTTTAAACTAATTTCAAGTAATTAAAGTGTCGTTGAGTTAATGGAAGTAAAAATATTAATATGGAAATGATAAGTAAAATAAATGCATATAAATGTAAAGGTGACAACGGAAAAATTCTAACTCACTAAATTAAGCTAACACTTGGACAATTTTCAGAAAATAAAAGGTACTATAAGAAAGTGATATCGAGAGAAACCAAAACAAACCAAAAGGAGACCCGATCGGAATGTATTCCGATCGGATGGTCGGAATGCAGGTGGAAACAACCCAATCGGAATGCAGGGACACAAGGGGTCGATCGGAATGATACTAGTAGGTGCCAATCGGAATATGTCAAAGGAGATGGATCGGAATGTGGACAATGGCTACAATCGGAATATGCAAATAATGGACCAATCGGAAAGGATAAACCCTAATCCGATTGGGTTGGTCGGAATACTGAAGAGCAATGCCGTCGGAATAAGGGACCGATCGGAATAAGGGAGTAACAACCTTTCCTAAAATCAAGGAAATCAGTTAGATGGTACCACGGTCGGAATAAGGCAACAATCGGAAAAGGGGTATAATACCCTTCCGAAAATAAGGGAATTCGAGCTAAAAGCTAGGAAATAAGCTATTAGATCAAGCTTATTCCCAAAACTAAATCGAATCAACTAAACCGAATCAAATAAGCACTATGATCAACTCATTCAACTCGAAATTAACCAACTTTTTAGATCAAACCATAAAAACATAAACTTTTTAATAAAACTTTTTAATGATAAAAATAAGCTAATCATAAAAATAAGCCAATAAGCACAAAAGTCTTAAAGCTTAATCAAATGAAAACTTATAAAATGATCAAAAGATTAACTTTCTAGCATGAAATCAATTAGAACAACACGGATCACATGATAATCACACCAAAATCAATCTTAAATCAAAGAAAAGTAGAATGAGATTAAGCGATAAAAGCTTAAAATAGAACTTGATTAATGAAATAAGCAATACAAAGATGTATAATCTTGAAAGATTAAAAGAAAAAGATGAACTAGTGAGAGAAAGTTTAAGACTTTCTCTCTCTAAAAACTAGAGAAAACTAAAAAGTGAAAAATTAACTAAAGACTAACCACCCTCCTAATGACTATTAGGAGGGTATTTATAGGGAAGGTGGAAGGAGTGCATGTGTTGCATCTTCTTTCTTGCTTTCTTCACGTTTTCTCGACTCGACTTTAATTCTTCGTCTTTGTCGTCTCGGGATTTGAACTTGTCTTTTAATTTTCTTCTTCTATTAGACTTAAGTTCTTCGACTTCGTTAAACTTCCGTCTTTTGACTTTTTCTTCGATAAATCTTCAGAATAGGTCTTGGACTTCCGTTCTTTTTGCACTCTTGATCTTTTGACTTCGTCTTTTCCCGTTTTCTTCGATAAAAGCCCGTGAAAGCCCGTGTTTTCTTCCTTTTTCATATTTTGGTCCTAAAACACAATAAAAACACAAACCACGCATAATTCCGACTTTTACGACATAAATCACACGTTTTGGTCTTGTTATTATTGGAAATAAGTGGTAAAAGGATAAGTGTTTTCACACTTATTAAATCCCCTACACTTGACCATTGCAATGCCCTCATGCAATGCATTAATTTTAAAGCACGGTTTACATTTTCCATCATAAATAACCCACCTTGGCCTTTATTAAATACTAAACATAAAAGATAGAAATAAGTAAAGAAATTAAAAACTTAAATTGGGTTTTGGCGGCCATGAACGTTTATCATCCTCAAGTTTCACGTTCCCCATACCAAGCTTAGAAACGAGATCATTGTTATTATAAGTTAGCGAACTATCACAAACTCATGTGGGCCAATTATTCACTTAGACTCCCTTATTCCTAGGTGTATCTCTTATATTTTATTTTTGTCTTGAATGATCACGAGGATGCATTGTTTGACTTATTTCGATAGTTATTTAGTGCGAAAATAAGGTGAACGATTTAATCAATAGTTAGCTAAAGGACCAAATCTTTTAAAACTGCTTCTCGGAATATCAGAAAGTTCATATCTTGGCATAACTTGGTTCGCGATTTGAGACCTTTCTCGGGCCGATATTTGGCAGCGACTTCATACTTCAAATCTTCGAGAGACGTTCTTGAAATTATGGTCTTCTCTTCATAATAGGAATTTCTTCACTTGAAGTTTTTGAGAGATTCTTCATCTTTGGACCACGACTTCTTCATTTTTCTCCAATCTCTATTTTGGACTTTGATATACAACGATCCGCCTCCTTTTAGGACTTGGATCTATTTATCCTCATACCTTGTTAGGGTCTTTTCGGATAGACTTCTCCATGACTTTTGGGGGGTTTTTGCTTTTCGTCGTGTGTCTCGATCCTTCATATTGATTTTTGATAAATGATTCTTCACATCACTTTTGGATCTTTAGCAACAAAATGTAGCCCTCATGCCTTGTTAGGGCCTTTTCGGACTCGCCAATCTTCGCGCCCCGCTTCATAAGTTATGCCTTGGCTATGAACTCTCGTCATTACCGAGCAACTTTTAAACGATCTGGGGCTAGAAGCTAAGTAACCTTTTAAATCGTACAACCTTATTTATTAGCAGATAATTTATTAGCAAGCGGAGGGAGAATAGGCTCATAATTAACTCACATAAATTCACGAAAGAATACCGAACTTATAATTGACTCTATCATCTCTCGTTCTCCACAGTTTAAAATCTCAAGGAATGAGACTCGTGGATGCTTAGCCTATTAAATCAAAGTTTTGGGTTTTCGAGTCGCCTATAGGATCTTGCAAATTCTTAGACTTTTTCAAGTTTAGAAATCGCATTTTAAAGTTCCCTTGATAAACGACTCTCTAGGATCAATTATAGGAACTTGTGAAAAGTTCTTGTTCTTAACCCGTGAGAGTTAAGACTTTCGCGTTTTATAGCTCCCTAAATAAAAGCCTAGCAAAACTTGCCTTAAACACGTTAAGGATACTAGCTAGAGTAAACTTAGGCAAGTAAACTCGGGTTGAGTCAAAATGTTCACGACTAAGAAAAATCTAAAACCACTTTATTAAAAATTTATTCTAGCAAAGGAAACATAACAAAGGCAAATACAACTATACAACTAGGCCAAAATAGATTAAAAATTTTGAAAAATGTCGAAAAATAAAATTTTCCGGTTAAAATGAGGGCAAATTCATGGAAAAGACCACTTACTTCGATAGAAGTCCCCCCTACACTTGAGATAAACATTGTCCTCAATGTTTAAGCATGTGGGAGTAAACTCCCCTATACTTAGGACATTGTGCACTCTGTTTAAATCTTGCTAAGGGAAGGACAACTAAAGTGAATTCAATGTGAACATATAAAATATGAAATATTGAATCACAAGAGTTTAGAATAGAACCGGGAAGATGGGAAACACGGTATCACGGTTCGTCAAAAGTCATCAAGATGCTTTTTGAAACTTAAATCCCTGCACAGCACAAGAAACAAGACAACAAACATATGCGGGGCTCCCCCTACACTTATTATGAAAGCAGTAAAGGATAGAACACGAGTTGCCTCCCGAGAAGCGCTTGTTTTTGTTTACCGAGTCATGAGCCTGACTCGACCCAATTTTAGTTCATGGGGAACGTGGTGAGGGATGGAATCATCTCCTGAGAGATGTCCTCACCAAAGTACAGCTTCAAACGCTGGCCATTCACCTTGAAATTGGGCCCATTCGGCTGAGAAAGCTCGATGGTCCCATACGGAAAAACTTTGGCGACGGTGAATGGACCAGTCCAGCGGCTCTTCAACTTGCCAGAGAAGATCTTCAACCGAGAGTTAAAGAGTAAGACGTGATCACCAACGTGGAACTCTCGGTTCTTGATTTTAGCATCGTGGATCATCTTCGTCTTCTCCTTGTAGATCAGCGAGTTCTCATAAGCTTCATTCCTCAGTTCATTTAGCTCGTTGAGATGAACCTTGCGATGATCACCGGCTTTGATGATGTCGAAGTTCGCCCACTTCAAGGCCCAGTGCGCCTTATGTTCCAGCTCGATGGGTAGGTGGCAGGCTTTCCTGTACACAAGACGATAAGGTGTACAACCGATCGGGGTCTTGTAAGCAGTACGGAAAGCCCACAGAGCATCATCTAACTTATCGGCCCACGCGGCACGATGCTCTCCCACAGTACGCTCCAAAATTCTCTTCAAGCCACGATTGGAAATTTCGGCTTGCCCATTGGTTTGGGGATGATAGGCGGTGGAAAGACGGTGATTGACACCATACTTTGCCATGACTCTTGCAAATTGATCGTTGCAAAAATGAGTCCCGCGGTCACTGATGATAGCACGAGGAACGCCAAATCGAGCGAAAAGCTGCTTCAAAAAGTTCACAACCACCCTCGCATCATTCGTAGGAAGAGCCTTAGCTTCAACCCATTTAGAGACGTAGTCGACGGCGACGAGGATGTACTTGTTCCCTTTGGAAGATGGAAATGGCCCCATAAAGTCGATGCCCCATACATCAAAGATTTCACATTCCTGTATGAAATTTTGAGGCATCTCATCCTTATGTGTGATCTTGCCTTGACGTTGGCAAGCATCACAATGCTTAACCATTTCGTGAGCGTCACGATAAATGGTGGGCCAGTAGAATCCAGAATCAAACACTTTCTTAGCGGTGTAGTTGGGACCAAAGTGACCACCGGTGGGTCCTTTGTGGCAAGCTTGGAGGATGTCAAAAGCTGCCGGTCCGTCAACACATCGACGAATAATCAGACCAGCACACTGTTTGAATAGATAAGGGTCATCCCAAAAGTAAGTCTTAACATCGTTCAAGAACTTCTTCTTTTGTTGGGATGTTAACCCTTGGATGAGAATACCACCCGCTAAGTAGTTTGCAATGTCCGCAAACCACGGGGTGCCATCAAGATTGAGATTTATAGACATTAGAGTTTCCAGGGGAAAAGAGTCATTGATCTCTTTGTTTGGATGATCCCCCTGATATGGATCCTCAAGTCTGCTCAGATGATCCGCGGCCAGGTTTTCGGCTCCCTTCTTATCACGAATTTCAATGTTGAATTCTTGAAGGAGCAAAACCCAGCGAAGAAGTCTTGGCTTAGAATCGTTCTTTGTCATTAAAATGCTTCAACGCGGAATGGTCCGTGTAAACGATGGTGGTGGATAAAACAAGATAGGGGCGAAATTTCTCAAAAGCATAGACAACAGCTAAAAGCTCTTTTTCGGTTGTCGTATAATGCAATTGAGCCCCCGTCATTGTTTTGCTAGCGTAGTGGATTGGTTGGAAGTGTTTATTCACACGTTGGCCCAAAACCGCACCAATAGCGAAGTCGCTAGCATCGCACATCAATTCAAAAGGCAGCTCCCAATTAGGGGTAACCAAGACCGGTGCCTTAGTTAGCTTATCCTTAAGAAGATTGAAGGCTTCGAGACACTCTTTAGAAAAGATAAAAGGAGTATCTTTTTCCAAGAGGTGGGTCATCGGGCGAGCAATTTTGGAGAAATCCTGAATGAATCTACGATAGAAGCCCGCATGACCCAAAAAACTTCTCACACCCTTCACAGTTGAAGGTGGAGGTAATTTGGCTATGCCATCTACTTTAGCACGGTCGACTTCAAGACCGGCTTTAGAGATTTTGTGTCCTAGCACAATGCCTTCTTTTACCATAAAATGGCATTTTTCCCAATTCAGAACAAGGCGAGTGTCTTCGCACCGCTTAAGCATACGTTCCAAATTGGCAAGGCAAGCAGAGAAGGAATCCCCGAAGACCGAAAAATCATCCATGAAGACTTCCATGGTTTGCTCAACCATGTCATGGAAGATAGCCAACATGCACCTTTGGAAAGTCCCGGGGGCATTGCATAAGCCAAAAGGCATTCGTTTGTAAGCAAAGGTGCCATAGGGACAAGTGAATGTTGTCTTCTCTTGATCTTGGGGATCGATGGGTATTTGAAAATAACCCGAGAAACCATCAAGAAAGCAGTAATATTCATTACCAGCTAAACGTTCAAGCATTTGGTCCATAAAAGGTAGAGGGAAATGATCCTTTCTCGTGGCATCATTGAGTTTGCGGTAGTCTATACAAACTCTCCACCCAGTAACGAGACGGGTAGGAATTAACTCGTTGTTTGCATTGGGCACAACGGTGATTCCGCCTTTCTTAGGCACACAATGGACTGGACTAACCCACGGTGAATCCGAAATAGGGTAAATCATACCCGCATCAAGAAGTTTGATAACCTCTTTTTTTATGACTTCATGGATTTTAGGATTCACCCTTCGTTGACTTTGAATTGTGGGCTTAAAGTCGTCCTCCATGAGAATTTTATGTGTGCAAAAGTGAGGATCAATTCCGCGGATGTCGGAGATTTTCCAAGCGATAGGGCTTTTATGCTTCTTCAACACAGCGACAAGTCGGGCTTTTTCGTCTTCTTTCAGATCCTTTGCGATGATGACCGGTAGCTTCTCGTCGTCTTCCAGGAAAACGTACTCAAGATGAGGCGGTAGGTCCTTAAGCTCGAGAGTAGGAGGATCCTCAATAGATGGTGAAACTAACGATGGATCATCATTAGTCACCTCTTTCGGAGCAGGGGGAGAGAACGGGTCCTCATTGAGAAGTCTCTCAATAGTACGAATATCTTCATCCCAATTGGTGGACAAATTATCATACTTAATATCGAGAGGACCCAAGCTAGCTTCGAAATCATCCAAGTCACTTTCTCCAAAAGGAGTCAATGCTGGAGCAATAGAGGCAACGGTCTCAACATTGGGTAGGGAAGAAAGAGTACTTTTGCAAGCATCATGAAAATGTTCTTCACAAGCCTCATCGAGAACATCAATAGCATTAACACTCTCATACGAATAAGGTTGCTTAGAAATCTTACCCATGTTGAAGACAATTTTATCGTCACCAACTCTCATGATTATTTTGCCTGCGGCAACATCAATGAGAGTGCGACCGGTCCTCAGGAAGGGACGTCCAACGATTAATGGAACACGGGGATCCATCTCGTAGTCAACGACAACAAAATCCGCCGGGAAGGTGAATTTATCGACGCCAACAAAGACATCTTCGGCTATCCCCACTGGATAAGCAACCGTACGGTTGGCTAATTCCAAAGTCATTTTAGTGGGGACAAGCTCGGGGAGAGATAATTGCTTCCAAACACTTAAAGGCATTAAGTTTATACTGGCACCTAGATCGGCTAGGGCCATGCAATTCTCTACTCCCGGGAAGTTGCAAGGAATCAAGAAGCGACCCGGGTCACCAAGTTTGGTGGGCAATTGCCTTAAGAGCACTGCAGAGCAATTCTCATTAAGGTGGGTCTGAGCAATGTCAAGAAGCTTTTCCTTATCACTTAAAAGATCTTTAAACATCTTAGCGTATTTGGGCATGTGAGCGAGAGCCTCGGCAAAGGAGATGTTAAAATTCAATTGTTTGAACATTTTAAGGAAGTTCGAAACCTGAATATCATCCTTGCTCTTTTGCTTCTCTTTCCTCAACCTTGAAGGATAAGGTATATTGGATGAAGAAGAAGGCTTTAGGGGAATAGGATCACTCACAACCACGGGTGGTGGGGAAATGGGGATAGAAGGTGAAGGAGGTGAGGAAAATTGCTCTTTTTCCTTGTTCACAATCACTGGTGGAGGTGTAGGAAGCTCGGGTTCCATATAACCTTTTCCACTACGAGTGGTGATTGCTTTCATCTCCCCTCTTGGATTCGCAACGGTATTACTCGGAAGAGTACCCGAAGAAGAGGGTTGATTACTTTGGATGAGCGAACCAATCATATCACGAAGGTGAAGAGCTTGATTGTTAAAAGAGTTTTGCATGTTGGCATTAATATCATTGCTGTGTTTGGCCATGTCATTCCTTAGCTCGGCTCGAATATCGCTCCCTTGTTTCACCATGTCATTCTTCAAGTTGAGAAATTGACTCTGAAGATTCGTCACCATCTCACGATTAGTCTTCATGAACGTCTCGACGTCTTGGTTTACGGCCATCGGTTGATTGAGAGGTGGAGCTTGGTAAGCTTGAGAATTTCCTTGAGTTTGGTATGGGTTTCTTTGGGATTGATACTGATTTTGAGCACGAGGTTGGGATTGGTTGTTTCGGTTAAAGCTTTGTTGTTGGTTTTGGTTTGCAGGAGGGAAACCGGGAGGAGCAAGATAATTGTTGGAACGATAACTTAGCAAGCTACGGTCTCCTTGAGGGCGAGCTTGATAGCCTCCCGTAGGATAAGTACCATATGCTGCGTTAACGTCTTCAGAATAATTGCCGTGAGTAGAAGGACACTCATTGTAGGAATGAGGACCACCACATGTGTCACAAGAGATAACAACGGCTTTAGCTTGTTGACTTTGGTTAGAAGTCAAAATTTGGAGACTTTTGTTAATATCGAGAATAGCACGTTCCAAAATAGACGGGTTGGTGGTGGAAGAAGTAGATGAAACATTGACTCTCTGATTAGATCTTGAGGATGCAGAAGAATCCCAATTCTTGTGGTGAGTAGTCATGTTTTCAATCAACTCTCGACACTCCTCCGGTCTCCTTTTCATAAAAGTACCACCGACGGCGGCATTGATCGTGTCACGATCACGAAAAGTGAGACCATTGTAAAAGGTGTCAATGAGAGTGACGGGGAGCATATTGTGATTAGGACAGCGGTCGATCAAATCATTGTAACGTTCCCAAGCATCGAAAAGCGATTCATCATTCTCTTGCATAAATCCACTGATTTGGTTACGAAGGCTAGTGACCATGGATGGGGGAAAGTAGCGCGATAAAAAGCGTTGAGTCATGTCGTTCCACGTGTGAATAGAATTCTTAGGAAGACGGTCAAACCATTTTTCGGCATGGTGAGAAAGTGAGTGTGGAAAAAGTTGAAGGCGAAGGTCATCCATAGAAACACCGGGGCACTTCATGCTTTGGGTAATGGTAATGAATTTGTCGAGGTGTTTGTTGGCATCATCATCCGGAATTCCACGAAACGGGTTCGTTTGCACTTGTTGTATCATGTGATGCTTCAACGAAAACTCCTGAGCCGTGACGTGCATTGGCGCAATCGGGCCTCCGCGTCCGTTCATGGTGGGTTGGCACAATTCCTCCATGGTTCGTAAATCAGGTAGAAGGACATTGTTGTTGTTGTTATTGTTGTGGTTGTTATTCAAATTATTTTGAGGTGGGTGATTATTGTTATTGTTAACACCAGCCATATCTAAATCTTCACGATTCTCGGGCTCAGAATAGTTTGTAGATCTAGTACGCATGCACCTGCAGAAGAAAAATATACACAAGGAATATCTATATAATCTTTTTGGTTTTTATAGGTTTTTTAATGTTTTTGTATTTTTGAAGAGTTTTATATTTTTTAGGATTTTTGGAAATTTTTATAGCAATGAAAATAACGTTCAAAGAACGGATCCCAAAATTCAATGCGTCTCTCACTAGAAACCGTTTATCTTAACGAAAAGAGCCGGCAGCGGCGCCATTTAATACTTGAAATTTTTTCCCCAAAGTATCAAAGTTCGTTATAGTTCCGAATCTTTTCGAATTGAAAACCGGTCTTAAGTGCGACTCAATCGTCTTTTGGTGAATCAAAGGTTTGGATGATTTGTTTTAAACTAATTTCAAGTAATTAAAGTGTCGTTGAGTTAATGGAAGTAAAAATATTAATATGGAAATGATAAGTAAAATAAATGCATATAAATGTAAAGGTGACAACGGAAAAATTCTAACTCACTAAATTAAGCTAACACTTGGACAATTTTCCGAAAATAAAAGGTACTATAAGAAAGTGATATCGAGAGAAACCAAAACAAACCAAAAGGAGACCCGATCGGAATGTATTCCGATCGGATGGTCGGAATGCAGGTGGAAACAACCCAATCGGAATGCAGGGACACAAGGGGTCGATCGGAATGATACTAGTAGGTGCCAATCGGAATATGTCAAAGGAGATGGATCGGAATGTGGACAATGGCTACAATCGGAATATGCAAATAATGGACCAATCGGAAAGGATAAACCCTAATCCGATTGGGTTGGTCGGAATACTGAAGAGCAATGCCGTCGGAATAAGGGACCGATCGGAATAAGGGAGTAACAACCTTTCCTAAAATCAAGGAAATCAGTTAGATGGTACCACGGTCGGAATAAGGCAACAATCGGAAAAGGGGTATAATACCCTTCCGAAAATAAGGGAATTCGAGCTAAAAGCTAGGAAATAAGCTATTAGATCAAGCTTATTCCCAAAACTAAATCGAATCAACTAAACCGAATCAAATAAGCACTATGATCAACTCATTCAACTCGAAATTAACCAACTTTTTAGATCAAACCATAAAAACATAAACTTTTTAATAAAACTTTTTAATGATAAAAATAAGCTAATCATAAAAATAAGCCAATAAGCACAAAAGTCTTAAAGCTTAATCAAATGAAAACTTATAAAATGATCAAAAGATTAACTTTCTAGCATGAAATCAATTAGAACAACACGGATCACATGATAATCACACCAAAATCAATCTTAAATCAAAGAAAAGTAGAATGAGATTAAGAGATAAAAGCTTAAAATAGAACTTGATTAATGAAATAAGCAATACAAAGATGTATAATCTTGAAAGATTAAAAGAAAAAGATGAACTAGTGAGAGAAAGTTTAAGACTTTCTCTCTCTAAAAACTAGAGAAAACTAAAAAGTGAAAAATTAACTAAAGACTAACCACCCTCCTAATGACTATTAGGAGGGTATTTATAGGGAAGGTGGAAGGAGTGCATGTGTTGCATCTTCTTTCTTGCTTTCTTCACGTTTTCTCGACTCGACTTTAATTCTTCGTCTTTGTCGTCTCGGGATTTGAACTTGTCTTTTAATTTTCTTCTTCTATTAGACTTAAGTTCTTCGACTTCGTTAAACTTCTGTCTTTTGACTTTTTCTTCGATAAATCTTCAGAATAGGTCTTGGAGTTCCGTTCTTTTTGCACTCTTGATCTTTTGACTTCGTCTTTTCCCGTTTTCTTCGATAAAAGCCCGTGAAAGCCCGTGTTTTCTTCCTTTTTCATATTTTGGTCCTAAAACACAATAAAAACACAAACCACGCATAATTCCGACTTTTACGACATAAATCACACGTTTTGGTCTTGTTATTATTGGAAATAAGTGGTAAAAGGATAAGTGTTTTCACACTTATTAAGCCATCTTAGTGATTGGTTCGTGTATTAATTTCGTGTTTTTGGTTTGTTAGCTTGTTGCTAGTGCGAGGACTTGTGAAGAAGCTATCAGGCGAGTTTCATAGTCCCTTGTTTACTATTGTTTTTGACTTCCAGATGGGATGGAAGAGACACTGTGTTGAATTATTTTCTAAATTAATGCTGTGAATGTTTAAGGTTTGAGATGGACTTGTGTGTACATTTATGTGATTAACTGCTATGTGATTCTTTTTTGTGTGTGATCTGGATTGGAAAGGTACATAGGTGTATGGGCGCCTATGGGACCTATGGTTAATGGTAAGGCGTGATGCCTTGGAAATTGTGATTGTTGGAAAGGCGTGATGCCTTGGAAATTGTGATTGTTGGTAAGGTGTGATGCCTTGGAAATTGTGATTGTTGGTAAGGCGTGATGCCTTGGAAATTGTGATTGTTGGTAAGGCGTGATGCCTTGGAAATTGTGATTGTTGGTAAGGCGTGATGCCTTGGAAATTGTGATTGTTAGTAAGGCGTGATGCCTTGGAAATTGTGATTGTTGGTAAGGCGTGATGCCTTGGAATTGTAATGATTGATTGAACTTGAATGCTAGTTGTTAGTACATGATTGTAGCGCATTGTCCATATGTTTATTGGTTTATGGTATTCACAGCTTATGACTTGTCTTGTGTTGGAGTCTAAACCTATGACTCTCACCAACTTTATGTTGACGTGTTTTAGTGTCTCTTTCAGATGATACTATGGTTAAGCATGAGAACATAAGTGGCTAGGATTAGAGAAGCTTAGGAATGCATATAGAAGGAGAATCCCCGTTTCCTTCTTAGTTTTATTTGTTTGTTCATTTTAATAAGTGATACTGTGGCACACATATGATTGTTTTGGTATGTTGTTTGTTGTCTTGGATAAGAAGTAAGACTGTTACTTACTTACCTAGATCCCTTGCATTTGTTGAGATATTGTCATGACCTTCGTGTCACCATTTTTATGACATTTCTTATTTCATATAGTTATCTCTATAGACACGCCATGTTGTGATTATATCCATACGTCGCGCCCTATGTTCCGCCATGGTGGGGTGTGACACCAAGCAATGAAGGTTTGAGAGGATATAAGAATAGAATCACATATCACAAACAAATGCCAAGGAAAGGATGACAAGAAAAAGCATATAGTCAAATAATGATCAAAAGAATGGTCAATAGGGCGTGTGGAAGGACGAAAATGTACCTTAGTCGCAAAGAGCACTGCAAGACTTCAAGGAGCTAATGCAAAGCCCAAACATGACTAAAGTGAATACTAAGTCTTCAAGGACTAGTATCACTCTCATCCATCTTGGTATCATCATTCAATGATGGTGGGAATCAAAGAAGATGAGTCAACTACAAGTGTAAGTAACTCAATCCACAATCGCTTAAGTGATTAATCTTCATGAGTACCTACACATAGCAAGATATAAACTAGTAGATACATTTCTAGGATAAATCTAAAATGTAAAAATACTACTAATCTAGATGAGA
This sequence comes from Glebionis coronaria, assembly GCA_025667525.1. Classification (NCBI taxonomy): domain Eukaryota; kingdom Viridiplantae; phylum Streptophyta; class Magnoliopsida; order Asterales; family Asteraceae; genus Glebionis; species Glebionis coronaria. The sequence continues at coordinate 271,503,931 of CM046875.1, read as the reverse complement.
TGCAATATTACCAATTAAAAGGCCTATTTTTGATAAAAAATAGTTTTGACCAAAGAAAAACTTTAGTACAACGAAACCTTCGAATTTGAGGAGACAATGGATCGATCCAAGTTTTAAAGTACAATATACTTCAAAGACTTTGAGTGAGCATCGCTCTGATACCAATTGTAGAAACTAGAAGGGGGGGAGGGTTGAATAGTTTCTCTTCAGTATATGTCCTAATTAAAATTCCTTTCAATTAGGTTTGTCTCAAAACTACCTTTTACTTGAAAGCTAGGTGCATAATGATTAGGTTCAATTCTAATGCATTAACAATGACAAATAGTAGATACGAATGATGTGATAATAAGAGTAAGTAAAGAGTAAGGAAAGAAACGACCTAATAGGAAGACACCAAGATTTATAGTGGTTCGTCAACGAAGCTCTATCTTCGTTCCTACTCCACTCCTCGAGTACACCTTACTCGAGATTTCCACTACATCCACAATCTCCCTTCTCGGCGGAGAAAACCTTAAAACGTCGCTTACATTATTTTCTGACACTAAGCTAAATGTCGAGACCTAATCTTAGCAAGGAATAATATACACAACGTTGCCCACTTCACCATTTTACGACACAAGGCTAGATGTCGAGTTCTAATCGAAAGATATAACCAATTTTCTTAACGTTGCCTACTTCACTATTTTACGACACAAGGCTAGATGTTGAGTTCAATTCGAACGATAGAACCAATCTTCATAACATTTCCTACTTCACCATTTTAGGACACAAGGCTAGATGTCGAGTTCTAATCGAAAGGTAGAACCAATCATCACGACTCTTCACTTTGAAGCTAAGTGAGAACTTCACAAGACACAACTACACATCACTTTATTGTTTAGTGAGAACTCACAAGACACAACCACATCACTTTATACTTTAGTGAGAACTCACAACTTACAACTATTACAACTCAAGAAACACATATCTAAGTATACACATGTAACTTGGATTTACACAACACAAATCCAAGTATACATATATACAATGGATTACACAAGACTAGATCCAAGTATTCACAAATACATTGGATATACACAAGAATCAAATAAAAAAATGATGAACATGACTAGATCTTTAGGAGAGGATAATCTTCATCAAGGCTTCATCTTTAATCATATCACAAGTGCGTGAGTGATCTTCTCTTTGGACAAGGTAAAGAAGGAGATCAAGAGGATAATCATAAGTAAACATAATTAACAAATTAAGTGATCATTTACAAATGATTAGGAATTATAAAGAAGGAGGATAGCAGAAAGAGTGTCCAAAAAGGGTTATGGAAAATGCATATTTGATCCACTATTTAAAAGAGACAAAGGCCAACGGCTCTCTGAGCGCGGTTCCTTGATTGTCCTGTGGTTCTTTATCACTAAGGAAACACATAGGCATTCAAGGATCCGTGCTCATAGACTCAGCTACCTTTTGTCTTATAGTGGGGGAGTAATATCTGAGGTAAGTTTTTACCTTCAAAGGATATTCCTATGGCATTTGGAATATGCCATATTCAAATTTACATTTTCCATTTTAATGAAAATTTTTCTTAAAAAAAAAACTTATTAAAAATCTTTTATCACACTTGACAAAATGTATGTTTAGGATTAATCACTTTTATGGTCACTAATCATGATTAAGATATGTTAGTGCAATACTTAGATGATTATTACCTTGATGATAGTGTTTGTTAGATAATTCGTCTTATGATTGTCTTTGACGATGTAACACCCCCAAATGGTCAAATGAAGCGGAAAGGTACGTTTGGGGTGTTACTTTTGAAGGTGGATCGATAGCATACAGTATATAGAGCAATGATCATTAAATGACATTAAAACATATTACATGAGTTTAATTGTGCAAATTAAATAATTGTCTGGAAAACATTATTTGTATAAAATCCCAGCCCGATGTTAAACATGATGCTTCCTATGATGCTGGAATACAATGCAAGTACCTGCTTACTTTCTTGAGAGTAAAATGTGGGGGTCAACACTAGGTTGGTGAATTCACATGTTTAATATAAAGTAAAAATATTGATATGTAAAATGTTAGAAATACGTTTTTACGTATTTAGGAAGATTCGGTCACTCCGACAATATACTAAATAGTAGCTCGTAGTCTAGACATCTTTATTTAACAAACAAGACCAAGCCTAGCCTACAACATGTGTAGGCCGGCCCAAACATGTAAGCCCGATCCTGTTACAAGGCTTGGGTATATAAACCCTCTCCTTTGATGGAGAGGGTAGTGGTTCTTCATTTTACACATAGTAAATTTCATTTTTCTCTCTCTAGAATTGTGTGAAATCAACCATCTATCTATCTCTTTCTCTCTCTAAAACATAAGTAGGATTTACATATCTTACAAATGGTATGAAATATTGGTTGGTACTTGTGTTGTTTATGCTTTCTTATGCATAACGTGTGGTTTTGATTGTTTTTTACCGAATCATCAAAAACAAAAATCGTGTTTGTTTGTGTTCTAAAGTCAAATACATTCTCTAATCATGTCGTAGTGATTTTGGCATATTGGTATTGATTAAAACACAAGTCTTTTGGATCAAAAGTTGCGAAATTTCTTGTTTTTCAAACTTTCTGAAATTCTTGCAAGTGTTTCCATCGGAAAGTACAAGACTGTGTGATTTGATCGCAATAACCTATTGGTTCCACTTTGCGATCACTAGATTTCGAAACCTTATTCCGACGTGACATTCCGATCGAACATTGCGATCTGGGATTCCGACGGTTTTAAGGAATCTTGAGTCGTTACTCTGTCCAATTTATTTTAGCTATATTCCGATCTGGACATTCCGATAGTGGTATTCCGATCTGGACATTCCGATAGTGGCATTCCGATCTGGGCATTCCGATAGTGACATTCCGATCTGGACATTCCGATACTGACTTTCCAATCTGGACATTCCGATAGTGACATTCCGATCTGACATTCCGATAGTGACATTCCGATCTGGACATTCCGATCTGGACATTCCGATACCAGCAACATTCTGACAGAAAAGAGTATTCCGACCGAAAGCAACTTACCGACAACTGCACATTCCAATAGAATTTGTTTTTGGATACTTAGAGGATTTTTTCTATCTTGCTTTAATTTGGTAATTTGGTAAATTTCAAAAACAAACACAACAAAAAGGATAACAACATCTTTCACAACACAAAAACACTTAACCTTATTTCATTGTTTGATCAACGTTTGTAAATCTTAACTTATTGAAATGGAGTACACATCTCTTACGGATAAGTCCATCCTCTCGGGTACGGATAATCGTCCACCAATGTTGGTGAAGACTATGTATGAGGAATGGGCTTCCCGCATGGAACTTTATATGTTGAACAAGGAGAATGGACATCTAATTTGGCCATCGGTGCTCAATCGACCATTGGTATATGGTACTGTGACGGAAGGTGCCGTTACTCGTCCTCGCACAACGGGTGAACTAACTGGAGATGCTAAGATACAAGACAAGTGTGATAAACAAGCTACAAACATCATTCTCCAAGCCCTTCCTCCAGATGTCTACAAACTCGTCAGCAAACATAAAGTTGCCAAAGAGTTATGGGATAGAATTCGTGTTATAATGCAAGGTACCTCGTTAACTAAACAAGAACGAGAGTGTAAGCTTTATGATACTTTTGATAAGTTTGCCTATGTGCCAGGGGAGACTCTCAATGACTACTATCTGAGATTTACCCTATTGTTGAATGAGCTAAATATCTATGGCATGGAAATTCCTACCTTTCAATTGAACACCAAGTATTTAAACACTCTTCCTTCAGAATGGAAAAAGTACGTGACGGATGTTAAATTGGCTAAGGACTTGCATAACACCAATGTGGATCAACTTCAAGCTTTTCTTCAACAACACGACTGCCATGTGATTGAGGATCGGTTGTCTACACCTCAAGTTCATGATCCACTTTCCATGTATGCTTCTCAACAAAACATAGCTTATACTTATCAACAACCATCATACTTGCAGCAGCCACCACCACACACCTATCAGCAACCACAACAACCATCTTATCGACCACCAATGATGCCACATCAAGCATATCAACAAAGTGTTCATCAACAATCTTTTCCATAGCAACCACCATATCAGACATCACCATCACAAGCCAACACTTCTCTAACGGGCTATACTCCTCAGCAAGGATATTTTCCAATAGAAGCACAACCAGCACAAGCTTTCTACTCTAATGAACTTCCACCAATCCAAGCACCGGTCTTTACTCCAAATGATACGCCAGCTGATGTACTAAACCATCTCACTGCCTACTTGTCAAAACTTGTTACAAATAGAGGATTTCCACCAACAAACTATCAGTTCCGCACCTCTTCAAATCCGCGACAACTAGCTACTGTTCAAGATGGTCAAGTAACAGTGCAACCTATTCAGGGAAGGCAAAATTCATATGGACCTCCTACAAGGACTGTGAATGCTGAAGCTGTGAATTATCAAGCTAATGGAAATGGAAGCCCTATTGGTCCTCAAAAGGTTGTGACTTGCTACAATTGTCGAGGACAAGGTCATATGGCTAGGCAATGCACTCAGCCGAAAAGGAGAAGGGATGAAGCATGGTTTCGTGAGAAAATGTAGTTGGTCGATGCTCAGTCTAAGGGAAAGATTTTGGATTCAGAAGAGTTAGCATTTCTTGCAGACCCAGGGGCAGCAGACAATGAAGGCATTGCAGACGCTTCCACTTCTAATGCAGCTTATCAAGCAGATGATCTTGACGCATATGATTCGGATTGTGATGACATTCACTCAGCCCAAGCTGCTCTCATTGCTAATCTCTCTCACTACGGTTCTGATGTCGTCAGTGAGGTACCAACCACACCTAATAATATTGATGATAACCAATGAAGGTTGAGTTTTTACTACTCTTTAGGAAAAGAGAGCAAAAGTGGCAAGTATTAACGAGTAGTTTAGGAAAACCACAAGTTATGACCCTAAGTGGGGATCGTTCTCAAGGAGGCTAGTGTGTTATGTGTGTAATGATTTGGATTAGATTTGTGATTATACTTTTGAGAAAGAAAAATAGAAATGAGATTAGAAGAGAATGACGGTTACGAAGACGGATTAAGCTAAGACGAAAAAGGTGTACACGTAAACTCGTAAAAAGCACTAAAATTAAAATTTTAACCTAAAAATTCCTAAAAATTACCAAAAATCCACAATAATATTCTAAGAGTTTACAAAAATCCAAACTTGCCAAAACCTTTTAATTAATTAGATAATGACTTTTTAATGCTAATTAAAGCCCTAAAAATCACAATTAATTATTAAAAAGTCCCAAACAAGATTTTAAAGTTTGTAAACCTCAAAAATATCCTAATTAAGCTAAAAAGTATTTTTCAAAATTTTAAAATCACTAAAAACTATTTTTAAACAATTAAAAACTACTAAAATCAATTAAAACTTAAATTAATTCTAGAAAATAATTAAAAGACCTTAAAAATATTTGGAAAGTTGCAAAATTACTAATTAAGTGTTTAGAACCTAGGAAAATATAAAAACTTAGAAAATCAGACTTTTAATTTTTAATAATAAAATTATATTAAAATAATATTAAAAATCCAAAAATCATAAAAAATTCTAAAAACTTGCAAACTAGCTTAATTTAACCTAAATAACTCAGAAATGAAAATGAATTTACCTAAATACACTTAATGGGCCTAGAAAATGGGCTAAACCCAAAACAGTCCACTATTGGGCCAAATTTGGGCCCAATAACAAAAAGTGTTCAAAATAAGCCCAAAAAGCACTGGTTGACTCAAAATTTGATTTTAAAAAACTTTTTACAAAGGCCCAAAAGCTGAAAGTGTGAAATAAGCTAGCTTATACCAAGCAGCTTATTCTTAATGGGCTTTTTGGCCCATTAAGCTATAAGCCAATGCCATAAGCTAAAATTTGACACACAAGCTTCTTTTGACCTAACTAAGACTTTTGCAAAAAGAAATTTGAAATAAGCTCAAGGAATAAGCCTGAAAATGCAATAAGCAATCTACAGAAAACGACAAAATAGTCGTTTTTGAGTTCTAGGCCACCCCAAGTGCTGATTCAAATTTCTATAGCTTCTAAATGACTTAATTAAGCAAAATCAACAAAGAGTTTTCAAATAAGCTGACTCAATAAGCTGGAAAAAGCAAATAAGCACTTATGTAAAAGTCAAATAAGTTGGTTTTCTAGTAAAAAGTCAAAGTCAAAGTCCAATAAGCTCCAGTCTACTTAAATGGGTAAAATAATGAAGACCTATCACAAAAAATAAGTTGTTGCAAGTCTGGATAAGCTAGAATAGCTTATTGATAAGCTGAGCTTAATTTTACACTAGCAGGGGCTAGTTTTGAGTGTTGAGCAGTGGAAACTTTTTCCACTGCTTGACTTGTTTGACTTTTTGTCTTTAGTGACTTTTTTGGAGATTCAGATTACACAAAGGCACCCAAATGATCTTTGGATCAAAAGGAGTCAATAACAATCAAAATATCAAAATCACAAACACCCAATTGATACAGTTTAATCAATAAAGTCCTAGATATGATACATACATGAACACTTAAGCAGTTGAGCACTTATAAGCAGTTTTAGCACAAATCAGCCAGCCAAATTCAACCAAATGCATACACAAGCTATATTAAACTCAAATAAGCAAGTCTAAACAGGTTTCATGCAATGATTCAAAGAATTAAGCAAGATTCAAGCCAATGAATGTTACTGATGAACACTAACACATGCAGTTTTACACTTTGTTGATGTATTTGACCAATTAAGCCAGATTCAACACTCAATATCTATCAAATAAGTTATAATAATGATGTTTTAACAACTTTCAACCCTAAGCATGCACAAATACTAGATTTCACCAAAATCTTAGGTCAAAAACAGTTAAATTCACCAAGTTATAGCAGATTGTGTGATTTGAAGTTTCAAACCCAAAAACTTGCAGCAAAACACTCTCAACCAAGCATATATCAGATACCAAGCATAAAAAATACCTTCTAACAACACAATATCAAGATGCAATCACAAACAGGTAGACCCAAACACCCCTTTATCTTTTCAAAATCAAATTTTTCAAAGGAAAAGTGAGATTCAAGACCACCCAAGCTCAAATAAACACAATAACAAGTAAGATTAACAGATTCAAGTAGATTTAATCCATAAAATTCACAAGAACACAAGCCACATACAAATATCACCAAAAATCAAGATTTTAAACAGATTTTAGGATTGAGTATGCAAACCTCATGGATGTACATCCACACCCACGAATTTATGAGCTTATGTACTAGCAAGAACAAGTACAAGCTTCCAATAACACCCCTGCTAAGAATCAACAAGGTTAGAAGCACAAATATAAAATCAGAGACTTGAAAAATCTTGATTAATGCAACCTTGTTACCCCACACTTGATTATCCACAAGTTATAAGCCTCACCACACCTTAATCAACACAATTAGGATGCTATGATCAGCCCTATAACCCAAGAATTCCAAGGTTGAAACAAGAACTTAGCAAAATATCAAGAAAATGAAGAAAATGTGCAAACTTTTGCACACTCCTCTTTTGAAAACAGGTTTTTAACTTCAAAAGCAGTAAACTAAGAACATAAACAAGAAATAATAAGATGGCACTTGGTCTTTCTTCAAAACACTTAACTCAAATTTCATAAACTGAAAAGGGATTTACAAGTGCTTGAACAAAGGAAAAACCAAAAGCAAACGTCTAAGTGAGACCCTATGGCTTTATATATAGCCTTACAAGTGAGCTAAGAACAGATAAAAATGCTTAACCCTAATGCTTGAACTTCCAAAATTGCCCTTGCAGATTTTGAAAACCTTGGAGTCTTGTGAAGAATTCTTGGCTGTTTGTGGTGATAGCTGGCAAGAAAATGTGATCAAAGGGCTTGTATGATGCTTAGAAAGTAAGAACAATTTTGGGACGTTGGATTGTTGACCTTACTGTTTGTCTTCTTCCTCACTTTGTAGTAGGGGAGGCATGTGTGGGACAATGGGGTGATGAGGTGTCCAAGTTTAAGGTTGGGATGTAATTAGCAAACCATTAATCATAAATCTGCATAAGATGGTGGCTTAATTTTGGCTTAAACAAAATTACCCAATTTGTGTTAAGAACACCAAGAACAGGTATTTGATCTTGTTTTGGGTTTAAAAACCTGTTTGGCGCGTGTTTAATCTAATCAGTTAGGATTAGTTAATTAATACAAGTGAGTGGGATCTGATGTGGACAAAGGGTGAGTGGTGATTGGTGGAAAGGAGATAGTGGGACACGTGGGAGGTGTTGGTTGGTCTAGGTTAGATCCTTGTCTGGCCAGCATTAAACCCTTATCTTTGCACAACTTGTCATTTCCTTTCCAAACTTTTATCAACGCCCAAATTAGTTATAACAACTTTTGCAACTTTACACTTTTGCCCCAAAAACTTTTGTAAATTGATTTCAGGGGTATTTCTTGCCATTTTTGAATTCTTGAAGGACTGATTTGGCATTTTGACGATGGATAATGGTCTTGACTTGTATGTTGAGCATTATGGAGGACTGAAATTGCCAAGTATTGTTTGATGAGGGACCATTCTTGCCAAATGTTGAAAGTCGAGGGTCCTTTTTGTAATTTTGAGATTTTCAAAGGACCAAACTTGTAATTTCTTATACTTTGAAGGACTTCATGATGTGTTTGACTTTGTGGAGGATATTGGTTGACAATTTAGCTTTGTTGAGGGGCTAAACTTGCCAAAATTTCAAAGTGGAGGGCCCTTTTTGTAATTAAGACAAACTTTAGGGACCAAACTTGTAATTATGAGGATACAAGGGTATAAAGTGTCAGTTCTTCCATATTGGAGGACCCTTCTTCATAATTCTTCAAATCTTCAAGGGTTTCTTGGGAAAGTTCTTCATTAGGGCTTGGTTCATTGTGCGGCTTCGTTTCCTGTGTTCGTTTTTGCATGATTCTTGTGATCTTTTGTCATTTTCTCAATATCCGTACCTAGAATACACAAGTAACAAACACAAGCATATAAATGGGTATTTTGATGATATTTAATGCATTTTAAGCCCTATTTGGAAGATGAGACTATGTATAAAAGCAGTCTCATCACTCCCCCATACTAAACCATTGTCGTGCCCTCACGCAATGCTAGAATAAAGTATTGTAGCATCTCCAAAATTCATTTTTATTCACTTTATTGAACGATAAACTAGCTACACTACTATTATTGCTACTAATACTTGTGTTTTAGACATAATGTATGATTTTCATCGCAAAATGGGACGTTTAGGTTCATAGAATAAGAACACGTGAATGCTTCGTTAGAAATAATTTCATCGTCCTCGATTTTCACCCCAATTCCATGCCAAGCGTGTAACGAGATCATTGTCATTATAAGTTAGTAATGCTAACACTACTCATATGCCCTAATCACGTACTTATCCTCCCATTATTCCTAAGTTGTATCTCTTATATTTTATATTGTCTTGAATGTTTCACGAGGATACATTGTTTGACTTATGCGATAATAGAGATTTAGGTCTAAAAATAGAGTCCTAACGGTGTAACCAAGACCATCAAATCAATAACCCCTCCCAATAGACAACGATGTCAAAAAATTAAGTTGACAAGAAGAATCGATAAACACGGTTTTATAACGGTTTTGAACATGAGACTTATTACCAAGACTTTTATACGCCCCCTAACGGAAGGGCCTTATTATCTTTGGTTTACCTCCATCTTTTATTCAACTTCGCCATGAAGCTTTTATTATGACTTCAGTCTTGCCTTGCCTTTTATTATCCACCTCATCGGTAGTTTTATTAGCCAAAGACGTATATCCTCACGCTGAGGCGAATTTTGGATCTTTAAAGCTTCGAAGATTAAGGCTTGATTCACTTTCAATTTTGCATAGATTTTTCGGCCTTGTGGGGCTTCAAATTGTTTGCTTGATTTAGGTGAGCACTTGAAATCTTATTATTGGGTGAAGCTTTTGATTATTGGGGTGCCAATACTTCAAAACCGTGACGCTGGCGATACCTTAATGTCTTCCCAATTTAATTACACGGAAGCTACTAGAAAAGACTAGAAACCCAACAATCCTAACTAAACCGCTAAGTCAATATTTATTAAGCAAAAAATATTTACATTCGAAGGGAGAATAAGCAAACAACGAGAGCACATGAGTTTTTGAAAGAATACGAGTACTCTACGTTTAGAATAGTAACTTATAATTAACCCTATCATTTCTCGTCCTCATTTAAGAGACTTAGCCTAATGTGTAGTTAAGGAATCAAAGCTAAGTGCTCAACACGCACGGTCGAGTCAAAAATTACTCTTATTCTCGCCATCGGAAAACCTACATTCGTGTCTTCAAACACTTATAAAACATGAGAAAAAATTAAAAATTTGGCCATTTTTAGCCTTATTTTGCAACAAAACGATAAACAAAAAGATAAACTTTGGAAAGCGTGAAGGTTTGGCAAGGCAAGTATCTGTTCACCCCCCCCCCCCATACTAAAGTTAAACATTATCCTCAATGTTTCGAGTCTAGGGGTGCAAACACCCCCATACTAGAGACGAAGTCGAATGTCTAATCTAGCATGGAAAGGGTGTAACCAATAAATTAATAGCCGTTTATGAAGTGTACTAAAAACCTAAGGTTAGAACATCAAAAGGAAATATCATGGATATTGAGAAAGTCTTCAAAGCAAACTATCGAGTGCTCCCATAAAACGAACACGAGAGGCTCCAATCGTGAAGATCATGATCATCTAAAGTTCACAATTCACAAACAACCACGGAACAAAGGTTGGAAGGGCACAAATCCCCACATGTTAACTACATTAGAAAGCGATAATATATACATAGGATAAGCATGGGACTCCCCCACGAGGCTCCTCGTTTTTGATTACCGAGTCATGAGCTCGACTCGATCCCCTCAATACTAATTATCATTGGGGAAGGTGACTTGGTCGAGGTAGTTCAAGGATGGAACTTCCCCGCCAAAGTAGTGCATCAACCTATGTCCATTCACCTTGAAGTTAGGACCATCATCTTGAGCTAGCTCGATGGTCCCATACGGAAACACTTGAGTCACGGTGAATGGACCGGACCAACGGGATTTCAACTTACCGGAAAAGATTTTCAATCGAGAGTTAAAAAGCAAAACTTGATCCCCAATGTTAAAAACCCGGTTTTTAATTTTAGAATCATGCAACTTTTTAGTTTTTTCTTTGTAAATCAATGAATTTTCATAAGCAATGTCCCTCAATTCATCTAATTCATTTAATTGCATTTTCTGGTGTTTTCCCGCGGTGTCCATATCATTATTACAATGCTTTAGGGCCCAATAAGCCTTGTGTTCTAACTCGATAGGCAAATGACAATTCTTTCCATACACAAGCTTATAGGGAGTGCACCCAATGGGTGTCTTATGAGCGGTCCTAAAGGCCCATAAAGCATCGTCCAACTTATCCGACCAATATTGTCGGTTTTCCCCAACGGATCTCTCCAAGATCCTTTTCAACGCTCGGTTTGAAAACTCGACTTGCTCACTCGTTTGTGGGTGATAAGCCGTAGAAAGCCGATGTGTAACCCCATATTTCTTTAGGACCCTTTCGAATTGGTCGTTACAAAAATGGGTTCCACGATCGCTTATGATCGCACGAGGGGTTCCTAACCGAGAAAACAAGCTTTTCAAAAACTTGACTACCACACGAGCATCATTGGTGGGCAAGGCTTTGGCCTCCACCCACTTAGATAGGTAGTCAACCGCAACGAGAATGTACTTATTACCACGAGATGATAGGAACGGCCTCATAAAGTCTATACCCCAAACGTCAAAGATCTCACAAACTTGGATGATATTTTGTGGCATTTCATCTTTTTGTGAGGCTTTTCCTTGTCGTTGGCATGAATCACAAGACTTCACAAGATCTTGTGCATCTCGGTAAATAGTAGGCTAAAAGAAGCCGGCATCAAACACCTTCTTAGCCGTGAGATTAGCACCGTGGTGACCACCCGTGGGTCCCTCATGGCAAGCTCTAAGGATGTTAGAAGCTTCGGTGCCAAATACACAACGTCGGATGATTTTATCCGAACAAGTTCGAAACAAGTAAGGGTCGTTCCAAAAGTAAAACTTGACGTCACGAAAGAATTTTCGTTTTTCTTGAGTCGTCATACCCTTAACGATGATATAACCCGCATGGTAATTTGCAAAATCCGCAAACCATGGGGTGGAAGAATCAAGCTTAGAATTCACTACACCAAGTGTCTCGAGCGGAAATGTTTCGATGATTTCCTTGGGCTCGTAAACACTTTGGTGAGGGTCTTCCAAACGAGAAAGATGGTCGGCCGCTAGATTCTCGGCTCCTTTTTTGTCAACGATGGTGTGATCAAATTCTTGAAGGAGGAGAATCCACGAAGTAATCTAGGCTTAGCATCTTGCTTTGCCATGAGATACTTGATAGTCGAATGGTCCGTATACACTATGCATTTAGCTAAGACGAGATAAGGTCGGAACTTCTCAAATGCATACACCACGGCAAGGAACTCCTTTTCCGTTGTAGTGTATTTTAGTTGAGCCTCGGTCATCGTCCTGCTAGCATAGTGAATAGGCAAGAAGTGCTTATCATGACGTTGCCCCAAAACGGCCACAATAGCGTAATCACTAGCATCACACATAAGCTCAAAGGTGAGGTTCCAATTGGGAGCAACAAGAATGGGAGCTTCGGTAAGTTTCCTCTTAAGGATTTCAAAGGCTCGTACACAATCTTCGTCAAAGACAAAACGTGCCTCTTTTTCAAGAAGATGTGTAATGGGTTGAGAGATCTTTGAAAAATCCTTGATGAATCGACGATAAAAGCCCGTGTGGCCTAGGAAACTCCTAACTCCCTTAACGATTTTGGGATGAGGTAATTTGGCGATGACGTCTACCTTAGCTTGATCTACCTCAATCCCCGCTTTCGAGACCTTGTACCCTAAGACGATTCCACTCTTAACCATAAAATGACACTTTTCCCAATTGAGCACAAGGTTGGTTTCCTCACAACGTTTTAACATTCTCTCAAGGTTCTACAAACACGAAGTGAACGAATCACCAAACATGGAAAAGTCATCCATGAAGACTTCCATCGTCTTCTCGATCATGTCATGAAAAATAGCCATCATGCACCTTTGAAAGGTTCCCGGTGCATTACAAAGTCCGAATGGCATTCTACGATAGGCAAACGTTCCATATGGACACGTAAACGTAGTTTTTTCTTGATCACGAGGATCGATGGGAATTTAGAAGTAACCGGAAAAACCATCTTAAAAGAAATAGAAATCGTTTCCCGCAAGACGCTCCAACATTTGGTCCATGAAGCGCAAGGGAAAGTGGTCTTTTCAAGTGGCTTCATTCAACTTACGATAGTCAATGCACACTCTCCATCCGGTCACGAGTCTAGTGGGAATCAACTCGTTGGCATCGTTTGGCACAACGTTCATCCCTCCCTTTTTAGGGACACAATGAATAGGACTCACCCAAGGGCTATCAGAAATAGGGTAAATCATTCCCGCGTCAAGGAGTTTAAGGACCTCCCTTTTGATGACGTCGTGAATTTTGGGGTTCACCCTCCTTTGACTTTGGATTGCGGGCTTGTAATCCTCCTCCATTAATATTTTGTGGGTACAAAACTTGGGATCGATTCCCTTAATGTCGGATAACTTCCACGCAATTGCCCTCTTGTGGTCCTTTAGAACATCGACAAGTGCGCTTTTTTCATCATTCGAAAGTTCCTTCGCAATAATAACCGGCAACTTGTCGTCCTCCTCCAAATATACATATTCGAGATGAGGAGGTAAATCTTTCAACTCAAGGATAGGTGGTTCCTCAAGTGAAGATTTGGGCTCGATACTCATAACCTCCTCGGGTAGAGGAAATGGGAAATCGTTAAGAAAATCCTTAATAATCGAGAAGTCCTCATCGTTGTCGAGATCTTCATTACAAGTACGTGGAACATCGAATTCTTCCAACGTAAAACCACCACCTTCAAATGGAGTGAAGGTTGGTGTCGAATTATCAAGAATTGGATCTAACATAGTGGGATTGCCACTAGTTTCTTCATCACCAAAACCTAGAACTTCTTGTGAAAATTCCTCGCAAACCACGTCAATCATATCAACGAGGTTTATGGTTGCAACGGAATAAACATGAGAAATTTGAGAGTTTTGAGTTGCGTTTATAACAAGTTCCTCGTCGTTGAAATGTAAGGTGATCTTTCTAGCATGAACATCGATCAAAGCCATAGACGTATCTAAAAACGAACGACCTAAAATGAGAGGGACTTGAGGATCCGTGGGGATATCAACAACGATAAAGTCTACGGGATAGTAGAACTTCCCCACTTTCAGAAAAACGTCTTCCGCCACACCATATGCGGGAATCGTGGAATGGTCGGCCAACTCGATAGACATTAGTGAAGGAGTAAGATTAGGAAGATTGAGCGACTTGAAGATTGCAAGTGGCATCAAGTTAATGCTAGCACCAAGATCGGCCAAGGCGAAGCATTCCTCCATATCTTGGATTGCACATGGAATCAAGAATTTACCGGGATCATCGACTTGTTGAGGTATGCGATTAAGATAAACCGACGAACAACTAGACAATTGGTGCAATTTCTCCTTGTTGTTCAACATACTCTTAAAGTTAGCGGCAAATCGAGGCATCATGACCAAAGCATCGGCGAAACTCACATTAAAGTGCAAATCACGAAACATTTTCATAAAAAGCTCAAATTGATAATTGTCGCGCTCTTGACGTTTCTCCTTCCTAAGTCTCGATGGATAGGGCAAAGGTGGTGTGGGTTGAGGCATAGTAGGCATAGCCTTTGGAATCTCGGGTTCCAATGATGGTAAAGGGTCAACCGTAGGTGTGGCATGAGCGGTACTTCGTGGGATTGGGACATGCTCCTTTTGGACAACCACCTCGGGTTCTTCCTCAATTGCTTCCTCCGTAGGAGAAATTGGTTGAGAAGTCGGTTCCGTAAGTGTCTTACCACTACGTGTGGTAATCACTTTCATCTCACCCTTAGGGTTGGATACGGTGTTGCTAGGAAGACTACTCGAAGACGGTTTACACATTATTGCCTCAAACATAGATGAGATTTTATCTTCAAAATTGGATTGCCTCAATACGGCTTCGGTTTGCCTTTTCTCGGCCTTAATCATCTCTTGTTTAATCTCATGTTGCCCTTGTTCCATTTTTTGTTGGTTTTGTTGTAACCTAGTGACATTTCCTTCCATCTTGTTGGTGTGGATCTTAAGTTCATTAGCTAACTCATTTTTCAACTCTTTCTTCAAGTCGTTATTAAACTCGGATCTTAGGCTAATGATTTCTCTTTGAATATTGTCAAACCTAGCATCATTCCCACTAGCGTATTCAACAAACTCACTTGGAAGATCTTTCAATGTTTGCAAACCTTTGTTGTTTTGAAAATAATTTTCATTCTTGTTTGAAACTTGATTATTAGCCCCTTGATTCGCAAAGTTTCCCTTGTTGTAATTGTTTTTGAAACCAACTTGATTGTTGCGATAGTTGTTGTTAGCATTTTGATTTGAACCAAAACCCGGTGGATTCAATTGATTAGAGCGGGAAACTTGACCGTTTTGGTTGTAATTTCCCGTGGCCGCGAAGGCACTCGAAGTGTTACCACTGTTGGTAATGCACTCGGAGAAATCATGACCTCCACCACAATACATGCAAGAAACCTCAACAGCTTTAGCCGTAGCGGGAGCCCTTTGTTCACCAACTTTAAACTCAATCAAAAGTCCTTTTAGCTTATCAAAAATCTTGTTTTCTAAGTTCGCCTCAATTTGGCAAGCATCGATGGTAGTAGACAAAGAAGGTGAAGCCGAAGACGAAGCCTTACGAACACTAGACGTGCTACGAGGACTATACACCTTAGATCTATTCTCAATTATCACCAAAGCTTCCTTAACCGTTTTACACAAAAAAATTACCACCCGTGGCGGCATTCAAATAATCCATTTCATGATCATTAAGTCCATTGTAAACGTGTCAATTTGATGCAAGTCGGAAAAACCGTGATGAGGACATTCATGTAACATTTCCTTAAACCTATTCCAAGCCGTTGAAAAACTTTCATTAAATTCTTGTGAAAACTTTGAAATCTCGTTTTTCAAGTGCGTAGTCTTAGAGGGCGGAAAAAATTGGTTCACAAACTTAGACACGAGATCCTTCCACGTCAATATATAATTGGGTGGCTCT
This sequence comes from Glebionis coronaria, assembly GCA_025667525.1. Lineage (NCBI taxonomy): Eukaryota > Viridiplantae > Streptophyta > Magnoliopsida > Asterales > Asteraceae > Glebionis > Glebionis coronaria. The sequence continues at coordinate 271,487,605 of CM046875.1, read as the reverse complement.
TTCTCTAACCAAATTTAAGCGGGACCCGCTAAGGAATACGGAAAAAACATCATCTTAATCGAGTCATTCGAGACATCCTTAAACTTGCAAGTGGCGGTAAGACGATTGAATTGGCGGATATGGTTGTGTGGATTGTCCTTCTCATCACCACGGAATTTGTTGTTTTGGATCATCGACAACAAACCCGTTTTCACCTCAAAATTCTCCGCAAGGATAGCGGGAATCACAATAGCCTCTCCATAACCCTCGGTGGGTGCTTGAAGTAACTCCATCATAGTTCGATTCGCCATGGTTGGTGCTTCTCTTACAATGGGTTCGTCAATAGGAGACTCCTCACTAGAAAGATTGGGAGTGGGAGTTTTGTTCTTTCGTTTACGTGCACGTCTTGCTTGATTACGAGTTAGCATAAACGTCACGTACAACGAGGGGACGAGCAAAGAAGATTCTTTTTGGTGTTTTGTATTTTTCAATTTTTTTGTGGTTTTTGATTGTATTAACCTTTTTGGATCTTGGTGATTGTATTAACTAGACACAAATCTACAAATCTCCTCCTTAATCAAATCTCTCGATTAAGAAGCCTCAAGGAATGAAAACGATCACGTGAAGTGAACGCCTTCGATGACTTTAGAACGTTGGTGGAACACCAAAACGTTCAAGAGGGTTTAATCAATGGAAACCAAGAAAATATATATGATACTTAGTAATACTTTGGGCGGCAAAACCCTCGATTAGCTCTCAAAATCAAATACTCACAAGCAAGCGGGGAAACGAGGCGGCGCGAAGCACTTAAGAGCCTTTTTCCTTAGGATATATTTTATAATATCCGCCTTATACCCACCTTATAGTTTGTATTTTTCAAGATTGAGCTTCACGAAAGTATTTATCTATTTTTGCCTTTTTTCTTTGGTTTGAGATTCGAATACAATCATTGGGTAATGACCTCCCAAGTCAAGGTTGTGATTTCTCACGTATTTGGAGTACTTGTGAATTTATTGTTCTACGTATACACTATAGTAATAGTATTCACACAAAAACCAAAAACCGATAATACGTATTAGTAGAGTGCTATTAATACAAATACTATTTAAGATTAGTATATAAAAACAACAATCCCAAATCAAAACACAACACGCCTCCCCGGCAGCGGCGCCAAAATGATGGTTGAATTTTTACTACTCTTTAGGAAAAGAGAGCAAAAGTGGCAAGTATTAACAAGTAGTTTAGGAAAACCACAAGTTATGACCCTAAGTGGGGATCGTTCTCAAGGAGGCTAGTGTGTTATGTGTGTAATGATTTGGACTAGATTTGTGATTATACTTTTGAGAAAGAAAAATAGAAATGAGATTAGAAGAGAATGACGTTTACGAAGACGGATTAAGCTAAGACGAAAAAGGTGTACACGTAAACTCGTAAAAAGCACTAAAATTAAAATTTTAACCTAAAAATTCCTAAAAATTACCAAAAATCCACAATAATATTCTAAGAGTTTATAAAAAATCCAAACTTGCCAAAACCTTTTAATTAATTAGATAATGACTTTTTAATGCTAATTAAAGCCGTAAAAATCAAAATTAATTATTAAAAAGTCCCAAACAAGATTTTAAAGTTTGTAAACCTCAAAAATATCCTAATTAAGCTAAAAAGTATTTTTCAAAATTTTAAACTCACTAAAAACTATTTTTAAACAATTAAAAACTACTAAAATCAATTAAAACTTAAATTAATTCTAGAAAATAATTAAAAGACCTTAAAAATATTTGGAAAGTTTCAAAATTACTAATTAAGTGTTTAGAACCTAGGAAAAATATAAAAACTTAGAAAATCAGACTTTTAATTTTTAATAATAAAATAATAATAAAATAATATTAAAAATCAAAAAATCATAAAAAATTCTAAAAACTTGCAAACTAGCTTAATTTAACCTAAATAACTCAGAAATGAAAGTGAAATTACCTAAATACCCTTAATGGGCCTAGAAAATGGGCTAAACCCAAAACAGTCCACTATTGGGCCAAATTTGGGCCCAATAACAAAAAGTGTTGAAAATAAGCCCAAAAAGCACTGGTTGACTCAAAATTTGATTTTAAACAACTTTTTCCAAAGGCCCAAAAGCTGAAAGTGTGAAATAAGCTAGCTTATACCAAGCAGCTTATTCTTAATGGTCTTTTTGGCCCATTAAGCTATAAGCCAATGCCATAAGCTAAAATTTGACACACAAGCTTCTTTTGACCTAACTAAGACTTCTGCAAAAAGAAATTTGAAATAAGCCCAAGGAACAAGCCTGAAAATGCAATAAGCAATCTACAGAAAACGACAAAATAGTCGTTTTTGAGTTCTAGGCCACCCCAAGTGCTGATTCAAGTTTCTATAGCTTCTAAATGACTTAATTAAGCAAAATCAACAAAGAGTTTTCAAATAAGCTGACTCAATAAGCTGGAAAAAGCAAATAAGCACTTATGTAAAAGTCAAATAAGTTGGTTTTCTAGTAAAAGGTCCAAAATGATGGTTGAATTTTTACTACTCTTTAGGAAAAGAGAGCAAAAGTGGCAAGTATTAACAAGTAGTTTAGGAAAACCACAAGTTATGACCCTAAGTGGGGATCGTTCTCAAGGAGGCTAGTGTGTTATGTGTGTAATGATTTGGATTAGATTTGTGATTATACTTTTGAGAAAGAAAAATAGAAATGAGATTAGAAGAGAATGACGGTTACGAAGATGGATTAAGCTAAGACGAAAAAGGTGTACACGTAAACTCGTTAAAAGCACTAAAATTAAAATTTTAACCTAAAAATTCCTAAAAATTACCAAAAATCCACAATAATATTCTAAGAGTTTACAAAAAATCCAAACTTGCCAAAACCTTTTAATTAATTAGATAATGACTTTTTAATGCTAATTAAAGCCGTAAAAATTACAATTAATTATTAAAAAGTCCCAAACAAGATTTTAAAGTTTGTAAACCTCAAAAATATCCTAATTAAGCTAAAAAGTATTTTTCAAAATTTTAAAATCACTAAAAACTATTTTTAAACAATTAAAAACTACTAAAATCAATTAAAACTTAAATTAATTCTAGAAAATAATTAAAAGACCTTAAAAATATTTGGAAAGTTGCAAAATTACTAATTAAGTGTTTAGAACCTAGGAAAAATATAAAAACTTAGAAAATCAGACTTTTAATTTTTAATAATAAAATAATAATAAAATAATATTAAAAATCCAAAAATCATAAAAAATTCTAAAAACTTGCAAACTAGCTTAATTTAACCTAAATAACTCAGAAATGAAAGTGAAATTACCTAAATACCCTTAATGGGCCTAGAAAATGGGCTAAACCCAAAACAGTCCACTATTGGGCCAAATTTGGGCCCAATAACAAAAAGTGTTGAAAATAAGCCCAAAAAGCACTGGTTGACTCAAAATTTGATTTTAAACAACTTTTTCCAAAGGCCCAAAAGCTGAAAGTGTGAAATAAGCTAGCTTATACCAAGCATCTTATTCTTAATGGTCTTTTTGGCCCATTAAGCTATAAGCCAATGCCATAAGCTAAAATTTGACACACAAGCTTCTTTTGACCTAACTAAGACTTCTGCAAAAAGAAATTTGAAATAAGCCCAAGGAATAAGCCTGAAAACGCAATAAGCAATCTACAGAAAACGACAAAATAGTCGTTTTAGAGTTCTAGGCCACCCCAAGTGCTGATTCAAGTTTCTATAGCTTCTAAATGACTTAATTAAGCAAAATCAACAAAGAGTTTTCAAATAAGCTGACTCAATAAGCTGGAAAAAGCAAATAAGCACTTATGTAAAAGTTAAATAAGTTGGTTTTCTAGTAAAAAGTCAAAGTCAAAGTCCAATAAGCTCCAGTCTACTTAAATGGGTCAAATAATGAAGACCTATCACAAAAAATAAGTTGTTGCAAGTCTGGATAAGCTAGAATAGCTTATTGATAAGCTGAGTTCAATTTTACACTAGCAGGGGCTAGTTTTGAGTGTTGAGCAGTGGAAACTTTTTCCACTGCTTGACTTGTTTGACTTTTTCCCTTTAGTGACTTTTTTGGAGATTCAGATTACACAAAGGTACCCAAATGATCTTTGGATCAAAAGGAGTCAATAACAATCAAAATATCAAAATCACAAACACCCAATTGATACAGTTTAATTAATAAAGTCCCAGATATGATACAGACATGAACACTTAAGCAGTTGAGCACTTATAAGCAGTTTTAGCACAAATCAGCCAGCCAAATTTAACCAAATGCATACACAAGCTACATTAAACTCAAATAAGCAAGTCTAAACAGGTTTCATGCAATGATTCAAAGAATTAAGCAAGATTCAAGCCAATGAATGTTACTGATGAACACTAACACATACAGTTTTACACTTTGCTGATGTATTTGACCAATTAAGCCAGATTCAACACTCAATATCTATCAAATAAGTTATAATAATGATGTTTTAACAACTTTCAACCCTAAGCATGCACAAATACTAGATTTCACCAAAATCTTAGGTCAAAAACAGTTAAATTCACCAAGTTATAGCAGATTGTGTGATTTAAAGTTTCAAACCCAAAAACTTGCAGCAAAACACTCTCAACCAAGCATATATCAGATACCAAGCATAAACAATACCTTCTAACAACACAATATCAAGATGCAATCACAAATAGGTAGACCCAAACACCCCTTTATCTTTTCAAAATCAAATTTTAAAGGAAAAGTGAGATTCAAGACCACCCAAGCTCAAATAAACACAATAACAAGTAAGATTAACAGATTCAAGCAGATTTAAGCCATAAAATTCACAAGAACACAAGCCACATACAAATATCACCAAAAATCAAGATTTTAAACAGATTTTAGGATTGAGTATGCAAACCTCATGGATGTACATCCACACCCACGAATTTATGAGCTTATGTACTAGCAAGAACAAGTACAAGCTTCCAATAACACCCCTGCTAAGAATCAACAAGGTTAGAAGCAGAAATATAAAATCAGAGACTTGAAAAATCTTGATTAATGCAACCTTGTTACCCCACACTTGATTATCCCCAAGTTATAAGCCTCACCACACCTTAATCAACACAATTAGGATGCTATGATCAGCCCTATAACCCAAGAATTCCAAGGTTGAAACAAGAACTTAGCAAAATATCAAGAAAATGAAGAAAATGTGCAAACTTTTGCACACTCCTCTTTTGAAAACAGGTTTTTAACTTCAAAAGCAGTAAACTAAGAACATAAACAAGAAATAATAAAATGGCACTTGGACTTTCTTCAAAACACTTAACTCAAATTTCATAAACTGAAAAGGGATTTACAAGTGCTTGAACAAAGGAAAAACCAAAAGCAAACGTCTAAGTGAGACCCTATGGCTTTATATATAGCCTTACAAGTGAGCTAAGAAAAGATAAAAATGCTTAACCCTAATGCTTGAACTTCCAAAATTGCCCTTGCAGATTTTGAAAACCTTGGAGTCTTGTGAAGAATTCTTGGCTGTTTGTGGTGATAGTTGGCAAGAAAATGTGATCAAAGGGCTTGTATGATGCTTAGAAAGTAAGCACAATTGTGGGACGTTAGATTGTTGGCCCTACTGTTTGTCTTCTTCCTCACTTTGTAGCAGGGGAGGCATGTGTGGGACAATGGGGTGATGAGGTGTCCAAGTTTAAGGTTGGGATGTGATTAGCAGACCATTAATCATAAATCTGCATAAGATGGTGGCTTAATTTTGGCTTAAACAAAATTACCCAATTTTTGTTAAGAATACCGATCTTGTTTTGGGTTTAAAAACCTGTTTGGCGCGTGTTTAAAATAATCAGTTAGGATTAGTTAATTAATACAAGTGAGTGGGATCTGATGTGGACAAAGGGTGAGTGGTGATTGGTGGAAAGGAGATAGTGGGACACGTGGGAGGTGTTGGTTGGTCTAGGTTAGATCCTTGTCTGGCCAGCATTAAACCCTTATCTTTGCACAACTTGTCATTTCCTTTCCAAACTTTTATCAACGCCCAAACTAGTTATAACAACTTTTGCAACTTTTCACTTTTGCCCCAAAAACTTTTGTAAATTGATTTCAGGGGTATTTCTTGCCATTTTTTAATTCTTGAAGGACTGATTTGGCATTTTGATGATGGATAATGGTCTTGACTTGTATGTTGAGCATTTTGGAGGACTGAAATTGCCAAGTCTTGTTTGATGAGGGATCATTCTTGCCAAATGTTGAAAGTCAATGGTCCTTTTTGTAATTTTGAGATTTTCAAAGGACCAAACTTGTAATTTCTTGTACTTTGAAGGACTTCATGATGTGTTTGACTTTGTGGAGGATATTGGTTTACAATTTAGCTTTGTTGAGGGGCTAAACTTGCAAAAATTTCAAAGTGGAGGGCCCTTTTTGTAATTAAGACAAACTTTAGGCACCAAACTTGTAATTATGAGGATACAAGGGTATAAAGTGTCAATTCTTCCATATTGGAAGACCCTTCTTCATAATTCTTCAAATCTTCAAGGGTTTCTTGGGAAAATTCTTCATTAGGGCTTGGTTCATTGTGCGGCTTCGTTTCCCGTGTTCGTTTTTGCATGATTCTTGTGATCTTTTGTCATTTTCTCAATATCCGTACCTAAAATACACAAGTAACAAACACAAGCATATATATGGGTATTTTGATGATATTTAATGCATTTTAAGCCCTATTTGGAAGATGAGACTATGTATAAAAGCAGTCTCATCAACCAACATCAAGTTGGGCATGAAAATGACAACCTCGAACAGCGTTCGGGAACTAGTAACCCAAATGATGTGGTACCCAAACCTACACATTTGAGTGAACCTCAACCAAATGCTACGACGGGTATGGAACCTTATGCTGAACATGATTTGGTCATGGTGCCTAAACATATTACTGATCAAATGCATATGGCTCTCAGACAATCCGTAGATACGAATTCCACCCTAACAGCTGATTTTGCGTTGCATAAAGAAAAGGTCAAAGCTTTTGAAATGATCCCTCAAGCTGAAAAATAACTTATTCTGAATTTGACCAATTTCATTTTGAAAAGATTGAACACTTGAAAGAAATAGAATCATTAAAAGCTAATCTTTCCAATGAATTAAAAGCAAAAGAGTCGGTTGTCAATGATTTTCAGAAACTTAAAATGGATTTCGAAACTCTCGAGTCTAAAAAGTTTGAATCGAAATTAATGCTACCAAACTCCTTAAATTCAAAGAACAACAGCTTTTAAAACAATACGCTTCCACAGAAAAGGTTCATCTTTTAACTAAATCATTTAAAGAACTCGAACTTAAGCGTCTTCAAGATTTACCACCTAATCCCGGTTATGCAAAACAAGCTCAGGAATATATTCCCGGTCTTTATGATATGACCATAATTGGCAAATCGATAGAAGCACCTTTTGTTCGTAGTACTGAGGAGACACAGTCACTTGTGGATGAAACTCATTCTAAAATGCTTTCAAAATTCCATACGATTGATTATGATAAGCATAATAAAGATCAACTTTCTAAAAGGACATGAATTCGCTTACAAAAGGAATTAGCTGAACTAACAGTTCTTGTGCCCCCAAGTTTGTCAAATGAAAACCCTCCTAGTACGTCTCCTACACTCGCCAAAACGGATTTAACAAAGTTACTTCCACCGGTAAGTAAGGCGTCCGTTAATTTAAACGCGGTACACCAACACTTAGCCGATTTTGACAAGGTCATTTTGGAACGTACGACGGCCACGGCCATAACGGAAGGTGAATGGAACTTTGAGCACACTAGAGCTACGTTCTGAGATGAAATTGTTCCGTTTTAAAGAATGTTAAAGCTTGTCTTAGTAATCTTGATCAAGATTTGCATTTGGAAATCGAAGAAGTAAAACGTGTTTTCAATGAAATGGATGATGCTTATGAAAACAGTTTACTTGAGATAGAACGGGTTTCTCGCCAAAATGATCAGCTTCTGAAGCAAGCGATGTCTCATGATATTGTTTCCGTCTGTGTGAATAAAGGTTTTGATAATGATTATATTGTGCATAATGTTGAATCTGTGGATAATGTGGTAGATAGTACTTGTCACGAATCTGACGCTGAATTTATAAAGCTTCAATATTCATATTCTTCGTTTTCAAAACGTTTTGATGAGATTCAAACACATTGTATTTCGCTTGAATGCAAGCAACAATTTATTCAAGAAATCTTTGAAACATCATTCGAAGGTGTTAATATCGATGATGCAAACTTTGAAAAGAATTTTCGATTGAATTTACAATCAAAACAGCGTCAGCCAAGTGACAAAGTTGCTACATCTTTGCCGATAGACATAGAGAAATCTAAGGAGCTTAACCGTTAGAACGTACTTGAGGCCGCTGAGAATTTTAAACTTGATCTAGATAATCGAGTTTCCAAGATTTTGTCCAAAGTTGATAACTTAAAACAGAAAGATACACGACTCTTCGATTCAGTAAAGCCCGCATTTGTTAATACTACTGCACAGAATCAATCATTGATTGAACAATTGAATCGAAAGTCGTTGGAAATAATTGATTTGAGGGAACAAATTTGTGATAAAAACTTGGTCTTGGCTGAGTTAAAGGAAACACTTTGTACTCTAAAACAGTTTACTTGAAATAGAACGGGTTTCTCGCCAAAATGATCAGCTTCTGAAGCAAGTGATGTCTCATGATATTGTTTCCGTCTGTGTGAATAAAGGTTTTGATAATGATTATATTGTGCATAATGTTGAATCTGTGGATAATGTGGTAGATAGTACTTGTCACGAATCTGACGCTGAATTTATAAAGCTTCAATATTCATATTCTTCGCTTTTAAAACGTTTTGATGAGATTCAAACACATTGTATTTCGCTTGAATGCAAGCAACAATTTATTCAATAAATCTTTGAAACGTCATTCGAAGGTGTTAATATCGATGATGCAAACTTTGAAAAGAAATTTCGATTGAATTTACAATCAAAACAGCGTCAGCCAAGTGACAAAGTTGCTACATCTTTGCCGATAGACATAGAGAAATCTAAGGAGCTTAACCGTTAGAACGTACTTGAGGCCGCTGAGAATTTTAAACTTGATCTAGATAATCGAGTTTCCAAGATTTTGTCCAAAGTTGATAACTTAAAACAGAAAGATACACGACTCTTCGATTCAGTAAAGCCCGCATGTGTTAATACTACTGCACAGAATCAATCATTGATTGAACAATTGAATCGAAAGTCGTTGGAAATAATTGATTTGAGGGAACAAATTTGTGATAAAAACTTGGTCTTGGCTGAGTTAAAGGAAATAATTGATTTGAGGGAAAAAATTTGTGGATAACGCAGCCACTGTCTCAGCATCGTCCTCTAGTGCAATCAAAAGGAACCTTATAGCCGTCACACCATTTAATAAGGGCCCTAGGACTAAACCATCTCACACTTTGGTCACTAAAGATAAGGCGAAATCAAAACCAGCTTCTAATATTCCCGTGTTGCCTTCTACAGGAGTAAGCACCACTACTAAGGCTCAAAGATCTAAGCTTAAAAGAAACAAGAAGAATGATAGGATCTTGCCCCCATCTATTAGTCAAGTGAAGAAGAAAGTAGAAGCCCATCCTAGGAATGTTTTTTCTGTTTTGAATAAAAAGAATCATGTAGCTAAACCTAAAGGCTCTGCGGTTGTGCAACGTTCTAAGCCTACTGTGAATTCTAATTCGAAATATTGGAATTGCAATGAATGTATGTTTTCTAGTCGTCATGATTCTTGCCTTATTGACCATGTGAATGAGATGTATGCCCGGAAAAATGGATTAGAATGGAAACCGACTGGGAAAGTGTTAACCCAAGTTGGTTGGATGTGGCGCCCCACTGGTAGAACATTCACTATAGTAGGAAATATGTACCCTTTGACTAGGATCACTCCCACTACAGCGAAGAAAGCGTGCCCTTTAACTAGGAGTACTAATGCTACCAAAACACAAGCGTGTCCTTTAACTAGGAAAACCGACATTAATGTAGGAACCAAGTGCCCTTTAAATAGGTCCACTCCCACTGTAGTGCCCGCGAATAATCCAAAACCTAAGAAAGTTGGAACAGTAAAACCTGTTAGTGCTAAAACTCACATTAGAAAACGCAAGAAATCTAAGGGTCACAAAAATGTTAGCACTTCTGATAATCTTATATCTGTATCTGCTAACACTCAGGAACCAATAGTTTCCAATGCATTGTCTACTATTGTTATTGAAAACAGATGGTCCAAATTGTTCTCTGGTATTTGGACTCTGGTTGCTCCAAGCATATGACCGGAGATCGCTCTCAGCTCAGAAATTTCGTCAGCAAGTTTCTTGGTACGGTTAGATTTGGAAATGATCATATTGCAAAGATAATGGGTTACGGTGAATATCATACTGGGAATGTTATTATTTCAAGAGTGTATTATGTGGAAGGTCTCGGTCACAACTTATTTTCTGTGGGACAATTTTGTGATGCAAACCTAGAAGTTGCTTTTGAGAGCATACCTGCTTCATTCGTAATTTGGAAGGGGTTGATTTATTGAAAGGTACTCGAGGGAATAATTTGTACACGTTGTCTCTACAAGACATGATGGTCGCTTCTCCCGTATGTCTTCTCTCCAAAGCATCGAAGACTAGGTCATGGTTATGGCATCGACGGTTATCTCATCTTAACTTTGACGCTATTAATCATTTGGCGAAAAACGAACTTGTTCGTGGTCTTCCTAAACTTTCATTTCACAAGGATCATTTGTGTTCCGTGTGTACAATGGGGAAAAGCACTAAGAAATCATACAAACCCAAGATGGAAGACACCAACCAAGAGAAACTTTATTTGTTATATATGGATCTTTGTGGGCCAATGCGTGTTGAAAGTCTTAGTGGCAAAAAGTACATCCTCGTAATTGTCGATGATTACTCTCGGTTTACATGGGTGAAATTTCTTACAACAAAAAATGAGGCACCTAAATTCATCATCGGATTTCTCAAGATGATTCAAGTGCGTCTCAACACTACTGTCCGACGCATTCGTACAGATAATGGAACCGAATTTGTGAATCAAATCTTACGTGATTATTATGAAGAAGTTGGCATATCTCATGAAACATCTGTTGCTCGCACTCCACAACAAAACGGTGTCGTTGAAAGGCGAAATTGCACACTTATGGAAGCTGCTCGAACGATGTTAATTTACGCAAAGGCTCCATTTTTTATGGGCAGAAGCAGTAACTACAGCAGTGTACACCCAAAACCGGTCACTAATTCGTAAACGCCATGGTAAAACACCTTAAGAGCTTCTCCATGGAAAAGTACCAGATTTATCATGTCTTCATGTATTTGGTTCTCTTTGCTATCCATATAATGATGGTGACAATTTGGGAAAACTTCAACCTAAGGCTGATATTGGTATTTTCATTGGTTACGCACCCACAAAGGAGGCATACCGAATCTACAACCGTAAGTCTCGTAAGATCCTCGAAACTATGAATGTTGATTTTGATGAGCTGACAGCAATGGCTTCTGAGCAAAGCAGCTCTGAACCCGCACTTCATGAAATGGGACCCAGTAACATTAGCTCTGTTCTTGTTCCAAACAACCCCACTTCATCATCATTTATACCACCCACTAGGAATGAATGGGATACGTTGTGTCAACCGTTCTTTGATGAATTCTTTACTCCTTCCATTATTGTTGCTCCAGAACCTGAGGTAATAGCTCCGGTAACCGAATTTGTCGCTCCAGCAACCATTGCAAAATCAGATATGTATGCACCTACAATTGGTCTAGATATACCGTCAACAAGTAATTCTCAACCAACACCTGTTTCAACTACCCATGTCATGCCTATTGATGATGAAGAGGATGATGATGATCACGATTTGGAATTCGCTCAAATGAGTGAACTTCCATTCTTTGGTGTACCAATTCCCGACCCTAATCAAGTCGGGTCGTCCACCTCAAAGTAAGCTCTAACTATAATTTACTCCAATCCGCGGATTCGTGAACATGACAGCAAGTGGACAAAGGATCGTCTTATAGATTCTATTATTGGTGACCCTAATCGTCCGGTATCCATACGAAGTCAGCTACAAGAAAATGCAATGTTTTGTCATTTTGATGCTTTTCTCACTAAAATTGAACCTAAGACATGGAAAGAAGCTTTTACTCAATCCTTTTGGATAGAAGCTATGCAAGAAGAACTTAATGAATTTATACGTCTTGAAGTATGGGAACTTGTTATGCCCGGATCAAGTGCAGTTACTCACTTTGAAATGGGTTTACAAGGTGAAACTCGATGAGTTAGGCGGAATATTGAAGAACAAATCTCGACTAGTAGCTCGTGGATACAAGCAATTATTAGGCATCGACTTTATGGAATCCTTTGCACCTGTTGCCCGTTTAGAAGCTATTAGACTATTCCTCGTTTATGCATCCCACATGAATATGGTTGTCTACCAGACGGATGTAAAGACGGAATTTCTTAATGGTGAAATCAAGGAAGAGGTCTATGTTCAACAGCCGGATGGTTTTGTGAATCCTAATTATCCTAATCATGTGTACAAGCTTAAGAAGGCTCTCTATGGGTTGAAGCAAGCTCCACGCGCATGGTACGATCTACTGTCACAATTCCTCATTACACAAGGCTTCGCTAAAGTCAAGGTAGATCCAACGCTGTTCATTCAGAAACGAGGTAAAGATATGATTATGGTAAAAATATATGTTGATGATATTATATTTGCAGCCTCGACCCAAACCTTATCTGACGAATTTGGGAAACTCATGCCTTCCAAGTTTAAGATGTCAATGATGGGCAAGGTATCATTCTTCTTAGGTCTTCAGATATCTTAGAGTCCCAGAGGCATCTTTATCAATCAATCCAAGTATGCCCTTGAATCGCTTAAGAAATATAAGATGGAATCTTGCGACCCCGTAGACACTCCAATGGTGGAACGAACTAAGCTTGATGTAGATCCACATGGAGTTGCCGTTGATCCGACACTTTATCGTAGAATGATCGGTACTCTTCTGTATATCACAGCTAGTCGACCTGATCTTCAGTTTGCTATATGTATGTGTGCTCGGTATCAAACTCGACCTACTGAGTTACACTTGGCTACTGTTAAACGGATCTTTCAGTATCTTAAAAGAACCATTAATCGAGGACTTTGGTATTCGAAGGACTCTTCGATTGCACTTATGGCATATGCAGATGCAGATCACGCGGGTTGTCAAGATACAAGGCGTAACACGAGTGGAACATTGCAACTACTAGGAGATCGATTAATCAGTTGGGCATCGAAAAGGCAGAAAAGCGCTGCAATTTCAAGTACAGAAGTAGAATACATAGCTATGTCCGGTTGTTGTGCTCTAATTCTTTGGATGAGATCACAATTAACCGACTATGGTCTAGGTTTCAACAAAATTCTGATGTACTGTGACAACAAGAGTGCAATTGCCTTATGCTGCAACAACGTTCAATTCTCCTGGTCGAAGCATATTGACATTCGCTACCACTTCATCAAGGAGCAAGTGGAAATGGAGTAATCGAGCTTTACTTTGTCCGATCTGAGTATCAATTGGCGGATATTTTCACAAAGGCTTTAGATCGCGCTCGAATGGAATTTTTGGCCGACAAGCTAGGAATGAGAACTTTCTCGCCTGAGACTCTAAAGGAACTGGCAGATGAAGCGAAAGAATAGTGGTGGTAAACTATTCTCCGTATCCTTGGTGATCATTCCTATATACTGTTTATATTTTTATCCACAAAAGAAAAATAGAAAAATACAAAACCATATAAAAACCATAAAAATTGAAAAATTCAAAAAAATACAAAAATATCTTTTACGGCCTTAGAAATGTCGATTAATGTTGACATGACGCCATAAATAGAGTTCGTACAAAAGTTGTAAATATTTCATAAAACATGCCCTTATGGCTTGTAGTTATTTCTGACTGCAAACAGGTTTTCACATTAAAGTCAAGTATTTCTTATGAAAGCTTTGGCTCACAACGGGAATTAATTTTATCGGGCTAGGTTTACTTTAAACCTTGTAAGGGATCAAGTTTACTTTATAACTTGGTCTAACACAAATCTATGTACGTTTTAGTGCATTTATTTGTTAAAACAAGAGATGTCTTGTTTTTATGAAGCTATCATCTCTACAACCATAGCTATCTCCATTTGGTATCTATATACTCGACGATGCAACTACTCAAACGGCGACTATAGGTCTTTCAATAGAACACGGGTCAACAATTGAGGGGGAGAAATTGTCAAGAATTTGGAATCTTCGATGCCGAACGTGCCAAGTTCACAAATTGGTGTCAAGACAAGAATACCAATCGTACATGTGGTGTCAAGAGATGACTTCAGACGTGACGAGGCGACCAACATATGCTGACAAGAACCATTTGATCTTATCATATGATGTTCTCATCAATCAGGTCCAACCTTGTCAAATCTTTTCTAATATGGTGAATATGTGATCATGTTACAAATCGGTATCATATCTCATACAATTTGATATCATGAAGATTAAAACGGACTTGCATTTTTCTTCCCAAAACCTTTGTTAAAACTTCATTAAATCAATTGATATTAAAAACATCGATTGGGTTAATATTTTTAATATGGGGGAGAAAATGTGATTTAATATGGGATATTATCACAAATGGTTTGAATTAATGTGCTGGCTTATCCCGACATGTGTGAAATGTTTTCGAATATCGTGGCATATGTTAAGGGGGAGCAAAATGGATTTGCATATCAAAAATGGATTTCATGGTGATTTATACTTACCCAAAACCCATTTATTTCACGCCGATGAAGATTGTGGTGACATAAGGATGGTAGGATAGGTTAAGTCCTATGATTCTTCCGGAACCGGAGGAATCTTCCCAAAGACATTCCATAGCTAGAAATAGTAGTCCTTAGGAAAGTTGGAGAAAGATTGTGAATGTAGTTTAATGCCGACCAAGTACTTAAGTTAGCACTGGAACAATCACAACAAGGTGCTAGTTATGACGTATTGGTAAGCCTTGAAGGGGTTGAAGAATGAAAAAGAATTGTAAAGATAAAGGGTGTAAAGAAAGAAGCCCTCCTTACAACTTAGGCAGAAACCGGGTCAATACATATGCTATTAAGATTATTTTAAATAATGCTTGATATTGAAGATAAGACATCATGGACCCAGTGATGCAATGCACAACCCATCCCAGCTAACTCAGATATCTCTCAAAAGATATTTGTTTTAATCACACGGAGACAACGCATTATCTATTGATTTATTCACTCCGAATAAATTGGTATTTAAAAGGTGGCACTCCTCTCCAACCTCCGATCACTAAAATCCAAAATGCACGATCGAGTCTAGAGCCATTTGAGATCATCAAATATCTCATTAGGACACACTTTCATATTTCCTTGCTTCTTGACACACTGTGAAAAGTAAGAAAGATATTAAGAGTCCTACACAAAATCTTCATTATCTTGCCTGAACATCCGAGTAATACGAAAGTATTTACAATGAAGATGGAAATCCTTCTTGAGCGAATATAAAAAAGCTCATGGTAGGTGACTTGTGCGATTCTTTATGAATCAAACTTGTGATAACGGCAAAGCAACAGTGGTTTAATTCTTAGCTGAACTTAAACACGTTTCAGGCCTCTACGCAATATCTAAGTGATCTTGCCAGAACACTCAGAGTGATACCTTAGTGTTCATAGTGATGAGTGGAAATCCTTCTAGTGTTAACCTCAAACAACACTTGGTAGGTAACTTGCAAGATTCAATATGAATCAAGCTCGTGACAACTGAAAGCAACGATGATGCGATTCTTTAATGAATCAAACTTGTTCCAGGAATTAGAATTGACGGCTTCAATCATGCGGATAATTTTATCCAAATGATTCACTCTTTACGTTCGCAGTCAACTTTAGATGATCGAGTAAAGAGAACGGGTTTACCTGCGAAATCTTGTCAAGGAGATTTTTAATTAAATCTACCTGCAATAAGTATGATATTTTATATCGTCCAACGGTCTTCACCGACCGGAGGTAAAATGCTACCGAATTAGAATGAATTGTTCAAAGCCATTTCGTCCGTGTCTACTTATGTTGCGGCATTTGAAGACGGTGGCGTTGCGGAATCCGAGAAGAAGTCGTCCCCGCATGCTTATACTTTATGTACTTAATACCTCATCTAATTCAAGAAAGCCTAAAAGTCAAGTCTTCCGCTGTATCGAACTCTGAAGCTTTCAAGAATTACGAAGGTATAAGTATGTGGGACATGGTGTCACGAAGAGGCGAAGATCACAAGTGATGGATGTACAAGATCAAGGCAAGAGATTAATGTTAAAGATTGATATCGAAGATCACAACAGCATGTTCACCAAAAAAGAAAAAAAAAGAAAGACGAAGACTACGAGCTCAAGACAAGCATAGTATGCTAGGTTTATTTTATTATTATAACTAGGGTAACACCCTTGTTTGGAGTGACCTCCCTTAGGGGGAGATTGTTGGAAATACGTTTTTACGTATTTAGGAAGATTCGGTCACTCCGACAATATACTAAATAGTAGCTCGTAGTCTAGACATCGTTATTTAACAAACAAGCCCAAGCCTAGCCTACAACATGTGTAGGCCGGCCCAAACATGTAAGCCCAAGCCCATTACAAGGCTTGGGTATATAAACCCTCTCCTTTGATGGAGAGGGTAGTGGTTCTTCATTTTACACATAGTAAATTTCATTTTTTCTCTCTAGAATTGTGTGAAATCAACCATCTCTCTATCTCTTTCTCTCTATAAAACATAAGTAGGATTTACATATCTTACATAAAACACCACGGGGATAGAAGCGCATAAAGCCACATACTATAGTAGATCCTATTGCTCTGTAATAGATGCTAGACATGATGCTCAGGTGCCTAAAATAGGTTATCCTAATGAGTGACCCTTAGTCTGACAATGAAATAAACATGTTGCTTGGCCTAAGCGTTTCATGATAGCAAGTCACACAGGCCGGGTGTTGTCAATACCCAGATAGATCTATCGATAACATTTCGCGCTACACTATTAACTATTACAGTCCACGGGAATAATGGGGCAAAGAATAGGCAGGAATATGTTGTTGTCTTTAAGTGTTTGCATAAACAATAATTAAGTATGTTTTCTCCCCCCAGTTATAAAACAGTAAAAGATGGGGCCATGAACTCACCTCAGTAGTGATGATGTAGGGATAAGGTCATTGAATGCACTTGAACAGTGTGATCACGAAGTAGTGGAATTACCTAAGTAATTTATCTGACTCAGTATATGCACAATAAAAATACACAAATAAATGTAACTGATGAAAATGCATGATCACAAATTAATAAGTTGTTACTATTGTTTAATCGTTAAACCTATAATGAGTTATCGATAATAATATATTATTAGTTTCTTAAAATATATTCTAACTGTTCGTACAACCAAGATGTAATAAATTAATTAAATAGATTTTTATTTAATTAATTGATCGTAAGAAAATAATATGTTTCACCAAATTTTCTTAGGGTTTCAAGTGTACTAACGTAATTCGTTCGTTATAAAATAACTTAATTTAATTAATGAAAATATAACTTAATTTAATTTATTTTTTTATTAATGTTTTACTTAAATTAAATTTATACATTAGTCCTTGTAAAGTAATAACTTCCAAAATAACCCCTAAGGTTTCGTTCGTTAAGTGTATTACTTCGTTAGTCATTATTCGTTATATTTATTTTCTAAAAACACCCATAGGGCTCATATTATCTTTGAAAAGTGGCAGAAGTTACCCCTTAGGATTTATAACTTTCGGATATTTACAAACCGAGTCCCTAGGGCTAGGTTAAGTTTGGTAATATGGCAAAACGAACCCTCCAAGTCTCGAATTAAGTATAAAAGTTAGTTAGGGCTTGTTTTAAGTTTAGAGATTGACACATATGGTCCTTATGGTTGTTTTATGTCTCGGTATGCAAACAAACGCACCCTATACTTTCAAACTTGGCACATTTGGTCCTTAGAATTTACAGAGAGTCTCGAAAACAATAAACATGTTTTATAAAGATTTGTTTTTAGCCTATACTTTCACACTTTGTCAAAAATGGAACAATAAGTCTTTAAATAGTGGATTTAGTGTTTAATGGGCTCGGTTGGCCCATTAAGGATCCGGTATGGGTTCTTGGGCTTAACAGGCTCATTTTTGGGCTTTGTTAAATACTAGCAAGTGTTTATTAAGCAACCTAATTTATCCAAACTTATAACTTGGGCTTATGGCTTATTTACTATTCGGCTTATATTGATAAGTCTTATAGTGGATTATGGTTTATGGGCTTATCACGTGGGCTTTTCTAACTTATTTATGAGCTTATCTAATCCTAACATAAGTTTAAGCTAAAGGTTCTTTAAGCAAAGGTTGGGTACCCGGTTCATAAAAATAAGCCGAGACACATGGCTCGTTTATCAGGGAATATGATCTACTTGATAGATCTAGTTATCTAGGGTTCATAAGCAAGGTTTTCAACTAGTTACTTCATGGATCTAGGGTTTTTAAGACATGTTTACCCACGAAACAAAGTATGATGTAGGTTTTCATACGTTTGTGGGTCATGTTTTAGTATGTTTTACCTGTGCATGCAACCCTAATCGTGATTCCATGGATTCTACACGTATTGCATGCCATGATAGGTATGAAATGATAAATAAACTTAGGATAGGGAGTGGATACTTACTTGTTTGATGGAGATAGTGATGATTGTCACAACTAGAACTTATATGGATTCTATGCGTCGAGTACACTTTAAACATGCCCTAGAACGGTCTTAGCTTGCCTTGAACACCAAGACTCACGTGTGGACTAGCACTAAATTCTTTTGGAACCAAGATTTAGGGTAGTAAATGCTTGTGTATGTATGTTTCGTGTGTATGAGGTTGGTGACATCCGAAAATGGAAGTGGTGAGTGAGATTGGAATGCTTAAGTGCTAGATAAATATCAAAGCGAGCATGAGGTGTGTGGTTCGTGTAATATACATGTATAAGAGGGAAGAGAGTGCAAGATTTTTCATAATCTATGTTGTACTAAGTATATCTTACACTTTTCCCCCTCATATTACTCCTAGCCGTCGCATGCCTAAAGGTTAATGGGACAAAGAGTTGTTTTGTATAGTGTAACTCTTAATGAAGGTGTTGTACAAGTCATGTGGTGGCTAGTGTTTAAGTTTATAAGGTTTTCAAGTAAGTGTGGAAGTGAGGTATGGTGTATTCGTATAGAATAAGTGGTGTAGGGTAGGTTTAGGTTTAATTCTAGTGTTTTTGTGTAGTTACTAGGAGTCTAGGTAATATAACATGAGTGTAGGTTCGAGTCCAGACGATTTGGTTAGGTTTTAGGGTTTTTGGTGAAAGTATAGTCTAAATAAATAAAGTTATAGTTTTATTTATTAAAAGTATAAGACACATAAATAAATGTTATAATTTTGTTAGATACAAAATTATATGGTGACAATAGCTTTTGGTTGATTGTTGTAACACTTAAGGTATATTGAAAATATATAGTATATATATATTTTGTAGTAATATGATATTAATTAAATATTATTAATTGTGATCATGGTTTTAGGTTTTTATGTTCCTAAAATGATGCATGAGTATGCTCATGAGTTATAGGTGACTTAAAAGTCCCAAAATGATGTCTTGTGTTCTGCATGCTCATTAAAATGTATTCATACATGTTGTTCCTATGATCCCATGATTGAATATTCATAATCATAATGTATTTGTTCAATGTTCTTGTTGCTCAAATGTTTCAACTGTTCCAGAAATGATAAATGCTCAAAGCTCCAGTGATAAAAATGATGTATGCTCATGAATGATGCATATGATTGTGCAAAATTTTATACAAAGGTGGATATATATATATATATATATATATATATATATATATATATATATATATATATATATATATATATATATATATATATATATATATATATATATATATATCACGAGGTGACGTGTACAATGATGTCATAGTCAAAACCTAAAAACTACAGGTTTTACATCACTATCCCGTTATTTTAGCTTTGTCCTCAAAGCTTAAGATGACGTTATTGCTCAGGTGAACAGGTGTGGGTACTTAGCTCTAAATGAGTCTTCGCGTTTTCAAGTGAACTCAGGACCTCTCCTAGAGTTTCAACGTATCTTAACCAATGGAATTTGGCTGCACTTCAGTTTCTCTTCCTTAAGCAATTTCAGTACCTGAGCAAGGTGTTCTCCGTGCTCTTGCTCATTCTTGGAATAGATGAGTATGTCGTCGATGAACATGATGATGAATTTATCTAGATATGGTTTGCACACTCGATTCATGAGGTCCATGAATATGGCTGGTGCGTTGGTCAATCCAAATGGCATGACCTAAAATTCGTAGTGACCGTAACGTATTCTGAAAGCTGTCTTTGGTATGTCTTCCTCTCTGACCCTCAACTAATGTTATCCAGATCGTAGGTCGATCTTGGAGTACACACTTGATCCTTGTAGTTGATCAAATAGGTCATCGGTTCGAGGAAGTGAGTAACAATTTTTCACAATTAACTTATTCAGTTCTCTGTAATCAATATACATTCGGAAATAACCGTCTTTCTTTTTTGACAAACAGTACTAGAGCTCCCCAAGGTGATGAACTGGGTCTAATAAAACCTTTGTCTGACAGTTCTTGGAGTTGTTCTGCTAGTTCTTTCATCTCGATCGGTGCAAATTGGTATGGTGCTTTAGCTACGGGTGCAGCTCCTGGTATCAAGTCAATTTGAAATTCTACTTGACGAGTGGGTGGTAAACCAGGTAAGTTGTCTGGGAAAACTTCGGGATAATCACGGACAATTGGTACGTCATTGATTTGTTTCTTCTCAGGTTTGTCTTCCTTACCTGCATGAGAAATATGTGCTAAAAAGATAGGACATCCTTTTAGTATGTATTTCTGGACTTTGGTGCATGAGATGACACTTAGTCTAGTGTCAGTCTTGTCCAAATTTCCTTCTCCTCATACAATCAAGTTTTCTTTCCCCCACGGTATACGGACTAGCTTTTCGTCACACATAATGGTTGCGTGATATTTTTCTAACCAGTCCATACCAATGATCACGTCAAAACTACCAAGATTCACTGGGATTAGGTGGATATCAAAGGGGTGGTTCAAAAGGTTTAGGGTACAACCCCTTAAAATAGCATTAGTTTTGATGATTTTGCCGTCGGCTAATTCAACTATGTACCAGTTGTCTAACTAGGTAGGGATGATGTGTAGTAAATTGCTAAACTCGGTAGATATGAAACTCCTATCAGCTCTGGTATCAAACAAAATTAATGCATATCGATTGTTCAAAATAAACGTACCGGTAACCACATTGGAGTCGATCCTGGTGTCTCCTATCACGTAAACTCTTGCTGATGCTCCTCCTCCATTTCCGTTCTTTCTTGCTTTCTTCGTGCAATCGGGTCGGATATGTCCGGCTTCTCCACAACCATAGCAAGGAACCTCCTTCCGTTTCCCATCATTTCCTCCTATGGGAGGACGATTTCCCTACTGTTTGTTGCCACAAAAGTTCTGGCCATTCCCATTGTTGGGCCTGAAGGTGGTGCTAGAATTATTTCTATCAGCAGAAACATAGGTATTGCTTTGTCCGGGCCTTCGGCAATATGCATCACTATAGTGGTGAAAATTGCACTTAGGACACTTAGGCTTGCTGCCCACATATGGAGGTGATCTTGCGAAAGTAGCACTATAAATATGCTCTGAGTTCTGCCTCTTTGGTTGGGTCTGGTGATGATTACGGGAGTTCTCATCGGATTTCCTCTTGTGCTCGGACTATTTGATTGCATGATCACGACCTCGTTTGTCCATCAGTTTAGTGGCAAACTTGATGGCACTCTCGACTGTAGTGGGTCGAGATGCTAGCACACTATCGTGAACAGACTCTAGAAGTACACTAATGTACTTCTCAATCTTGTCCTTCCCCTCAGGAAACATCCTGGTACACATCAAGGTCAATTCCTGAAACCTTTGGTTGTAGGCTGTGATGTCATAGTTGGTGCACTTGAGATTCCGTAGTTCAATCTCTAGCTTCTTAATTTCACCGTGAGGATAATACTTCCCGGTGAGTCTTTCTTTTAGTACAGTCTAAGTCATCCCATCGACATTATCATGCCCAATGGTAGCAATCAGTGAATTCCACCAAGTGAGAGCGTGTTCTAGTAGTGTACAAGTAGCAAATTTTACCTTGTTTTCCTCCGTACAATCACTAATACGAAACATAGTCTCGGTTCTCTTGAACCATTGCATGAGCTCAACTACCCCTTCTTTGCCCTTGAAGTAGTTGGGCTTGCATTTTAGGAAGTCAGGGTAAGTACACCCTCTGGTAACTCGGTCTCTAGCATTGGAGTTTTGGTTGTCGCCTTGATTCCCGTTGGGATGTGTTTCCCTGGCGGCTAGGGCGTCAGCAATGCCTACCTATAAGCACTCTAAGTTGTGCTTCCGAAATAGTTGCTGAGGGAGCAGCTTCGGGATTCTTTCGAGTGACTCTTTGTGCCATTTTTCTATAATACACAAGGAGTAGATTTATTAGTTGATCAATATGTTGGTTATATTAAAATGCATGGAAAATGTATGCATAAAATTCACAACAAAGTGTATAACCTGTCAAGAGTTCATAATAATATAAGTACAAGAGGTATTAGAGTAATGTTGGTACAAGTCATTTCTGGCAAAATAACAATATCATACACGTACAACCGATCTAAGACAGGGATACAACATGTGTGTCTGAAATAGTGGTACAAGTGTTTGTAGTACAACAAAAGATAACCTACCTACTATGGTTAGGTGCTAATGATAGGAATACAACTGAAAAAAGAAAATAAGAGATACAGTACAAAAGTCCTAAATCATGGGAGCTGAGATGCAACTCAATGCTTGGCATGATATACAAAGATATCTATCCTACACTAGTGTGACTGTCTGCAGGTGTGGCTGGTCCAGCTGGTCTCTCTAGAAAGTCGGAGAGCCTCCAATAGCTGAATCTGACGAGCAGTGTCGGTGCTCCTTAGACACTCAGTCTCTACAAGGCTAAGAAGATCCTGAAGGTCTCCTCCTGAGTCAATACAATAGTGTGGGTCTCATGATGATGACCCTCAAGAGATGATAAGAGATGACGGAGAGTAGAGTTCTCCTCAAGTAGCCACTGCAGGTTGTTATGGACAGTCGTCCAAGAACCCTGCGCAACCTGTGACTTAGCAGATACTGACCAGTAGAGAGAATCCATCCTCTCCTGAAGCACAACATGTCCCTGTTGGTCCGCGTGTAGCAATGCATAGATAAGAGCAGTATCCTGTGCATGTCTGCCAACTAGCGCGTTAATTTGCGCCTGTATAGTGTCAAGTCTAGCCTGACTGGCTCTTGAAACCTCTCTTATCTCAAAAGTGGAGACAAGAGTACAGGTGTGCCTCCTCTTGCTAGGTGGCAAAACTCTAGTGGGGTAAGTATGATGAGTAGAGAGTGGTGGTAGAGGTGGTAGAGTAGGTACAACCTGGTCTGGTTCCCTGGGTGGGAAAAAAGGTACGACTGGTGGTGATGGAGTAGGGAAATCAGTCAACACGATAACCCCCTCTGTCGGGTGGTCTCGGGACTCTGTGTCGGAGTCAAGTCCGTGTAGTACGGATTTCGGTGATACGGGTGCAACAATAGGAGTCATGAGAGCGTCAAATGTAGTCACGATAGTCGGTGACGTCATGATAATCTGAAAATAATAGCATTTCAATGTTGAGTAAGTATTAGCTCATAGAATTCAAAAAGTTTTCAAAAGATGCATATGCGATGCTTATGTATGCATGCAGTAGTGTAAACAAAATTACATAGGTACTTAGATGATCATATAGCAAATGCCATATATCAATGCACAGTTAGCTCACACAATATGTATGCTCTATATGTGTATGCCTAATTATAAGGGTTCCTCAAAAATCAAAATTTTGTAAATATTGATTTTTAAATTCAGTTATAGTCCAGTTATATATTTTTAGTATTTAAAAATTTTAGTTTTAGATCTGGTTCTCTATAACTATGCGCTCTGATACCATTTATGTAACACCCCCAAATTGTCAAATGCAGTGGAAAGGTACGTTTGGGGTGTTACTTTTGAAGGTGGATCGATAGCACACAGTATATAGATGAATGATCATTAAATGACATTAAAACATATTACATGAGTTTAATTATGAAAATTAAATAATTGTCTGGAAAACATTATTTGTACAAAATCCCAGCCCAATGGTAAATATGATGCTTCCTATGATGCTGGAATCCAATGCAAGTACCTGCTTACTTTCCTGAGAAAACATAGAAAGTAAAATGTGGGGGTCAACACTAGGTTGGTGAATTCACAGGTTTAATATAAAGTGAAAGTATTGTTATGCAAAACACCATGGGGATAGAAGCGCATAAAGCCACATACTATAGTAGTTCCTATTGCCCTATAATAGATGCTAGACATGATGCTCAGGTGCCTAAAAATAGGTCATCCTGATGAGAGACCCTCAATCCGACAATGAAATAAACATGTTGCTTGGATAAGCGTTTCGTGATAGCAAGTCACGCAGGCTGGGTGTTGTCAATACCTAGATAGATCTATCGATAACATTTCGTGCTACACTATTAACTATTACAGTCCACGAGAATAATGGGGCAAACAATAGGCAGTAATCTGTTGTTGTGTGTAAGCATTTTCATAAAAGTAACTATAACACCCCACTTTGATAAGTGGACTGTTGCGCTTAATTATGACGTGTCATCAAAGCATGCAAGGTAATATGTAGTAAAACATACATGACCATAGGGAAAACTGGAATCAAACATCGGTTCCCAAACATAAGCCCAAAACATAAATAAAGTAAACGAACTAGGAAAGACTAGACAAGCATAAGTATATGGGCAAAAAGGAGAAGAAGTCTATGGCATCTTCCATCCTATGCACTTCCTTCAAATTCTCGAGTCCGTCCTTGGGTACCTGCCGTTTTGGGACATAGAAAGGAAAGTAACGGTTGAGCATAATGCTCAATGCATGGATATACGACATAGTATGAATGGCTGAAACATAAATAAGACTAATAGCAGCAGAATAATATAAGTTCTAAGCAATCTGTATTCATGCTCATAAAACTGGTTTTATAGTTTGAAAAGACCTATGTTTACTATGAAAACTGTATTAAATTAGCCAATTAGCCCATGTAGGTCATGAGGTTCCACTGTGCATGAATACTTGGAGGGGAGACCTCGTCATGCATTTAGAGGGGTTGCCTCTAGTTAAATAGTCTGGGTAGGAGGGATTAGCTCCTAGTGAAGGATGCAAGGCACACATCGCATTCACTCTGATAATACTGATAAACATGTAACTAGGATGCACCCATACACCCCACATGATAATATAATATAATGTCCAAAACGGAAAAGGGACGCCACGAGCAATCACTTCGCCGTGGGGATGTTATAACACTTGTGCCTCCAGCGTTATGGTTATGGTACCTCCATAACTAGGTGACACTAGTCATGCATGTACATGGCTTAGGCTCTTATTCTAACATAAGTATCAAACATATAAAACAATACTGGGAAAACAGTTGGCTGCAAACGAGAAATCCTAATAAGTAAAGAATGTCCTGAAAGGACGGGAAATCCGTACCTTATGTCCAGTGAACGGAAAATACGAACGAAAGGAAGTCCTACTCCGATCTCACTAATGCTACATAAATAGGGTACATGCATAAGTATTCTGTTTATTGAGTACTTAACTGATTTTATATCGTGTCTTAGCTTGTTTTACATGTTCATGCGTTTTTTACTATTTTAAGGTTATGTTGTGTTTATCATGTATTCTACATATTTTGATTAAGTATTTCTTGTATTATTATACTTTTTGTGTAATAAGAAGTAACTTTCTAAAAATAGCAAGTTTCCTAAAATAGAAAGTTTCCAAAAATAGAAAGTTTCCAAAATAGATTAAATTCTTAAAATAGAACAGTTTCTAAAAAAAGAAAGTTTCTAAAAATAGTAAGTTTCCTGAATTAGAAAGTTTCCATATTTAGAAATAAGCTGGATTAATAAGCTAATAATATAAACTAGTTTTTACTAGTCTAAAATACGAATCGTGATTATAATAGTAAAGTTTATTAAATAATTGCTATAGGTTAAACTGATTATTAATTATTACTGATATATGATAGGTGTGAAAACACCCATCCTTTTACCACTTATTTATAATAATAACCAAGCCAAAACGTGTACTTTATGTCGTAAATGTTGGAATTATGCGTGGTTTGTGAGTTAGGATCAAATTGTAAAAAGGGAAGAAAACACGGGCTTTCACGGGCTTTTATCGAAGAAAAAGACAAAAGACGAAGTCAAAAGATCAAGAGTGCAAAAGATTGGAAGTCAATGGGCCTATTTGGAAGAATTATTGAAGAAAAGGACCAAAGACGGAAGATTTACAAGTCGAAGAACCCAAGTCTAATAACTGAAGAAATTATAAGACGAGTTCAAGATATTTATCGCCAAATCCCGAGCTGAAGTCGAAGACTCAAAATTAATTAAAATTCAAGACGACAAAGAAAAGAAGAAAGAGAAATCAACCACCACCTACCACTTACCAATCTCACTATATATACTCCACCTTCATTTCATTTTATTGTTGTTAGCTAAATTGACAACTTAGCTCTCCACTTTATTTCATGCACTTTCATATTGAAAATTTACTTTATTGTCTTTAATTTCAAGTCTTTTAATTCCAAGTAAGTTTTAATATTTTGTTGTTGAATCTTCATTTTTAATCAAGTTTTTCATAATCATTCTCATTCTTCTCTTCTTGTTTTTAAAAATCTATTGTCTTGTTTGATTAATCTTATAGTTTTCATCTTTATGCTTAATTTGATTAAAGTTCTTATCTTTTTGTTATTATCATTTTCGTGTGATTCATGGTCTTAGCTTATTGTGCTTTTTGCTTAATTGGTGTCTAGCTTATTTTCATTTAAGTGTTTTTAAAGGTTTTATCCTTTTGAAGTTTAATATTTTTCTTTTAGTTCAATTTATAAATTTTCCTTATTTGGTATCTTGAAAGTTTTTAAATTCATAGCTTATTTTGTTTTTCTTATTGTTGTTTTGATTTAATTTATGGGTAAAGTGATTATTTGATTTTTATGTTTATTTTTACTCCATCCGAATATTGTGATCTTTCCATCACAATATCATTTGGGTTTTGACATTGTGACAGCCTCATTCCGACAACTTCATTGCGATCACAATAACCCTAGGGGTTCTACTTTGCGATCGAAGTGTTATAATATTCCCTTATTCTGATCGAGGATTGCGATTTCCCCTGGCATCGTGGATTACGATCAGGATTTAAGGTATATTGCGACGAAATGCTGCCCAAATTTTGACAGTCATATTGTGATAGGTTTTCATATTGTAATAGTTTTCATATTGTGATAATTTTCATATTGTGATAGTTGTTCATATTGTGATAGTTTTCACATTGTGATAGTTCTCATATTGTGATAGGTTTTCATATTGTGATAGTTTTCATATTGTGACAATTTTTATATTGTGATAGTTTTCATATTGTGATAGTTTTCATATTGTGATAGTTTTCATATTGTGATAGTTTTCATATTGTGATAGTTTTCATATTGTGATAGTTTTTCATATTGTGTTAGTTTTTCATATTGTGATAGTTTTCATATTGTGATAGTTTTTTCATATTGTGATAGTTTTCATATTATTTTGATATTGTGATAGTTTTCATATAGTGATAGTTTTTATATTGTGATAGTTTTCATATTGTGAAAGTCACATATTTTTAGTTGAATTTTCATCAATTTTAGTATTAGTATTTTTTTTCCAGAAGTTTAAGTTTTATCTTTTATTTAGTGCCAGCTTTAGCTTTTACCTCGTTTAGTTTTAAAGTACCCTCTTAGTTTTATTTTCTCCTTTTTCATTAACTAAAATTTTATTTTTCAGTCGAAAGTTAATTTCTTCGTTTAGTTTTATTTTTATTAATTGCTTCGTTTTCATACTTGTTTTTAACATCGTTTCTTTATTATTTGTCAATCATTTTAATTTTTAGTTTATTCCTTTTATGTTTTGTCATTTCCTTTTAAAGCTTTATTTTTATCTTTAATTAGTTTTAGACAACGACACCTTTTCTTTTATTCACCAAAGACGACTGAGTCGCACATTTAACCGGAGATCAATTCGATTAAACACCGAGAAAAACGAACTTTTCAACTAGCAAAAGCTAAAAATCAAATGGCGTCGCTGCCGGCTCTTTTCGTGAAGATTAACGGTTTTTGTGAGAGACGAGTTGGACTTTGGGATCCGTTCACTCGTGAACTTTATTTTTTCTTGTATATTTCCAAAAATTCAAAAAATCCCAAAAACATTTAAAATACCATAAAAAGCAATTCTTTCCTAAGTTTTGCAACCAAAAAAAAATTAAAAAAAATCAAAAACAAGTGACACTTTCCTAAGTGTTACCTCCAAAAATATTCCTCTTAATCCTCCATTGTGTTTAATTTTTTTTCTCAACCCCTCTTATTTTTAATTCTTCATGGATTCGTATTGCGGAAGGTGTAGGGGACAGTTATTGTAATACCCCCAAATTTATACAATTCAATACAGCTGAAGACTCGTTGGTCTTACGGGATATCACATTACTCACATCATAGACAATGCTTAAAAATCGCGTCGTTTATTAATAAAGCATTTCCATTCATAAATATCAAAGTTACATAGGTCCCAAGTCATATTATTTCATACAAATTTTACAAAGCATTTGAATGGAAATTGTTATTTAAGTGCGGGCCATGAATTCTTGTTGTCTTCCCGAGAATTACCTTCAAGTACCTGAGATAAAACATGTTAAAAGAAAAGGTCAGCGAAAACGCCGAGTGAATTCATAGAGATTAATGAAATCCATCAATATAACATCGGTATAAAATTATTACCGAAAATAATTTTGTACAAATCTTTGTAATAGGCCATAAAATAGCCAAAGTCGTTTATTACAAATCCTTATCAAAAATTATAATATAGGCTTTTGCCTTCAAAATCATTATACGAACCATTGTCGTTAAAAACATCATACAATACGTTTTATAACGTTGTATAGAGTTAAATAAAAACCGTTATATGAATATGGTTATGAAAAACCAAAACACGAACATAAAATCAATAATAAGACCCCGTATTGCTAGTCAGGCAATTCATTGTAATTCAGTGCGTATAGCAGTATTTCGATAATTGGATTATTATAAGCCGTATGACATTGTTACCTTACTACAACAAACAACAGGTAGCTAGCCCGAAACTCAATTTTCCCATCTAAATTAGTGTGTCGTCACAATAATCACGCTTGTGTAAATCTTCTCATACATAAATTCGCATACCAATCACAGTGGCACGACGGGGATCAACCGTCAAGGCGCGAGCTGGGGTGATCGTCCCCAAATAGTACTATTATATGCATAAGCGTCTAACAAATCCCGGTAGTTCAAAATTCATGCTAATGGGACTTTTAGTGACATAACCTAACTTTAATAATCCATTTCATTTCATCTATCGGGTCATTTAATCATACATCGGGTCATACAATCATTCGGGTCCAAATCAATAAACATACAACCGGGACAAATGGTATCCTATTTTAGTAAAACTAACATGTTATCTCCCTCGCGGGTTTATAAAATATTTCATAAAAACATTTAAAAGAGTGCGAGGCTATGAACTCACGTTGATGTGGGAAAGCGGGTTATCGGTAATTCAGATGTACGGTACATGCTTCAATCACGAAAACCTAGACAAATAATACTCGTCTTAGACTTTTGTCCAATGAATTTATAAAAATAACAAATATGCATATGATGATTTTTTAAATATGATGATGATCAAGTGAGTTTATATATTCTTATTTACTCATTTTAGTTTTTATGTATTGGTAACTTTTTACTAGTTTACTAGTTTTACCTATTTAATGTTTTAGGTCCAATAAGCCTATTCTAAGTTCATTAACTTGTATTAATCCATTTTATACTTGTATTATCAGTATTTATACTTTACATGTTGGTCCCAAATGGGTTAAGCCCAATAAGTAATTTTTATAAGTGTTTAACTTATTTAGTTAAATTATTAGTCCAAATATGCTAACTTAGCTCGTTAATGTCCGTATGTCATATAGTTCGGGTTTTATTGGTTTTTACTTGTATTAGGTACTTATACATCAGTATATTACTTTTAAAAACTTTACATTAGACGGGTTTGATCGTCAAAGTTTTAATTGGCGAAAAACGTTAATTTTACGGTAATAGCCGAAAAAGTCGTAAAAATCATGTTTATAGTTTTTATAACTTATAAATCTTATTCAACTACCATTTTTATAAAGTGTCCATTTATTTAACCTTATACATATTTATATAAATGAAATTTATTAGTTAGTGGGTTTTAATTCACTTTTTATACTATATTAGTTTGAGTGCTTATATAATACTATTAAACATTAATTCTTCAAAATCTGATTTTTAGTTTCATCTTCACCATTTTTATCATATCTTGAGTTCTATAAGGAGATAGAAGCTCATTTTTGGATGGCATAAACTTCATATTATGTGGTACAAATAAGTTAGTTATATCTACTGCTCATTCCATGTCTAACTATCCTTAACAGTCCCTACAAAACAGACTATTCAGATTGGTACACTAATCTTGTTTTGATCATATCTCACTCATTTTGATGATTCCATTGCATGGCCAACTCTCACATGTGTATGACATATAACACTTACTATAGATGGATTCTACCATTCAATTTTATCAGTTCATAACTTGGTTACTTACTGTTTTTATACAGCCAACAATTTAAGCAAGATTTTAGCCTTGTTTCTTATGGTTTTTCATCTTTTTAATCATATTTATCAACACTTGATCCCCACACAACATTTTTATCATCATATATTCATCATATACATATAAAATAAGGAAGAAAATACATGATTACATAATCAAAATAACAAGAGGATGGGGAGAACAATCTTTATACCACTAAGATTTTGTAGGTATTCATTAAGGCTTGGATTTTTGATGGAGAAACTTGTGATAGATCAACACCAATCTTCAAGACCACCAATACTTGTAAACTTTTTGTAGAAATCAGCCCTTGGACATCACCAAATCTTCTCCTTGAATGTTAAAATCACCACCAATCAATAGAGCTTCAAGAGGGCATCATCATATGTATGAATAACATAGGATTTCATGGTTAAATCAAGATCAAAATGGGTGTTTATGGTGCATATGGGACGAAATTTTAGAGAGAGAGGAGAGGAGAGGATGAGAGTTGTATTGCATGTGTGTTTTGTGTGTAAATGGTATAAGAGAAATGGTTTTGGTGGTTTTATGTAAAGTTATACATGTGTACTAGCTTCACATGGAAGCTTTGACACATCATTGATGTGGTGTAGCATTCTTGGCCGTCCCATTTGTGGGGTGGACAAGTGTAAAATTTGTCCCATCCCACTAATTTACGGGTACTCCTCGATTCTAGTTTCCTCGATTTGCGTGCCCTCGGTTCGTTTTACGAAAAATGTTGTTATAAATTATGAATCAACGGCACAAAACGCATCTAATAAAAATTGTCTCATCAAAAACGGAGTTCGAAAACGTAAATACGTAATCCTAAGGTTTCCGGTTTAGTCGTAAAGGACGTTAAATTATTCACGTAAGTCCTAATCTCTTCTCTTAAATTTGTGAGTTTATGAACCAACTCAAAATTAAAATCCCAAAATAATATTTACGGATAAATTTATTTTCTGAAATGTCGGACTGTCACCAAAGACGGTGTATGTAAACGTAAGCACGTAACGTAGAATCCTCCGGTTTAGACGTAGTCGATGTTACTTCAAGATGTAAATCCAAATTTCTTCCCAAAAATAAGTGAGTTCATAATATAACATTAAAATAATGTTGTTAAATAATATCTGAGAATAAAATATCAACCATAAATTGACGGATTGTCACAGCATTTACCCCTAAACAGGATCTTTGTCCTCAAAGATCATCTTATCTTACTACTCGCTTCTTATAGAGTTAAAGACATGTAGGTATTTCCTCCACATTCGGTCTTTTCTCACAAGTGTAATTCATTACAATACGCGAGTTTCATCAAACATAACTATGGGAATAATATCAGGCTTAATGTTGACTTACTTTCTCTATCCATGATGTTCACGGGTTTTTGATGAATGCAACTTTTCGCCGATCTAAAATTTATCAAGAAGTGATTAGATTCTTACTTGATAGACATTTTATCAAGTTCGATATAAGAAGCATAATTTACGTAGCTCTTGAAGTCCTAGGGTAGATCCAACTTATATGCCTTTCAAACCAATCTTTTACATCATCTCAATGGTCCCATACAACGGGGACTTATATCCCATGATCTTTCAGATCATCCATTCATCTTTCCATGGTGAAAATTTTTTGCATAACTTCGCTACCCATCCGGCACTTCAAGATCTACACTTCATATTCGCATAACCTCCTGCCCACTACCGGCAGTCAATAATCAAATCCTAATTTCAACAATCATTTCAGGTCTCGCGGGTCGAGTATTTTGTAGGGTTAGGTTCGCCTTCATAGGAAACCTTAAACCTAAAAGACATGTCTGTTAGAAATACGCTTTACGTATATTAGAAGTATCGGTCACTCCACAATAATATTTATGTTGTAATAGCTCGTAGTTAGAAAATAGTCATTAGTTACTTATTAAGTTAAGTAAGAACCGGTCCATGGGCTTGTCATGGACCGGCCCAAGCCCAATGTAAGCTTGGAGTATAAATACCCCTTTCCACCATGGAAAGGGGTTGTTTGTTGTCACTTTTCTAGTTTCATTTTATTGAAATAACACATAGTTTCTCTCACTTTCTCTCTCTAACTTTCTCTCTCTAGAAATCAACAAACCCCTTCATAGATTCATAGGTTATCAATATTCTACATTTGGTATCAAGAGCTATGGGGTGATTTAAGGTAGTGATTTGTGTGGTTTTTTAGTTTTTGATTGTATTAGTGTTCTTTAAGAAAAACCATCTTGATTCTTGGTGTTTTTGGTGTTTTTGTGATTGGGATTAGTGGATAAGTATTAGTTTTTACTTATTATTGTTGAAATCACAAAACTTTTTGGGTTATTTGGTCAAAATCTGGGTTTAATCTCTTGTTTTGAGGTCGACTGTTCATCGTATCAAAGTTTCTGATTACCCAGCAAAAGTTCCGGATCAAGAAGTTCCGGATCAAGAAGTTCCGGATCAAGAAGTTCCGGATCAAGAAGTTCCGGATCAAGAAGTTCCGGATCAAGAAGTTCCGGATCAAGAAGTTCCGGATCAAGAAGTTCCGGATCAAGAAGTTCCGAACCAAGAAGTTCCGGATCAAGCACTTCCGAACCAAGAAGTTCCGGATCAAGTCAGAACTTCCGAACCAAGAACTTCTGAACCAAGAAGTTCCGGATCAAGCCACAAGTTCCGAACCAATAACTTCTGAACCAAGAAGTTCCGGATCAAGCCAAAAGTTCCGAACCAAGAACTTCCGAACCAATAAGTTCCGGATCAAGCCACAAGTTCCGAACCAAGAACTTCCGAACCAAGAAGTTCCGGATCAAGCCAAAAGTTCCGAATCAAGGTAATTCCAAGCTAAATCTTCCGAATCAAACTTCCAAATCAACAAAAAGTTCCGAATCAAGGGTTATTTTGCTTGTTTTTTTCGACGATTTTTTAGAAGATTTAATCTTGGTTTCTTACAACAAAAACTCAACACAATTCACAAGCTTTACTTCACTGCTCGATCAACCGATAATCTTTGTCTCTTTGAAGTTAACAAAATGAATCCGAATTCAGTAATGCCTCAGATGACATCACTTACGGATATTTCGGTGATTACAGGAACGGATAATCGCCCGCCAATGCTCATCAAAGAAGTTTTGAAGCTTGGCAAGGTCGGATGATGTCTTATCTTAAGGGAAAACCGGTTTATGGAAGGCTTATGGTTAAGTCAATTTTAAATGGTCCACTTGACTATGGTACCATAGTGGTCAACAATGTGACTCGACCAAGAGAATTTGAAGAACTTACACCAGCCCAACAACTTGTTGCCGATGCAGACGAGAAAGCTCTTCAAACAATTCTCCAAGCTCTTCCCCATGACATCTATAGGATGGTGAGTCAGTATACGGTGGCAAAGGATTTATGGGAACGTCTTAAGGTGTTGCTACAAGGAACGTCTCTCACCAAACAGGAAAGGGAATGTCAGTTGTATGACCTGTTTGATAGATTCACTTACAACCCAGGGGAAACGCTTCACGATTATTACTTCAGATTCACCACACTCATGAATGATCTGAATGTATACAATCTTGTGATTACACCATTCCAGGTTAACACCAAATTCTTGAATACTTTACCTCAAGCTGAATGGGGTGAGTATATTACCGATGTTAAGTTAACCAGGGATCTGCATAAGTGCAATTTGGATCAACTATATGCTTTTCTTCAGCAACATGAGAAACATGTGATCATGCACCGTTCTCCACGAGGTATGTACCCTGATTCATTAGCTTTGATGGCGAATCAACCAAGCTTGTCTCACAACAACACTCCTTATATTTTGGGACATCAAGCCTATCATCCATCACCTTACATGACACCAGCCTTTCCCCAATACTCGATTTTACCACAACCACCCACCTCACATCAACAACAATATCGGTTCAATGCACCTTCATCACAATATGCTACACAACCTCACCCAGCTAGTATTGCACCTTATGCTCAATCTTCATATTCATCTTATCAAGAGAATGCAGCATATCCAACAAGCTACCCTGATCAAATGAGTATTCCTTCTAGTGATTATGCAGCTCAAGATCAAGCAATGTACTGTGATGATGAGGAAGTCCCCGTTCCTGTATTTAAACAAGGTGCTGATCCAGTTGAAGTGTTAACCACTATGTCTGCCTATCTCACGAGGACCTTAAGCAAACGAGGATTTAGGGGATCAGCTCCTACCAACAATCAGTTGAGGAATTCATCCAATTCTCGCCAACAAGCTACAATTGAGAATGGCAGGGTAATGGTTCAGCCAATTCAACCATATCAGGGGAGACCTACCACATCAGCTACCAATGCTCGCACAATCAATCAGGCTCCAATGGTCAATCCTGCTCCACGGGCTAATTCCACGGGCAAGTTGTGAATGATTACATGCTACAACTGCAAGGAAGAGGGTCACATGTCCAGGGATTGTAAGAAACCCAAGAGGAGAAGGGATGGACAATGGTTTGCAGAAAAGATCTATCTGGTAAATGCTCAGGCACAGGGAAGGGAACTTGATGAAGAGGAGCTTGCATTTCTTGCTGATCCAGGGATTGCTGAACAAGACACGGTCACCACACAGAATGCAGCATACCAAGCAGATGATCTCGATGCGTATGACTCAGACTGTGATGACTTTCAATCTGCAAAGGCTGCTCTCATGGCAACTATCTCCAGCTTAGGGCCAGAAAAGAGATCTGAGGTACTTATTAATACCACCGATAATACCACTGATGCTAGCATTCAACCACATCAAGTTGTGCAAGAGAGTGCTGATTCGAATGAATCTTCGGTGGTGAGTCATTCAAATGAGGAGACAAACAATGATAGCAATATCAATGTGAGTCCCCAGACTTTGAGTGAATCACAACCTGGACCCAGTTCGCATACGCCTACTCCTGCTCAACAAGATTTGGTCATGGTTCCTGCTACATTACTTAGCCAAATGAATGCTGCACTCTTAGAAACCTTAGCTAAGAGTAAGAATTTGTCTGATGAGCTTGCCTTAAGCAATGAGAAAGTTCAAACCTTGGAACTAGTGCCTTCGTCTAGTGTTCTAACTAATCCCGAATATGATCACTTTAGAAACAAACAAATGGGTCACTTGCAAGAAATCGAAAACTTAAGAGCAAATCTGTCTAATGAACTTCAAGAAAAGGAGTTAGTGGTCACTAATTTTCAAAAACTTCAAACGGATTTTGAATCACTTGAGTCTAAGAAGAATGAAATGGAGATTAATGCCACTAATAAGATTAGAAGTCTAGATTACTTGCTGTTAAGACAATACGCTGCTTCTCAACTAGTGCACTTATTTGATGCTTCGTTTAGAGAGTTTAACTTATCACGTCTAAAAGGCCTTCCCCCTAATCCACGGTATGCAAAACAAGCTTTAAGACATAGTCCTAGACTTTATAATGCAACTCAATTAGGATTGGCTTTAGACCCGATTGTTTTTCCCGATGATCGAACAAGTAAGGATCTAGTTGATGAGGATCGGTCATACAATTCTGCAAAATATCCCGAGTGTGATTATTTTAAATTGAATAAGGAGCTTGCAAAAACGGATTTTAGAATTCGCTTCCATATGGACAAAGATCTCATAACAGCACCGACCTACATATTAGATGTAGAAAACCCTAGTACATTTCCTACACTTGTCAATATGGAAGGTCCTAAGGAAATTCCAAAGGATCTTCCACCTGTTAGCACTGTATGGTTAAACTTGCAAGAGATTAATCAATACTTTACTAATTTTGACAAGGTCATTTTGGATTGTACGACTTCAAATGGCTTAAATGCCGGAGAATGGGCTTTCGAACATATGAACGAGGTGTTTAAAAATGAGATCAATCCGTTTGTCGAAAGTCTAAAAGGAACTTTTGCATCTCTTAAGGAAAATCTTGTGTTTGAAATTGGTGAAGTTCAAAAAGTGTTTTATGAAATGGACACCGCTTACGAACTACAACTAATTGAAAAAGAAAAGATTTTAACCGAATATGACCGATTCTTGTCTGCAGTAATCTCGTGTGATGTGCTTACTACTGTAAATGTTAATTATTCGAATGAGCTTACATCCGCTATGATTAATTGTGATGATGTGCATATATGTGATGATGTTTGTGATCTTTCTGTAAATGTTGCTGATACTGTAAATGAGGTAGATAATCATTCTTGTCACGAATCTAACGCTGAGTTTTTAAAGCTACAAGATTCTTACAATTTACTTTCAAAACGCTTTAATCAACTAGAACAACATTGTATATCTTTAGAATTAAAACAACAAACTCAAAATGAGGATCTTTTGATATCAAATGGTTGTGAAAACGGTGTTGTGACGAGTGACAAGATGATTGCAATTGTTAAGACATTAGAGGAAGAAATCATGAGATTGAAGAGAGAGGTATCATCAAAGGAAACATTAAAATTGGAACTAGAGGCTGCAGAGTCTAAAAACCAAGTCTTAGAAATTAGACTTTCGTCTGTTTTCGGGGAGATGGATCGGACTAGACAGGGATTATCCGCTCTTTATGGTTCACTAGAAGAACGCTTCGCTTTTAATGCGGCACAGCAACAATCTTATGTTGAACAACTGAACCAAAAGTGCGAGGAAATCTCTGATTTGAACATCCTGCTCATAGACAAAAATATGGTTTTGGCTGAGTTAAAGGAGACACTTCTTCTCACCCGACAAGAAGTTGTTGATAACTTAGCTACCGACTCTGCACCGTCCACTAGTGCTCCAACAACCAAGTCAGTAGTGCTTTATAAGAATCCGCTTCATAAGAGAAACCCGGTTACCTACGATGATTATATGAGGAATGCCATTAAGCATGTCGATCTTCTTAGGGATATTTTAGACGATCTTTATGCCTTAGATCCCTCAAGTAGCGACTATTATTCGGCTCATGAATATATTAAGCGAGTTCAATATTGCTTGGCATATTTGCAATACATAGGTACACCAGGTTCGGCACTACTTAATAATAGGCCCATTGCTGTCACTCCATTTAATAAGACTCCAGGAGCAAAACCGTCATTGGCACAATCAAGTAAGACACCTTTAAAATCTGTTGCTAATGTTCCCACTTTGCCTTCTACAGGATTAAAAGAGACTACTAAGGCTAAAGGATCGCCACTCAAGAAAGATAAGATCAAGCCCTCCACTAGTAGTGCCACAAAGAAGAAAGTAGAAGTTCACAATAGGAATGCTAGTTCAGTTTTAAATAAAAAGAATCATGTTAAGACTAAAAGCTCTGCGCCTGTGCAGCAGCCTAAACCATTCGTGAATTCTGATTTAAATTGTTGGAATTGTAATGAATGTATGTTTTCCCAGCATCATGATTTGTGTCTGATTGATCACGTGAATGAAATGAATGCTATTAAGAATGGTCTTGAATGGAAGCCAACGGGTAGAACTCGTGCCCAAGTTGGCTGGCAATGGCGTCCCACTGGTAGGACCTTTACATTAGATGGAAAAATGTGCCCTTTAACTAGGAATGCATCCATTGAGGTTAGGTCTGAGCGTCCTTTAGTTAGGAACACTCGCACTCAAGTATGGAAACATCGCCCTTTAATTAGGTCAGCCCCCACTATAGTGCCTATCAGTGAAGAAATACCTCAGGATTTAAGCCAACTA
The DNA here is from genome assembly GCA_025667525.1 of Glebionis coronaria. Lineage (NCBI taxonomy): Eukaryota > Viridiplantae > Streptophyta > Magnoliopsida > Asterales > Asteraceae > Glebionis > Glebionis coronaria. The sequence goes on along the minus strand of CM046875.1, from coordinate 271,448,998 downwards.
GAATCTACAACACCTATTAAGAAAAGGAAGGCTAGGAAATCTAAGAAACCTAGAGTTAGCAAATCTAAGATTATTAAATCTGTACCTGCTAATAACAAGGAACACTCAGATTCCGATACCTCTACATTGTCTTCGTGTGGTGATATTTTCAGGTGGTCCAAATAATCCTGTGGTATTTGGACTCCGGTTGTTCAAAACATATGACCGGAAATCGCTCGATGCTCCGACAGCAAGTTTCTTGGTACGGTTAAATTCGGGAATGATCATATAGCAAAGATTATGGGGTATGGTGAATATCAGATTGGAAACGTGACGATTTCAAGGGTATACTATGTAGAAGGTCTTGGTCATAATTTATTCTCAGTAGGACAGTTTTGTGATTCCAACCTTGAGGTTGCTTTTCGACAACACACTTGTTTCATCCGCAACTTGGAAGGAAAAGATTTTTTGAAGGGATCTCGTGGTGCAAATCTCTATACATTGTCCTTACAAGACATGATGGCCGCCTCTCCAGTATGTCTTCTCTCTAAAGCATCTAAGACCAAGTCATGGTTATGGCATCGCAGATTATCTCATCTTAACTTTGATGCTATTAATCATCTGGCTAAAAACGATTTAGTTCGTGGTCTTCCAAAGCTTAAATTTCACAAGGACCATTTATGTTCCGCGTGTTCAAGGGGGAAAAGTACCAAGAAATCTTACAAGCCCAAAGCTGAAGACACCAATCAAGAAAAACTTCATCTTTTGCATATGGATCTTTGTGGGCCGATGAGAACTGAAAGTGTGAGCGGTAAGAAATTCATTCTGGTAATTGTGGATGATTTCTCCAGGTTTACATGGGTTAGATTTCTACGTACAAAGGATGAAGCACCGAAGGCTATCATCACTTTTCTGAAATTCATTCAGGTACGTTTGAATACCACTGTCCGCCGTATTCGTACAGACAATGGTACAGAGTTCGTCAACCAGACTCTTCGTGATTATTATGAAGGAGTTGGTATATCACATGAAACATCCGCTGCACGCACTCTACAACAAAACGGTGTCGTTGAAAGACGGAATCGTACACTTATGGAAGCTGCTAGGACCATGCTTATTTATGCGAACGCTCCATTGTTCTTGTGGGCAGAGGCTATTTCTACTGCATGTTTCACCCAAAACCGTTCTATCCTTCGGAAACGCCATGGAAAAACACCTTATGAGCTTTTACATGACCGTAAACCCGATGTTTCATTTTTCCATGTGTTTGGTGCTCTTTGTTATCCAAACATCAATAGTGAGAACTTGGGTAAGCTTCAACCGAAAGCCGATATAGGTATTTTCATTGGTTACTCACCGTCCAAAAGAGCATACCGAATCTATAACCGTCGTCTTGGCAAGATTGTAGAAACTATGGACGCAGATTTCGATGAGCTGACAGCGATGGCTTCTGAGCAACACAGCTCTGAACCCGCGCTTCATGAGATGGGAACCGGTGCTATTAGTTCTGGATTAGTTCCCAATAATCCTACTTCTACATCATTCTTACCACCATCCAGGCCCGAGTGGGATAAACTGTTTCAACCGTTGTTTGATGAATTCTTCGATCCCCCGACTGATGAAGTTCAAGCACCTGTAGTAATTGCTCCAATACCTGAAGTGGTTTCTCAAGCTAATGAACCTTTATCTAATGCATCTACAATTCACATTGAACCGGATGCACCTTCACCAAGTAATTCTCAAACTACACCTGAATCGTCACCCCTACTTGTGCCTAATGATGTGGAAGAGGATTCTATTGATCACGACTTGGAATATGCTCACCTGCAAGAGCTTCCTTTCTTTGGTGTAGCGATACCTGAAAACCCTTCAGCCGCGTCTACCTCAGAAGAAGCTCCTTCTATTGTTCACTCCAAACCACCTAGGATTGAAAACCATAGCACTAAATGGACAAAAGATCACCCAATTAGGAATGTTATTGGAGATCTAGATCGACCAGTTTCTACACGCCATCAATTACAAGAGAGTGCACTTTATTGCTACTTTGATGCATTTCTCTCTGAAGTTGAACCTAAAAATTGGCAGCAGGCTATGACCCAATCTTCTTGGATTGAAGCTATGCAGGAGGAACTAAATGAATTCCAACGACTTGAAGTATGGGAATTGGTTCCTCTCCCTGACAAGGTTAACATCCTTACTTTGTTATGGGTTTATAAGGTTAAACTTGATGAGATGGGTGCGGTATTGAAGAATAAGGCTAGATTGGTCGCTAGAGGATATAAACAAGCCTTGGGTATAGACTTTGAAGAATCTTTTGCTCCTGTGGCTAGATTGGAGGCTATTAGACTATTCCTGGCGTATGCTGCTCATATGAACATGATCGTCTATCAAATGGATGTGAAGACGGCATTTTTGAAAGGTGAACTAAGGGAAGAAGTCTATGTTAGTCAGCCAGATGGGTTCGTCAGTACGGAGTTTCCTAATCATGTGTACAAGCTTAAGAAGGCTCTCTACGGGTTGAAACAAGCTCCACGCGCGTGGTATGATCTCCTGTCAACATATCTCATTTCGGAAGGCTTCTCCAAAGGCAAAGTGGACCCCACACTATTCACTCTCAAGGAAGGCAACGACATGATTCTGGTACAAATTTATGTTGATGATATAATATTTGCTGCCACTAACATAGAATTGTCAAATCGATTTGAGAAGATAATGTCCACACGCTTTCAGATGTCGATGATGGGAAAAATTTCATTTTTCTTAGGATTACAGATTTCTCAGAATCCCAGAGGCATCTTTATTAATCAATCCAAATATGCTCTAGAATCTCTTAAGAAATATAACTTTGAAAATTGTGACCCCGTGGACACTCCAATGGTGGAGAAATCCAAGTTAGATGAAGATAGGAATGGGACTATTGTCGATCCAAAACTTTACCGTGGGATGATCGGCACCCTTCTATATCTGACTGCTAGCAGGCCTGATTTGCAATTTGCTGTATGCATGTGTGCCCGGTATCAGGCTCGGCCTACCGAAAAGCACCTACATGTTGTGAAAAGGATCTTTCGGTATCTAAAAGGAACACTTCACCGTGGTCTGTGGTATCCGAAAGATTCCTCTATTGCTTTAATATCATAAGCAGATGCCGATCATGCTGGATGTCAAGACACGAGGCGTAGCACTTCTGGATCTGTGCAACTCCTTGGAGATAGATTGATCAGTTGGTCTTCAAAAAGGCAGAAAAGCGCTGCAATATCAAGCACGGAGGCTGAATACATCGCCATGTCCGGTTGTTGTGCTCAAGTCCTTTGGATGAGATCACAATTAACTGACTACGGTTTGGGATTTAGCAAAATCCCGATGTATTGTGACAACAAGAGCGCCATTGCACTTTGCTGCAACTATGTTCAACACTCCCGGGCCAAGCACATAGACATTCGCTACCATTTCATTAAAGAGCAGGTGGAGTACGGAGTGATCGAGCTGTATTTTGTCACTACTGAGTATCAGCTGGCGGATATGTTCACCAAAGCCTTAGATCGAGGACGAATCGAGTTTTTGATCGACAAGCTTGGCATGAAATCATTCACTCCAGCGACTCTCAAAGAGTTGGCAGAAGAATCAGCTGAATAGTCGTGGTAAACTATTCAGAGTATCCTTTGTTCGTGATCATGTATATTATAGTAAATATATAAACCACAAAAGAAAAATACAAAAATATAAAACCAACAAAAACCATAAAAAATATAAAACCTAGAAAAACCATAAAAAATATAAAACCTAGAAAAACCATAAGAATTATAAAATCAAGAAAAACCAAAAATATTTTTCGTTTTAAATCGGGCATGTCTTTTAGTACGGTAATATTTACGGCCTTAGAAATGTCAATCAATATTGACACGGTGCCATAAATAGAGTCCGTATAAAAGTTGTACATTTTTTAAAACATGCCCATTATGGCTTGTAGTTATTTCTGACTGCAACCCGGTTTTCATATTAAAGTCACGTATTTCCTTGGAAAACGTTGGCTCAGAACGGGAATTAATTTTCTCGGGCGTGATTTACAAGCCAAATCATGCAAAGGGATCAAGTTTACTTTATAACTTGGTCTAACACGAATTTGTGTACGTCTCAGTGCATTAATTTGTTAAAATAAGAGAAATCTTATTGACACCACGAATCAAACTTTTTCAAGATATAAATTGGAAATTCTTTCATCAATATTTGACTCTTTAAACAATGACTACAGCTCTTTAAATAGAAAACGGGTCATCGTTTAAGGGGGAGAAAATATTAAAATCATCTTCGTCATTAAATTGATTTTCAAAAGAGATTGTGGAAAATTAAGGGCTAAATGGTAATTGAGTGGTCTTGCTTTAGAATATGACTTGTGTTCGTTCTATGTGATAGGCATTGCTTTTAGATCTTGGAGATATGCTAATTGGATGCGTTACTTAAGTTGTGTGAGATTGTCGAGTTTAGTTTAACTAAGTAAAATTAAGTCGACTAAACTTATCAATGAAAAGGTAAAATGAAATGAAAAAGGTAGAAACTAAAAGGAAAAGAATAGATAAATAGAGGGACTAAAGGTGATATTTAATGAAAAGTCAAAAATTGACCTAAGTCAAAACTAAGCCACCCCGCCTTCATCTCCTTGCCGCCATTGTTGAATCTCACACACAAGCTTTTGAAAACATCCCGTTTATTCATCCTATCCTGTTCTTTCGATAAATAAGGTAAATAACATCAATTATTTAATTTCTAATTCGTTTAAATCATGTAAATCCAATTGGTTAATTCAAATAATCAACTTAAATCTAGTTAGGGTTCGTTCGCCCCAATTTAGGCTTAATTGATTAGGGATTTATGATGGGTTTTGCTCGGAATAGTTTAAATGATGTTTAAATTGCCTTAGATTACCTTAGAAATCACAAATGCGCTTAGAATTAACCTTATAGGCTGCGTTTTTGATGTTCCGGATGAACGAGGATAAGAACTTCCGAATGAAGGATTTTTTCTGAAAAACTTCCGAATGAGGAAGTTCCGAATGAAGGACTTCCGAATGAAGGAACTTCCGAATGAAGAAGTTCCGAATGAAGAAGTTCCGAATGAAGAACTTCCGAATGAAGGAAGTTCCGAATGAAGAACTTCCGAATGAAGGAAGTTCCGAATGAAGAACTTCCGAATGAAGGAAGTTCCGAATGAAGGAATGTTCCGGATGAAGGAAGTTCCGAATGAAGAACTTCCGGATGAAGGAAGTTCCGAATGAAGAACTTCCGGATGAAGGAAGTTCCGAATGAAGAACTTCCGGATGAAGGAAGTTCCGGATGAAGAACTTCCGGATGAAGGAAGTTCCGAATGAAGGAATGTTCCGGATGAAGAAGTTCCGAATGAAGAAAAGTTCCGGATGAAGAGTTGTTTGATTATTATTGTTTGCATGTTATATGTACTTGTTGTATTGTGTTATGAAATGTGTTATGCTTAGAAGTAAGAATGATATATATCTATATGTTTTTGTGCATCAACCTTTCATGTCTTATCTTAAGCAGATACAATGACTAATCCAACAGTACAAGCAATCCAAGACTCTAGAGAAGCCGATATTGCTAAAGCACGAACCCTTAAGTTTATACCCAACAACTACCGACTGAAGCAAATCTCAAAATCCACTCACCATGGATTTAAAGTAGCCATTGCGATCCTTGATCAATCCCATTTTAAGAATGCTTTGAGAAGTAGTGCCTCGGTGCCTTATGAGTATATGTATGAATTTTGGGCTACCAAGGAAATCACTTCAAACAAGATCACCTTCACCATCGACAACAAGCAGCAGACACTCACAGTTTCAGACTTCCGTAAGTTTCTTGGTATACGGGATACACCCAAAGGCATGTCATTCTCGAGGGATCCTACTAAAGATGAACTCATGGAGTTATTTGACGCTCTTGGATGTCCGGAAATACGAGTTGCGTCTGAGTTTACGACTGCTAAAGTAGGACAACCTTGGAGAGCATTGATGGGTATTCTCAGTAGATGTCTTACACCAAAAACGAGTGGCCATGATGCTCTGCGCAGTCCTATAATAAACCTGTTCTATGGCATGTACAAAGCTGCAAATGCAGATTATGCATTGTTGATATGGGAAGAATTCACCTTTCAACTCTTCTATAACAAGAAGCTGAAGACAAACGTCTTTCCTTATCCTCGGTTTATCAAGCTTATCATTAATTATTTTATGAAGAATGATGCTACTATTGATAGGCGTGCAGCAAGTCGCTATCACACTGAAGAAGCTGATGATACTGTGGATCTGAGGCATGAAGGACCGTCTATTGGTGTGATTCCGGGTCCTATTCCTGATTACCTTCTGTCTGAGAAAATCAAAGGTTCTGCTGATTACAAGCTACTGCAGATAGAAATCAAGAAGCTGAAAGCAAACCTTCAGACTGGAGAAGACTCGTCTACAACGGTTAAGAGTAAAGGTAAACGCAAACAACCAGCTGCGTTACCTGAACCCGAAACCAAGAAGAAGAAGACAGAGGGTAAGAAGGGAAAGGGTAAGGCTGATGAGATGCGTCTACGTGACGAAGAAGACGTTGTTGATCCTACTCTTGATAAAACTGAGAAACAAATGATGAAGATAGCTATTCAAAGGAGTAGGAAAGATACTGGCGGTAGTGGTTCAGGTGCAAGGGTAGATGTTGAGGATGAGTACGTGGAACCAGATGATGTTGATGAGTTTGGGTCACCTGAACATTATTCCACTTCGAAGGAGCCATCAATCCCTATTTCAGCAAGTGTGGAAAAGGAGTCTGTTGCTCCTACGATCATGGTGTCAACCCAACCTTTAGCAACTCAACCTCCACCAATACAACCCTTACCAACCAGACCGGCGTCAACACCATTTCTTCCACCACCGACAATTCCCATCCTTAGTACCGCAGTAACAACCGAGCCTCTCCAATCAACCCAGAGCAGCTCTGCAACATCTACCATGGCTGCATTGGTGATGGCCGAAATGTTGGATAAACATGTGGATAATCACAAACGCGAAATGGATGAACTTCGCCAAGAGTTACAAAGACGAGCTCAAAGTGAAGAAGCATTTAGGAGAGCCCAAGAGGAGATGATTGCTAGGTTCGCTGCAGATATGGAGGTGACTCGAAAAGCACATGCAGAAGAACTAGCTCGGGTTAAGCAGGCTGAGGCTGATAAGCATGCTGCACGTATCACCAGACTTCAAGCGATGAGGGATAAACACAAAGAGCAAAAAGAAGCACTTGAAGCCTCTGTGGAAGAAAGAGTGCAAGAATCCGTTGAATCCCTAATGCCTAAACTCCGTGATGAGTTGAAGACACTTGCTGCTGACAACTTGATGATCAAATCATCCAATCCTTCAGAAGCCGCCTACAAGATTGCTTATGACTTGACGGATTTTGAATTGAAGAAGATCCTTAAGGCTCGTATGGTGGAACTTGGATCGTTTGATAAGTCTAGGATTCAACGGACTCTATACAAATCCCTGAATGATGCTATCATGGAGGATGATAGGTTATTCAAAACGTTTGGAAGTGTGGTACCTTATCACATTCTACCTGAAGAAGAAAGGGAAGAAAGTGAGCAGGAAGAGGGTACTGGTGAAGAGGAAGAGGAAGAAGAAGGAGAAGAAGAGGAAAAGGATGACAATGATGGTGATGATGAGGATAAGGATGAGGATGATGATGACGAGGATGAGGATGATGATGATGGCGATGATGGTGGTGATGGGAATGAGGAGAGTGCTAGGGGTAGTAACGGGGATGACAATCAGGATGATGATGGGGGTGAACAGCCTAAAGAGGGAGACAAGGTTACCAGCTCCAAGAAAACTGCTAAGACTAGAACCAAGTCCAAGAAAGATGCAGCACATAAGGACAAATCAACATCATCGGAATCAAGACGAACTAAGTGGCGCCACGATGTGAATGCCACTACAGCGTCATCGGTTCCCGGTACCTCTATTGCTGTATTTTTACCTATTACCACTAACCCCATTAGTTCTGTTGTTGTTGCTCCTGTGATTGCAGAATCAGTAACAGAACCCGAAGCTGCACAACACTCACCAGTTCACGACACTGCTGAAATGCCTGAAACTGAACCAACAGATGTTCGCACTTCTACTCCTCTACAACAAGCACAACAATCTACGGTTCCTGAACCAAGCACACGAGACTGGGCAGACACGTTGGAGATAGACGCGACTGCACCACCACAGGCTTGGATCACGGCAGCAGCACAATATGATCCGATCACAGACGCTGACAAAGATGTGTTGTATCTCCGTATCCGAAGTCCGATTGACTTATGTGCATTTTTTGCTCATGAGTATAAGACTTCGGTTACTCCATCCTTGGTGAAGAAAGCGCTGAAAGATAAGAGACTTCGTGCCAAAACCCGGTTAACCCAAATGGAGTTCGAGTATTATGCCGATGAGATCCTGAAGGCTCTGAATACCGTTCAACGGCCAGGACTTCATGAATCAGAAAGAGCTCCACCTCCAATGGATCCTTCTCAAGATAATCAGATTGCTCTTGACTTCTTCGTCACCAATGATCTTGTGTATCTACTGAAGGGGTCATCAAAGTATGCAACCTCCCTGACCTTACTGAAAGCTGCCAACTGGGGGACAATACCCTTTATCGAGGAAAAGGTAAACCGACTCTGGGTCCCAAAGGTAAATCGTAATTATGATATGTATGCTGTCATAGGTGCATCTCATTGGGACGAACGAGTTCGAAGGGCGTACAGGGGTTGCTGCCTAGTCAATTCTGGAAGTATTGTTAGATCCGATATCCGCATCTCCAGCATTTTAGGGTTGAAAACTGAAGCCAAGAATGGCTATTATCATGTGACGGAGATTCGCTTGAAAAGGGAGGATGACAGGGAATACAAAATCCAGCAGGGAGATTTTTCCATCATTCGCCTTGAGGATATCGAAGATATGCTGCTTCTGATGACCCGAGATCAACTCACACATATTCCTCGTGAAGACCTCATTGCCTTGAATACAGCACTTCGTATGTTCACACGAAGCGTTGTCATCAAGACACGAGTTGAAGATCTGCAGTTGGGAGTCGAAAGCTACCAAAGGAAGCTCAACTTAACCCGTCCTGTGAATCAAGTGCTACCTCAACATGTAGAAAGATGTCCCTATACCGGCATTTCTGTCCCGAATTACGGCATTTTCTACTTGAACAGTCGAGGTTTGATGAAGTTTATGAGGGTGGGTGAGCTCCACAAGTACAGTGATGGAACCCTTCTTCAAGTCAGAGGAAAGTTGGAGCATCTGAACTCGGGTGGGACTTTGCCAGAGATGACGGAGGATTGGCATCCGGGTTACCGGCAGATGGCGAAGTACGTGATCAAGAAGATTGATCAAAAGCTCCGTGAACGTAGATTGATGAGGAGCTTGGAAAGGTTCGTTGGTGGAAGACCATATCTAGTGCACCACAAGCTACTGCAACGATCCATCTAATGGGTCGTACATTTCAGGTCCACTTTATATTGGTTTTCAATTGTGAATATGTATATTTGTGAATATTGTGCTTGCATGGCTTGATGTAGTGTTAAGGTATGATAATTTTTCAAGAATTTCTCACGAGATTCTAAATCTTTCAAAATATATCATACTAAAAGCACTACAACTATCCCTTATTAACTTAAGGGGGAGCAATAACTTGTTCTATGGCCAAACATCGATTTCATTTTTTACCCAAAGACCGGTTAATCCATTCAATATCCCAAATATTAATGGTTAACATTTTGGATAAGGGGAGAAAATGGGATTAAGGAGACGTAAGTGATACTTGGCTAAAAGATGAAAAAGACTTAACGATTATCTAACTTAATATGTGTAAAGCACGTGTTAAGGGGGAGCGTTTTTGATGAACAAAACACCTAAGGTACAAAACTTTTGATTTCAATATCACAAGTACTTTAGGTGATTTTCAATGATTTTTCATGGTGGCAATTCCTTCCCAAAACACGCTTAATTCACGACGGATGTGGTGACAAAAGGGTGGTAGGAATAGGTTTAGTCCAATGATTCATAAGAGCCGATGGAATCTTCCCAAGGACAATTCCCTAGATAGAATTAGAAGTCCTAAGAAAGATGGAGAAAGAATGTGAACGTAGCTGAATGCCGACCAAGTACTTAAGCTAGCACTGGAACAATCACAACAAGGTGCTAGTGATGACGTATTGGTAAGCATTGAAGGGGTTGAAGAATGAAAAAGAATTGTAAAGATAAAGGGTGTAAAGAAAGAAGCCCTCCTTACAACTTTAGGCAGAAACCGGGTCAATACATATGCTATTGAGGTCATTTTTGCTAATGATTCTCGGTATTGAAGAAAGACATCATGGATCCAGTGATGCAATGCACAACCCTTCCCAGCTAACTCAAATATCTCTCAAAAGGTATTTGTTTTAATAACACGAAGATCAACACGTTATCTATTGGTTTATTCACTCCGAATAGACTGGTATTGAAAAGGTGGCACTCCTCTCCAGCCATCGCTCAATAAATCAAAACGCACAATCGAGTCTAGAGCCAAGAGATCATCAAAAGTCTCCTTAGGACACTTTCCATTTATTCCTTGATTTCTCACACACTGTGAAAAGTAAGAGATTTTCATGAGTCCTACGCAATATTCTTGTAATATTGCCAGAACATCCGAGTAATACGCAAGTATTACAATGAAGATGGAAATCCTGCTTGAGCCAACATCAAACAAGCTCATGGTAGGTTACACGTGCGGTTCTTTTAGAACCAATCTTGTGAAAAACTGGAAGGTAACAGTGGTTTAATTCTTAATTGAACTTAAACTCGTTCCAGGCCTCTTCGCATTATCATATGATCTTGCCAGAACACTCAGAGTGACTCTTTATTGACCACAGTGACGAGTGGAAATCCTTCTAGTGTCAACATCAAACAGCACTTGGTAGGTAACGTGCAAGATTCTTTATGAATTGAGCTCGTGACAACTGGAAAGCAACGATGGTGAAAATCTTAATTGAAATTCACTTGTTCCAGGATTCATGAATTGACGGCATCAAATCACAAGGATAATTTATCCAAGTGATTCACTCTTTATGTTCGCAGTCAGCTTTGGACGGTCGAATAAAGAGAACGGGTTTACCCGCGAAATCCTGTCAGGAAGTTACTTAATTGAAACTATCCGTCACGGGTACGATATCTAATATCGTCCAACGGTCTTCACCGACCGGAGGTAAAATGCTACCGAATTATAATAAAATGTTCAAAGCCATTTTATTCGTGTCGTTGCTGTGTACCTGTTAAAGACGGTGGCGTTGCTGTGTACCTGTTGAAGACGGTGGTGTTGCTGTGTACCAGTGAAGACGGTGGTGTTGCGGTGTACCTGTAGAAGTCGTTCCCACATGCTTATGTTTTTCTGCATCAAAGTTTAGCAAAAATTCAAGAAAGAACAAGATAAAGTCTTCCGCTGTACCAAACTCTGAAACTTTCGAGAATTCAACAAAAAGACATAAGTGTGTGGAACATGGAGTCACGAGAAGGCAAATTCACAAGAGAGGCAAAGATCGCACGTGAAAGGCCAAAGAACAATGCTCTCAAGCCAAAAACCAAAAGATCAAACCAACATATTCACAACAAAAGAAAGAAAAGAAGAAAATACTACGAGCTAAAGAACGAAGACTTAGTATAGTATGCTAGGTTTAGAATTTTGTAACATGGAGTGACCTCCCTTAGGGGGAGATTGTTAGAAATACGTTTTACGTATATTAGAAGTATCGGTCACTCCACAATAATATTCATGTTGTAATAGCTCGTAGTTAGAAAATAGTCATTAGTTACTTATTAAGTTAAGTAAGAACCGGTCCATGGGCTTGTCATGGACCGGCCCAAGCCCAATGTAAGCTTGGAGTATAAATACCCCTTTCCACCATGGAAAGGGGTTGTTTGTTGTCACTTTTCTAGTTTCATTTTATTGAAATAACACATAGTTTCTCTCACTTTCTCTCTCTAACTTTCTCTCTCTAGAAATCAACAAACCCCTTCATAGATTCATAGGTTATCAATATTCTACAATGTCCAACTCACAATGGGTGTATGTCGGGTGTCTTCATCCAAACTCCTGCTTACAGATGCTCTAATATTTAAATCTTAACAAGATTCGATCTCGATCCTAACACGATAATTATCAATGATAATCTCTCCAAAGGAAAACGATTTTACAGTTTATTACCAAAGGTCAATCATTCAAACATAGAACAACACTTATAGTATTTTGTATCGTTACTTTACCTCGTCCCTTCGATTGGGGTGGTACACAGTACTCTCATCAAGATTCGTTCTTAATGACTTCTGAGCAAATCTCTAGAAATTCAATGCGAAGCGAGGATCTTGAGAGAGATGATCGATACAGGCACACCATGTTTACACAACTCCTTTAAATACAAAAGAGTCAATTTCTTCATCAAGAATATATCATTAACAGGAATGATATTAGTAGATTTGGTCAGTCTGTCGACGATGACCCAAATCGAATCAAATTCAGATGATGACCTTTGCAATAGTTAGACGTTTACTAATGTATGAGGCGATGTCTGCCTTCATGATTTGCCATCAGTACAACTTCTTCAGATAAAGATACATTTAGTCAGAAATGACATGAATAGAATACTTATAAGTATGAGATTCCAATATAACTAAATCTCGAAATCCTCCATGTTTAGGCAACCACAAGTGGCCTAATACTAGGGTTTTGCAATCCTATTTTTAACAATGAATGTTCGTTTTTCCTCGACTCACTCGAATTTGATTTCCGGTTTATACGTAAAACTTAATTTGTTTTTGGTAATATATATATTTTGGAATTTTAAACTAAAAGCTATTTAATATAAAAACTATTTTAAAATTTAAATAAAACTAATAAGACTTTGAAACTAATTTAAACTAATTAAAAATAATAAGAGTATTTTAAAGCTTAAACAAAATTTAAAACTAATTTAATTAAAATAAAAACTCTTTAATCTAATCTATTTTTAAACAAAACTAAATGGAAAAACTAATTTTTAAAACTAAATTTAAAAACATAAAGGAAAACTATTTTAAATAAAAGTAAATTTAAAACTAATTTAAATTTGTAAAAGTAATCAAAATTAAAATATATTTTTTTTTATCTTTTTATTTTTTATAAAAATTGAATTAAAAGAAAATCTATTAAAGAAATACTTTTAATTAAAATAAAACTTTTTTAAATAAAATTGAATAAACGTAAAATTGTATGAAGACTTAATTAATTAAAACTGCCAGACAAGATTTGGAAACCTATATTACTTAACAGACGCGTAAATTAACACAAAAAGAAACTAGAACAAATGGTAAGGCGTTGGACAGGTGTACGAGAGGTCCAGGGGTCGAATCCCAGGCTAGACCAAAATTTTGCTATTATTTTTTATGACTTTATATGTTTAGAATAACAGATCAGTAGCAACAATATAAGCACTTATAAAAACCCAAACAAGCAAGACGAGCAACATAAAAAACCAGAAATCAACAAAATAAACAAATACCAAATAAACAAACAAATCTGAATACCTACGTAGTAATCAAATCAGCCAAATCTAAAACCAATAGAATAACACATAAGACTAGCAGAAATACAAATAACTGAAACTTAAGCAGGCAATATACAAAACCAAATTGAGCAGATAAGTAAACTAACAGAATAAAACTTATTCTAATAAACCTTATCAGCTAACAAGATCCTAACGAAAACAATACCCAAACAGTACTAAAGTAGTTCTAAATAATTAAAGCAGATTCAAAGCAAATTAAACTAAAACTTATAAAGAACTTGTAAATAAAAAGAGAGTAGAAACCTTGTGGAGACAGCCTTTGGGATGAAGGTAGGCGTTGTGCCTCCTTTCGAACCGAAACGAATAAACAAACACCACCGTTAATCAGTCTGAGTCACCTTCTCGAACCAAGACTATCACTCGAACCAAACATCATACCATACGAACCATCAACAGTAGCTTCTTATTTTTTTTATAATAATAATAATCGAACACGAACATTATTATATGAAAGCAGATTTGAAGATTAAAATTAAAATTGACAGAAATTTAAATGAGACTCAAAGTAATTAAAATAAACTTTTTATTAATTAATATAAAAATTACAATACTAGAAATTAAAATTACAATTTAAATCCTAAAACTAATTTTCAGAAAATTAAGTCTAATTTAACCCTACTCCTAAATTAATTAAAAAACAGTAAATTAAAGAAAAAAAATGAACTAATCAAAATTACAAGATGTGGGGGTTTCTATAGGCAAACCCTCAAACCCTCTTCATGGCTTAAAAATTAAGCAACTAATCTAGGCCCTTCATTCATCTTCTCTCTCTTCTCTTCGATCCAACGGATGAAAATTACCTTCATTCACATGGATTGCCAAAGTGGAGAATTTGTTTTTCTTTAATCTGAGGTGGAGGGTTTTTATTGGTGATTTGTGTCCACCAATCAATTGCAAGGGTTTGGCCACGTCGGTTTTGGAGATAGGAACACCATGAGTGGATCTTCCGATATTCATGGGGATTTATTTGTCATAGGTGTGAATTAACCTTTTCGGGTAAAACCCCCAATTTTTGTTGAGTAAAATTGTGATGGTAATTTTTAGGGTTTTGAGATTGGCTGTGTTTTTAGGAGAGATGGAAGATAAACAGTAAAAGGTTTTCTCCTAGTTTGTAACGAATGGTAAATGGGGGTGATACAGGGCTTTTGCCCGTATAAAAATTAAGTTCGTTAAAGTATGTCTCTTCGAATTGAAAAACTTGTGTTTAATGTGTGACTCAGTTGAACTTTGGTGGAATAAAGATGTGTCGTTGTAGTTTTGAAAATAAAAGGTGCAAAACAATTAAAGTAAAGGTGCAATTAAAATAAATCTAAGTCTAGTTAAAATAAAGTGCAAGTATTTAAATGCAAGACTAGAATTAAAGGACAATAAAGTAAATAACGCAAACTTAAATCTAACTAAGGCAAACTTAAAACGCAACTAACACTAAAACTTAAACTAAGGCAAATAAAAGGAAAAAGGCGGGAAAAATAAAGCTTAAACTAAAAAGGCAGACAACTAAAAACTAAGAATTCCCTATCCGGAATAAACTCCTATTCGGAATAAAAGGCAATTCGGAATATCTGTCCCTATTCGGAATGTTCTCCTATTCGGAATAATTGTCTACTCGGAAAGATTAGCCCTATTCGGAAAGAGTTCCTATTCGGAATAAAGTGCCTACTCGGAATAATGGGTCCTATTCGGAATATATGTCCCTATTCGGAATGTTCTCCTATTCGGAATATATACTCTATTCGGAAAATCAGGGTCTATGCGGAAAACTTGTGCCCGTTCGGAATAACCAAACCCATGCGGAAAGATCTTCCTATGCGGAATACCGGATATTCCGAATAGCAATTTTACAAAAACCCCTATGCGGAATAACTGAGTATTCCGAATAAGTGATTTCAACAAAAGTGTTACTCGGAATAAAACCTCTATGCGGAATATTAAATATTCCGTATAGAACACAAAATTCCACTCCTATTCGGAATGTTCGCTGGGGACGAATTTCAGGGAAAGAACAGTAATAGATCCGAAGAACAAGGAAAGCTAAAAAGGCACGAATCAATTAAAAACAAAGCCAAATCAAACACAAGATTAGATCCAACAAACAAATAAGCAACTATTAAGCATAAACAATCAATCCAAATCAATCAATCTCACAAGACTTAATCAAAACAATCAAAACCCACTTAAATAAATCAACAAAAATAAAGAACATGAACATACACAAATCAACACAAAGATTAAGAAAGGAAGAATGAGATTAACAAGATAAAGATAAAACTTGACAAGAATTAAAAAGGAAAACTTACTTGAATTAAATGGTAATTAAGTGCAAGACAAGGTAATTAAACTTGACAAGTAAATAAAGGAGCAAGGTAATTAAAAATGGAAGAGCTAATTTGTCAAGTTAGCCAACAAAACAAATGATAACTAATCTAATCTATATATAGGGGAGGATTAGGAAGCTTCCTCCCCTCCTTCATTTCTTGTTAATTCCAAGATTAAGTCCTTCCTTCATTTAATCTTCATTAATTGCGTCATTAGTCCTTTTCTTCTCATCTTTCTTTTAAGTTTGGACTTTAAGGGCTTGTGGCTCGGGATATCTTTTGAACTCGTCTTTAATTTCTTCAATAAAATAGACTTGAGTTTCTCGGCTTTTGATAAACTTCCGTCTTTTGACTTTTTCTTCGATAAATCTTCAGAATTGGTCTTGGACTTCCGTTCTTTTTCCACTCTTGATTTCTCGACTCCGTCTTTCATCTTTTTCTTCAATAAAAGCCGTAAATGCCCGTGAATTCTCGTGTTTTCTCCACTTTTCATAATTTCATCCTAAAATACAACAAAAACACAAACCACGCATAATTCCGACATAAAAGACATAAAATACACGTTTAGGTCCGGTTATTATTGTAATTAAGTGGTAGAAAAGATGGGTGTTTATACACCTATCAAATCCCCTACACTTGACCATTGCAATGTCCTCATGCAATGCATTAGTTACAAAGCATGTTTACACTTTTCATCATAATTAATCCACGTTGGCCTTTATTAAAGAGATAGAAAATCATAAAAATGCAAAGCGAAGAAATTAAATGCATACCTTGGGTTTTTTGAAAATGTTATGAATAATCATCATCCTCAACTTTTCACTTTCTCCAAACCAAGCTTAAAAACGAGATCATTGTTATTATAAGTTAGTAAACTAACACGAACTCATGTGGGCTAATTATTCACTTAGACTCCCTTATTCCTAGGTGTATCTCTAATATTTTATTATTTGTCTTGAATGATCATGAAGATGCATTGTTTGACTTATTTCGATAGTTATTTAGTCTGAAAATAAAGTGCACGATTTAATCAATAGTTAGCTAAAGGACCAAATCTTTTAAAACTGCTTCTCGGGATATCAGAAAGTTCATATCTTGGCATAACTTGGTTCACGATTTGAGACCTTTCTCGGGCCGATATTTGGCAGCGACTTCATACTTCAAATCTTGAGAGACGTTCATGAAATAATGGTCTTCTCTTCATAATTGGAATTTCTTCACTTGGAATTTACGAGAGATTCTTCATATATGGACCACGACTTCTTCATTTTTCTCCAATCTTTATTTTGGATTTTGATTTACAACGATCCGCCTCCTTTATTGACTTGGATCTATTTATCCTCATACCTTGTTAGGGTCTTTTCGGATACACTTCTCCATGACTTTTGGGGAGTTTTTGCTTTTCGTCGTGTGTCTCGATCCTTCATATTGATTTTCGATAAATGATTCTTCACATCACTTTGGATCTTTAGCAACAAAACATAGCCCTCATGCCTTGTTAGGGCCTTTTCGGACTCGCCAATCTTCGCGCCCCACTTCATAAGTTATGCCTTGGCTATGAACTCTCGTCATTACCGAGCAACTTTTAAATGATCTGGGGCTAGAAGCTAAGTAACTTTTCAAATCGTACAACCTTATTTATTAGCAGATAAATTTATTAGCAAGCGATGGGAGAATAGGCTTATAATTAACTCACATAAATTCACGAAAGAATACCGACTTATAATTGGCTCTATCATCTCTCGTTCTCCACAGTTTAAAATCTCAAGTAATGAGACTCGTGGATACTTAGCCTATTAAATCAAAGTTTTGGGTTTTCGAGTCGCCTATAGGATCTTGAAAATTCTTAGACTCTTTCAAGTTTAGAAATCGCATCTTCAAGTTCCCTTGATAAACGACTCTCTAGGATCAATTATAGGAACTTGCGAAAAGTTCTTGTTCTTAACCCGTGAGAGTTAAGACTTTCGCGTTTTATAGCTCCCTATATAAAAGCCTAGCAAAACTTGACTTAAACACGTTAAGGATACTAGCTAGAGTAAACTCGGATTGAGTCAAAAGATTCACAACGTTAGAAAATTAAAACCACTTATTAAACATTTTTTCTAGCAAAGAAAGAAAATAACTATACACAGGTAAAAACTAATAGGCCAAAATAGATCAAAAATTTTGAAAAATGTCGAAAAATTGATTTTCCGGTTAAAATGAGGACAAATACAAGGAAAAGACCACTTAACTTCGATAGAAGTCCCCCCTACACTTAAGATAATTGTCCTCAATGTTTAAGCATGTGGGAGTAAACTCCCCTACACTTAGGACATTGTGCACGTTGTTTAAATCTCGCTAAGGAAAAGACAACTAAAGAGATTCCTATTTTAATATTGAGAAAAAATATAAAAATAGTGAATCGAAAAGAGTTTAGGATAGAACCGGGAAGAAGTAGAGCACAGAATCACGGGTCGTCAAGAATCATTAAGAGTGGATCATTGAAGCTCGAATCCCTGATTAAGAAGTGAGGAGAGGAAATAGCAATCCAAAGGGGTCCCCCCTACACTTATGATAAAGAAAGCGAAAAGATAGATGCATGGGTTGCCTCCCAAGAAGCGCTTGGTTTTTGTTAACCGAGTCGTGAGCCTGACTCGACCTTGATCATCAACGGAAGTAGCATGAAACAAATCCACCAGGATCAAAGACATAGTTTTCATCCATCAATAAGCAAGAGCTTAAGGCGAACAAGGCAAGCCAAAAGAGAAGCGGCAAGGTTCCCTTAAGCAGTGATGGAGCACAGTAGAAGCAAGTATGAAGCGGTGTAAGCATGTCTTCCAAATTTGCAAAGATTTTTCCTTTTATTTCATCAGGTGGATACTGAGATGGCTTAAAGACTTCAATACCGGGATCGAACACCTTTTCCATCAGGGGAAAATAGCACTCTGGCTCAGCCCAGTGTGAAGAAGATCCGCAAAGAAGCACAACCTCGTCCTCAGGAGTGGGACAAAGAGGTGTCAAATCATAAGTGCAACGGATATCGGTGTCAACCGGTTTCTTCTCCTTGGACAAAATGCTCTTCAAATCCAAAGTAGGATCAAGACGATAATCTTCAAAGTCCAAAGGAGGTGCATCACTCTCATGAGGGAAGTATGTGTTAAGAAATTCAGAGAAATCTTCCTCGAATGAGTAATCGTCCAAAGTAGGATCGAGTGATGGCGGAGGATCTTCATCATGTGAAGAATCGCTCGAGAGAGTATCGGCCTCATCAAAATCATCATATGTAGGCAGCTCGGGATACTCAGAAGTACAATCAAAATCATCCGAGTCTGAGCTAGAATTATCATCTTCATAAGCATCAAAGACCGGTGGAGAATCAAAAATGGGAGAAGCGTCCAAAGTAGGGAGAGAATCATCCACATTATCTTCAAAGAGTGGATTATCAGTGGAAGACTCGAATAGAGGATTGTCATAGACGGTAAAGTCATCGAGCACATTTATCATATTCACTGATTCTCGGCCTCCAAAGGATTTGTTTGTAGGTGCTCCCATTTTGAAATTTTGTGAGGCATTCCCGACTCTTAAGATTAACTCTCCTTCGGCCACATCTACTAAAGCACGTCCGGATCTCAAAAATGGCCGTCCAAGTATTAAAGGAATACGAGGGTCCATTGCATAATCAACTACGACAAAATCGACCGGGAAAGTAAATGCGCCAACTTGAATGAATACGTCTTCAGCTATACCAACAGGGTAAGCGAGAGTGCGATTAACAAGTTCGAGAGTCATCTTTGTTGGAATGAGATCGGGTAATGAGAGTGTTTTCCGAACACTCAAAGGCATAAGATTTATACTAGCCCCGAGATCCGCAAGGGCAGTAAATTCTTCAGTTTTGTTGAACACGCAAGGCAACACAAAACGACCGGGATCCCCTAATTTTTCCGGAAGTTCTTTAAGAATAACTGCAGAGCAGTTTTCATTTAAGCGTGTGTTGGTGAGTTCAATCAGCTTCTCTTTTTTGTTAAGCAAGTCCTTAAATGCTTTGGCAAATTTAGGCATGTGGACAAGTGCTTCAAGAAAACTAATGCTGAATCCCATTTGAGAAATCATACCGATATATTTCGTTATTTGCGAGTCCTCCTTTGTTAGATCATTGGTCTTGCCTATACGAGAAGGGTATGGAATTCTAGGTTGATAAGGGTTAGGTGAAGGTGTAGGTGGTGACGGTTGTGATGTTGACGGGTTTTTCCGAGATGCATCGTCATGACGAGGCGGAGACGATAATGGTGCACTATTACTAGGTGTAGGAGGAGTAGGGATACATGGTGGTGAAGGAGGTGTAGATGATGGTGGTGGGGTAGATGGAGTGACAATGGTAGTTCCACTACGCGTAGTTATAGCACTCACATTAGTCGCGGATTGGTGACGGTATTTGAAGGTAGAGAACCCGAAGAAGAAGAAGGTTGAGCTTCAGGCAAGAAACTAGCCAACAGATTCTTCAATTCAGTTGTTTGAGTGATGAAAGAGGATTGAAGATTATCACGAACCTCAGTTCTGATGTCATTGCCTTGCTTCAAGATATCTCCTTTCAAATTAATTATTTGGCTCTGCAGATTCTTGATTTGCTCACCTTGAGTTCTCATGATTGTGTCAACATCTGGATTAATGGGTGGGTGTTGTTGGGTGGGTGGTTGATAAGGGTTAGAAGCACGAGGTGGGATTTGGTTGCTTCTATTGTAGTTGTTGGCGGGATTTTGGTTTTGAGGAGAAAAACCAGGTGAAAGGTAGTTGTTGGAACGGTAGCTCAGCAGATTTCTATCCCCTTGTTGTCTAGCTTGGTAATTTTCCGGTGAATAATTACCGTAAGCTGCATACACATTTTCCGGATTTCCTTGTGTCGAAGGACAATCGGTGTATGAGTGAGGACCGCCACATGTTTCACAAGGATTAGCAACCGCTTTAACTTGTTGGTGTTGTTGTTGGTTGGAAGCGAGAAGCGTAATACTTTTGCTCATTTCAGCCATCATGCGGGTGAGTTCGGTCATCTCAGGGTTTGCTGAGGTAGAGGAAACATTGACTCTCGTGTTGTTTCTAGAAGAAGCAGAGGAATCCCAGTTCTTATGATGAGTAGTCATGTTTTCAATTAACTCTCTACACTCCTCGGGTCTCCTTTTCATGAATGTGCCACCGGCGGCTGCATTAATCGTATCACGATCTCGAAAAGTCAATCCGTTGTAGAAATTATCGATCAAGGTGACCGGAAGCATGTTGTGGTTTGGACAACGGTCGATCAAGACATTATATCTCTCCCATGCATCAAAAAGAGATTCATCGGGATCTTGCATGAAACCGCTGATCTGATTGCGAAGGCTTGTGACCATGGATGGTGGAAAGTAGCGCGAAAGAAAGCGTTGAGTCATGTCATCCCAAGTGTGAATAGAATTCTTCGGAAGACGATCAAACCATTTCTCGGCATGATGTGATAAAGTATGCGGGAAGAGTTGTAGGCGGAGAACATCCATTGTGGCCCCAGGCAACTTCATGCTTTGGGTGATTGTAATGAACTTGTCGAGGTGTTTGTTGGCATCATCATCAGGCAATCCTCTAAATGGGTTTGTTTGCACTTGCTGAATCATGTGGTGCTTCAACGAAAACTCAGGAGCGTTGATTTGCATCGGCGCAATCGGTCCTCCTCGTCCAAACATTGTTGGTTGACAAAGTTCCTCCATGGTCCGAAGATCGGGCTGTGGAGGAGCATTGTTGTTATTATTATTATTATTGAGGTGCGGTAGTTGATTATTGTTGTTAACTCCTGCCATATCTAAATCTTCTTGAGGCTCGGGCTCTTGATAATTAGAAGATCTAGTACGCATACACCTGAAAATGCAAAAGAAAACAAAACCAAACACAAAGACAATATATATACACAATAAAGATAAAATCTTTTTGGATTTTTGAAATTTTTAATTTTTATGGTGTTTATGAATTTTTTAATTTTTATGATTTTTTGAAATTTTTATGCCAGAAAAATAACGCTCACAAGTGAACGGATCCCAAAAAGCAACGTGTCTCTCACAAAAAACTGTTGATCTTTACGAAAAGAGCCGGCAGCGGCGCCATTTGATACAGGGCTTTTGCCCGTATAAAAATTAAGTTCGTTAAAGTATGTCTCTTCGAATTGAAAAACTTGTGTTTAATGTGTGACTCAGTTGAACTTTGGTGGAATAAAGATGTGTCGTCGTAGTTTTGAAAATAAAAGGTGCAAAACAATTAAAGTAAAGGTGCAATTAAAATAAATCTAAGTCTAGTTAAAATAAAGTGCAAGTATTTAAATGCAAGACTAGAATTAAAGGACAATAAAGTAAATAACGCAAACTTAAATCTAACTAAGGCAAACTTAAAACGCAACTAACACTAAAACTTAAACTAAGGCAAATAAAAGGAAAAAGGCGGGAAAAATAAAGCTTAAACTAAAAAGGCAGACAACTAAAAACTAAGAATTCCCTATCCGGAATGAACTCCTATTCGGAATAAAAGGCAATTCGGAATATCTGTCCCTATTCGGAATGTTCTCCTATTCGGAATAATTGTCTACTCGGAAAGATTAGCCCTATTCGGAAAGAGTTCCTATTCGGAATAAAGTGCCTACTCGGAATAATTGGTCCTATTCGGAATATCTGTCCCTATTCGGAATGTTCTCCTATTCGGAATATATACTCTATTCGGAAAATCAGGGTCTATGCGGAAAACTTGTGCCCGTTCGGAATAACCAAACCCATGCGGAAAGATCTTCCTATGCGGAATACCGGATATTCCGAATAGCAATTTTACAAAAACCCCTATGCGGAATAACTGAGTATTCCGAATAAGTGATTTCAACAAAAGTGTTACTCGGAATAAAACCTCTATGCGGAATATTAAATATTCCGTATAGAACACAAAATTCCACTCCTATTCGGAATGTTCGCTGGGGACGAATTTCAGGGAAAGAACAGTAATAGATCCGAAGAACAAGGAAAGCTAAAAAAGGCACGAATCAATTAAAAACAAAGCCAAATCAAACACAAGATTAGATCCAACAAACAAATAAGCAACTATTAAGCATAAACAATCAATCCAAATCAATCAATCTCACAAGACTTAATCAAAACAATCAAAACCCACTTAAATAAATCAACAAAAATAAAGAACATGAACATACACAAATCAACACAAAGATTAAGAAAGGAAGAATGAGATTAACAAGATAAAGATAAAACTTGACAAGAATTAAAAAGGAAAACTTACTTGAATTAAATGGTAATTAAGTGCAAGACAAGGTAATTAAACTTGACAAGTAAATAAAGGAGCAAGGTAATTAAAAATGGAAGAGCTAATTTGTCAAGTTAGCCAACAAAACAAATGATAACTAATCTAATCTATATATAGGGGAGGATTAGGAAGCTTCCTCCCCTCCCTCATTTCTTGTTAATTGCAAGATTAAGTCCTTCCTTCATTTAATCTTCATTAATTGCGTCATTAGTCCTTTTCTTCTCATCTTTCTTTTAAGTTTGGACTTTAAGGGCTTGTGGCTCGGGATATCTTTTGAACTCGTCTTTAATTTCTTCAATAAAATAGACTTGAGTTTCTCGGCTTTTGATAAACTTCCGTCTTTTGACTTTTTCTTCGATAAATCTTCAGAATTGGTCTTGGACTTCCGTTCTTTTTCCACTCTTGATTTCTCGACTCCGTCTTTCATCTTTTTCTTCAATAAAAGCCGTAAATGCCCGTGAATTCTCGTGTTTTCTCCACTTTTCATAATTTCATCCTAAAATACAACAAAAACACAAACCACGCATAATTCCGACATAAAAGACATAAAATACACGTTTAGGTCCGGTTATTATTGTAATTAAGTGGTAGAAAAGATGGGTGTTTATACACCTATCAGGGGGAATGGGTTAGGTTATTTTATTTAGTGTGAGTGGAAGTTTACGTGTGGGGTGGGGTGTTGACAACACGTGTGAGTGAATTGTAACGGTTGAGAGTAAAGAATGTTTGACTATGAGAGTTGACTGAATTGATAAGTGAATTAACTTTCACTCTTTCTTTTTATTTCATCCGTTCCAAAATCAAACAGCCAAAAGGGCTTGGCCCAATGTAACATTACTCCTTTCGTTTTTGTTATATCAGCCAAGTGGGCTTTTGGCTTGGGCCCAATTTAATTCAACCGTCCCACTTGAATTGTAATTGGGCTATATGGGGCCTTTTGATCCAACATTGAAAATTAACCACTTTCTTAAATGACTTGAAGGCCCGATAAGTAAATGTGGGACCCGCTTTGCTCGAATATCTTCGTAAATAATTAAATACACTAAATCGAACTCGATTTCGGCTTACTTTATCATTTCTTCAAACTCGTGTCGGTTTTGCCGTCTTTCGTGAACTTGGGCACACTTTTGGTCTTTTAACTTTGTTTTCGTCTCTTTTTGGACTTTTCTTCAACATTTGACCGTGAAATCCTGTGTTTTCTCTTCTTTTGATCATTTGTACCTATTTTAACACAAAAACACAAAACCACGCGTAATTCCGACTTTTATGATATAAAACACATGATTAGGTCTTGTTTTTCCTTGATTTTAGTGGCAAAAGGATAAGTGTTTACACACTTACTAAATCCCCTACACTTGACCATTGCAATGACCCCATGCAATGCATTATTTCAAAGCATAAAGTTACATTTTTCTCATTATTAATCTATCTCGGCCTTTATTAAGTTATACTAATACTACTATGATGAAAAGATAAAAATAAAAAAGGAGACAAAAGTTAAATGATTTATTACTTGGAAATTATTTGATGGAAAAAACTCGTAAATAAATCTAAGACTTAGATTATGGCTTTGGTGTCATGAATATAAATCACCCTCAAGTTTCACGTTCCCCATACCAAGCTTAAAAACGAGATCATTGTTTACCATAAGTCCTTAAGTTAAAGCCACTTATATAAGTCAATTGTGTAGTACTCTTTCTCCAATTCCTACGTTGTATCTCTAGATTTTATTGGTTGTCATTCACCCGTAGGTTCATTTGACTTATTTGATAATTATTATTCCAAAAATGAAGGCCAAACGGTGCAAACCCGACACTCAAAACCTAACCTCGTCCTCAAAAACGTTGTCACTAAAGTAAGCCCACATCAAGGATGATTTAACACGATTTGGGGAATAAATTCCCGGACCCAAAATTTGGCCAATAGTACTACTTATTAATTATTTCCTCCAAAGTCATTTTGACTTTATGCGGAGTTTAGCAAGTTCACATCATATACCCTTAGGCTCTTTAAGATGTAAAAATGCTCCCGGTCTATTGTCCACACCCTAAGGCTCCTTGAACGATAAATGAGGGAATTGATTTTTGAATCAATTTTTATTCAACACTTACCATGCCATACACCCTAAGGCTCTAATGACAAGGTTCGTGCTACATGCCCCACACCCTAAGGCTCCTTGAGGTCATGTTTTAATCTTATTCTTTCTTTATTCATGATATATATAGTAGGCCAAATTCCACGGTCCCATGGTCTGAATACCTCCTACTTAGTGCTTATGAGCCACCTTAGTCAGAAGTCCACAACGCTAGCACCCTCAATGTGTTCATGCTTTAATTACAAGGAGATTAAAGATTTGGCTAAGAGTTAAGATATCAAATCGACGCCGCAAAAATCCTCATTTATCAAGCAATTAAATATACAAGTGGGGAGAAAGAGCCACAAAAACCATATAAGCAAAAATTAACCCTTAAACTTACTATCAACTCTATCATCTCTCGTTCTCCACAATTTAAAATCTCAAAGAATGAGACTCGTGGATGCTTAGCCTAATAAACCAATTAAGGTCCATATGGTTAAGGATACTAGCTAGAGTAAACTTGGATAAGTAAACTCGGGTTGAGTCAAAATATTCACGACGGGCCTAATATATCAAAGATATCTAAACTTGTTAAAACCATTTTATTTATTTATTTATTTTTGACTTTATTCTTGAAATGGAAAATATAAATATGATGTAATGATAAAAGGAAAGAAAATAAAAGAAAAATACTACTAGGCCAAAATAGATCAAAAATTTGAAAAACGTTGAATTTTTTTAAAATTTTTCAGTTAAATGGGGTCAAATTCATGGAAAAGCCCACGAAAATTTCGATAGAAATCCCCCCTACACTTAATATAAACATTGTCCTCAATGTTTAAGCATGTGGGAGAATAAACTCCCCTACACTTAGGACATTGAGTACGTTGTTTAAAATCGAGCTAAAGAAGGGACAACTAAAGTGATTACATTTATTCGTCTTATTTATAAACAAGATTGAATCACAATAGCAAAAACTTATCGAAGGAACTGGGTACACGGGAAACACGGGAAACAGGGGAACACGGGTCGTGTCAAAAGTACCAAAAGTGGATCATTAAAGCTCATATCCCTGCACAACATCACAACACACAAAACAAACAACCTACACGGCTCCCCTACACTTATTGTAGAAAATAGATAAAAGATAGATAATCGGGTTGCCTCCCGAGAAGCGCTTGTTTTTGTTAACCGAGTCACGAGTCTGACTCGACCCCGAATTAAATGGTCCATGGGGAAACCTCGAATGTAATACCGGGATCAAAGATCTTGTCCTCGGTCCCGGAGGAACATAATAAATGAGAGGCAGGAGGATAAGTCATGAAAGGTAGAAAAGTCATCTCAGCATACCAAAAGTATGTGAGGCCGTGATCCACTAGAGGTGGGGTGGGTAAAGGAGACAAACTGTCATCCCCCAAAGACAATGGATGGTCACAATTCGGCAAAGCCGTAAAGGTATCAATCATAGAATGGTCAATGTCACCTCCCGGGTCAAAGCACTCATCCTCATTTCCAGGTATGAAATAAGGAGAGTAAAAGTGATACATCACCCGCTTGGGTGTGCACGCGGTAGGATGGGGTGGCAACATAATATGAGAAATATCAGAAGACATATCTACCACCCGCGTCACCTCACCAGACCGAATCAAACGGAAGGTGGGGTCAATTCTCTCCACCTCCTCTACGATGGGAGGTGGCATGGCTAACAACGAATGCTCATAAATAGCAAGAGAGTCAGAGCTATCAATGTCCTCAATCCCCTCTTCAAAGAGAGGATTCACCTCACTAGAGATGTAGGCGTCATCAAAATCAAATAAAGGGTTCAAATAAAGCTTGAATTTTTCCTTCTGAACGTTTTCATCGGATAGTGACTCGTCATCACTAGAAGTAAAATCACCATCGAGATCAAAAAGAGGATTAGAGAAAGCCAAAGAATCGTCTCCCAAGATGTCGGTGGGAGGTAATGAATCATCACTAGAAAGAGATTCACACTTATCGTCACTGTCGGATGTCGCCTCAGATTCACTTAGAATTCGGGCAAGGTTATCAGCACTAGACTTTATGAATTCGTCAGATTCCTTTGCAGGAATTATGCTAAGATCCTCATCCCCTAGGATGGTTGAATCCTTAGGCTCGAGAGCCAGCAAGTCAAGAGAAGGAATTACAATTGCACTAGGACATTGAGCACAAAGATCATTCCAAGAAATAGAATTTTCATCGTCATCATCATCATAATAGTAAGAACGCACAAGAGGAGGAGTAGAAACACTAAGAGTAAATACTTGCTCTTGTTGTCTTTCGTCATGCAAGCTAATTTTGAGTTGTTTTAAGCTTTCTAGAATTTCATCCAAACTAGTGCTTTGTTCCTTAAAAGAAGGTTGATGAACGACGGAGTTTTGTGGGGGTTCAAAATTTTGAAAACCGGAATTATAGCACGGATGTGACTCATAATTCATTGGTTGACAATAAGAAGTATCGTGAGGGCCCCCACAATGATTGCAACACAGGTATTGAGAAAAACCAGGTGCATGTTGCGGATAGGGATTGTCATAGACGGGAGGGGGGGGGAGAAATTTGTGTAAGAGGAGAAGTACGAATTTCTAGAATTGCACAATGGACAAAATCCAAATTGTGTATTGTCGATATCAGAACCACACTTCGCACAAGTACACCATGGACATATTGGAAAACCAAGCCGTGGTCTCCCACACCGAACGCAAGACAAATCCATGAAGAATTATAAATAAGAGGGGTAGAGAAAAGAATTAAACACAATAGAGGAAAAAGAAGAATATTTTTGGTGTGATACTTTAGGAAAAGTATTAGTTTTGGATTTTTTAATTTTTTTGGTGCAAATCTTAGGAAAGAATTTGTTTTAGATGATTTTTTAATTTTTTGTATTTTTAAGTTTTTGATTTTTTTTGTATTTTTGATTTTGTGTGCAAGAAAATTAACGTTAAAAAAGAACGGATCCCAAAATCCAAACGTCTTCACGAAAAATCGTCAATCGTACGAGCGAAGCGGCAGCTGCGTCATTTTAATACAAGGGTTTTGCAATCCTATTTTTAACAATGAATGTTCGTTTTTCCTCGACTCACTCGAATTTGATTTCCGGTTTATACGTAAAACTTAATTTGTTTTTGGTAATATATATTTTGGAATTTTAAACTAAAAGCTATTTAATATAAAAACTATTTTAAAATTTTAATAAAACTAATAAGACTTTGAAACTAATTTAAACTAATTAAAAATAATAAGACTATTTTAAAGCTTAAACAAAATTTGAAACTAATTTAATTAAAATAAAAACACTTTAATCTAATCTATTTTTAAACAAAACTAAATGGAAAAACTAATTTTTAAAACTAAATTTAAAAACATAAAGGAAAATTATTTTATATAAAAGTAAATTTAAAACTAATTTAAATTTATAAAAGTAATCAAAATTAAAATATATTTTTTTTATCTTTTTATTTTCTATAAAAACTGAATTAAAAGAAAATATATTAAAGAAATACTTTTAATTAAAATAAAACTTTTTTAAATAAAATTGAATAAACGTAAAATTGTATGAAGACTTAATTAAAACTGCCAGACAAGATTTGGAAACCTATATTACTTAATAGACGCGTAAATTAACACAAAAAGAAACTAGAACAAATGGTAAGGCGATGGACAGGTGTACGAGAGGTCCAGGGGTCGAATCCCAGGCTAGACCAAAATTTTTGCTATTATTTTTATGACTTTATATGTTTAGAATAACAGATCAGTAGCAACAATATAAGCACTTATAAAAACCCAAATAAGCAAGACGAGCAACATAAAAAAGCAGAAATCAACAAAATAAACAAATACCAAATAAACTAAGAAATCTGAATACCTACGCAGTAATCAAATCAGCCAAATCTAAAACCAATAGAATAACACATAAGACTAACAGAATAACAAATAACTGAAACTTAAGCAGGCAATATACAAAACCAAAATGAGCAGATAAGTAAAATAACAAAATAAAACTTATTCTAATAAACCTTATCAGCTAACAAGATCCTAACGAAAACAATACCCAAACAGTACTAAAGCAGTTCTAAATAATTAAAGCAGATTCAAAGCAAATTAAACTAAAACTTATGAAGAACTTGTAAATAAAAAGAGAGTAGAAACCTTGTGGAGACAGCCTTTGGGATGAAGGTAGGCGTTGTGCCTCCTTTCGAACCGAAACGAATAAACAAACACCACAGTTAATCAATCCGAGTCACCTTCTCGAACCATGAATATCACTCGAACCAAACATCATACCATACGAACCATCAACAGTAGCTTCTTCTTTCTTTTTTTTCTTTTTTTATATAATAATAATAATCGAACACGAACAGTACTATATGAAATCAGATTTGAAGATTAAAATTAAAATTGACAGAAATTTAAATGAGACTCAAAGTAATTAAAATACACTTTTCATTAATTAATATAAAAATTACAATACTGGAAATTAAAATTACAATTTAAATCCTAAAACTAATTTTCAGAAAATTAAATCTAATTTAACCCTAATCCTAAATTAATTAAAAAAACAGTAAATTAAAGAAAAAAATGGACTAATCAAAATTACAAGATGTGGGGGTTTTTATAGGCAAACCCTCAAACCCTCTTCATGGCTTAAAAATTAAGCAACTAATCCAGGCCCTTCATTCATCTTCTCTCTCTCTTCTCTTCGATCCAACGGATGAAAATTACCTTCATTCACATAGATTGCCAAAGTGGAGAATTTGTGTTTCTTTAATTTGAGGTGGAGGGTTTTTATTGGTGATTTGAGTATTGGTGATTTGTATCCACCAATCAATTGCAAGGTTTTGGCCATGTCGGTTTTGGATATAGGACCACCATGAGTGGATCATCCGATATTCATGGGGATTTATTTCCCATAGGTGTGAATTAACCTTTTAGGGCAAAACCCCCAATTTTTGTTGAGTAAAATTGTGATGGTAATTTTTAGGGTTTTGAGATTGGCTGTGTTTTTGGGAGAGATGGAAGATAAACAGTAAAAGGTTTTCTCCTAGTTTGTAACGAATGGTAAATGGGGGAATGGGTAAGGTTATTTTATTTAGTGTGAGTGGAAGTTTACGAGTGGGGTGGGGTGTTGACAACACGTGTGAGTGAATTGTAACGGTTGAGAGTAAAGAATGCTTGACTATGAGAGTTGACTGAATTGATAAGTGAATTAACTTTCACTCTTTCTTTTTATTTAATCCGTTTCAAAATCAAACAGCCAAAAGGGCTTGGCCCAATGTAACATTACTCCTTCCGTTTTTGTTATATCAGCCAAGTGAGCTTTTGGCTTTGGCCCAATTTAATTCAACCGTCCCACTTGAATTGTAATTGGGCTATATGGGGCCTTTTGATCCAACATTGAAAATTAACCACTTTCTTAAATGACTTGAAGGCCCGATAAGTAAATGTGGGACCCGCTTTGCTCGAATATCTTCGTAAATAATTAAATCCACTAAATCGAACTCGATTTCGGCTTACTTTGATCATTTCTTCAAACTCGTGTCGGTTTCGCCTGCTTTCGTGAACTTGGGCACACTTTTGGTCTTTTGACTTTGTCTTCGTCTCTTTTTGGACTTTTCTTCAACATTTGACCGTGAAATCCCGTGTTTTCTCTTCTTTTGATCATTTGTACCTATTTTAACACAAAAACACAAAACCACGCGTAATTCCGACTTTTATGATATAAAACACATGATTAGGTTTGTTTTTCCTTGATTTTAGTGGCAAAAGGATAAGTGTTTACACACTTATTATGGCCTTTTATACATTTAACGCCATCGGCTTCTTAATTCTAATGGTTCATATTAGCCGCGAACCACTTTTATTATCTATATTATCCTTTTTACATGCAGCGGCTATTTTTAAATTGCTCGTAAATTTATTTCGCACAGTCATTATTAAGGAACACATCTTAATTGGTTCGTTATCCTTTTTACATAATGCGTCGGTATATATATTCACCTTTCCTGATGAAATAATTATCATGATCGTATTCATTAAAAATTTATTTCTTCACATTTTCTAAGTTTTAGTTTCGTCTGAACTATTACTTTTATCAGTTTTGCTCAATCCGACGTTTAAAGCATCGATAAATATTTCAAGTAATTAAATAATAAATATTCAATTATTTTTTTTATTTTTTTAATACATAAACGTAAAATTTTTAAATTTCTTAGTTCGACAAATTAGATAAAAATGTTCAAAATAAATATGAATTTAATTAAAAAGATTTTTGTTGATTAATCAAAAATACTTAATAAGATCCGTAAATGTTCGAAAAATCTTTGTTTATACTTTGGTCAAAGTTTTCTTAGTTGAAAAGCAAAAATTATCGTTTCAGATTTCATGTCATGGTTTAAAAGGTTTCCTCAATCCCTCTTAGGTTGTATTGAAGCATACACGAACATTTACCCCTAAACAGGAATTTAGTTAAATGTTCTGGGTATAAGGGAATAATCCCTCAAAAGATCTTTTCGATAAAACATTTGTCAAAACACATTTGAACTTTCTTTTTTGTATAACCCTAAGCCTTAATGGCTCTAATTTTTGAAATGTCAATATAGATCCCATTATCTTATTAATCACACGGTCAAATCATGTAAAGGATTAAACCGTTAATCACATGTTAAATATTCACGGTACAGTTTTTCATTGTTCGGTCAATTTAGGGCAGTCTATAACTAATTATTAACTTCTTCTTATTTTTATATACAAACAAATGGTCCTTAATGATCTCAAGCATGAATTTATCAAATTACAACCTACACACGTGATTCACCAAATTTATGAATGCTACATGTGTATTAGTCAATCCAAACGACATAACATGAAAATCATAATGTTCATTACAAGTTCTGAATGTAGTGATTGGAATAGATAATCTTTTTCGCGGACGCGAAGTTGATGATAACCATGCCAAGGATCAAAAGTTTAAAACATACACTAGAACCTTGTAAATGATCAAACAAATCTATCATCTTGGGTAGTGGATACAGATTTTTAATCGTCAATTTACCTAGTTCACGGTAATCAATAAATATAAGAAATAATAACACCATATCTCTTCATAATGACGAGCTTGGTAGAATAAAAGTATTCTCCTATAACTCCCTCAGTTGTAGGGTAATTCTTTTAATTTAGATGGTGTTGACGTACAGTGCACATGCCACAAGTGCAGCACCGGGAATATAATCAATACCAATTTCAACTTGCCTTAATGGCAAAAGTCTAGGTAATTCACCAATAAATACCTCCTAAAGTTTTAGATAACGGAAACATCTTTTAATAAATTCATATTAGGTTCTTTCTAGATTATAATATCTATGACTAATTCACAACCATTCACGGTATAATTTCAAGTCTAAATGCAGGATATGGTCATCCATCAAGAATGATTTAGATCACTTTTGATAATCAACATCTTATCTTTTAGGGGATTTCTACTCGAGTTCCCATCAATTAAGACAATGTCGTCATGTCATAATCAATCAATCCATTCTACTAGCACTATCAACATTTTAGTTTTATTGCCGTCGATAAGATGTGAACTTCTCAAAAGACTAAAAATAACTCATAATCCTTCGCAATTCAAGGATATCTGGAGACATAACTAACCTTAAAAGAGTAAGGTCAACGCATAATATACGCGAGAAAATTTCAAATCAAATACAAACGAAAACATTTAACGAATATGAATATATCCCATGTTTTCATAATTTGAGTACGCATTCGAAAGCTCCTTGGATCGTTACCCAGGTCATTCAAATGAAATCAAATCAAAAGAAATGATAGGAACGTCGATAAATCCAATCGGGTATCAACACTCGGTAATCAGATACTTTTCATAAGAATCTCACTACGAGAGAATTGGACAAGAAAGAATCGTCAATTGTCAATTAAGACAATTTCCACAGATGAGTAAATTCGACTCAGAAGAATAAATGGTTCGGGCACATATGTAGGTGTTCCTAACAATATGTCCCTATTTTTCACTTTTTGCAGATCTCATAAAATTTAATCTTTCACAATCTTTAAAGAAAATTTAGTGTTTATTACTAATTTCATGGTGGCTACTAATCAGCCTTGCATGGTCCATTCCAAATTGTATGTAGGCGCGCAACTATATACAATTTCAAGATTAACGATGCAATACTCAGTTCGTCAAAATTTTATCATCATGTTTATAATAAAAACATTTTCGTGCTTAATTCTTAAATAAGAATCAAAAAGAAATTTACAAAGATTTTCTTTGTTATGAAAACAAATAAGTTTTCCAAGGTGTTTTATAAACAACTTCATTTCAATAACAATCACTTATAAATCTCACTTCGAATAATCCTTATAGTGATGAAAATTTAATTTTTCTCAAGGGATACTATTTTATCTTATAAAAACAATGAGTGAACTGCAAAAGAGTGATGAAAAGTTATTCACTAAGAACTAACTACAATATGCTAGGGAATGAATTTAGCCAATTAATCATGAGGTTCATGACCTCGATGGCACTCAAAATGAATAATCCACAACGTAACTTAAATCGAGATGAGTACTTGTTTAATGGTTGCACCACTAATGAGAGCATTAGGATGAAGCAATAAAAGATAGATAACATCGATACATGTAGGATTTAGCAATCAATGGTAGTCTTTTCATTAATCACAAACAAGTCAAAATTGTACCGTAACACATTATGTGTCATTATGTCATACAATTCCAAGAACTCATCCTACTAACTAATGTCTCAGTTAAGTTAGGGATTATTTTTTTAAAGGATACCACAATGAATACTAATCTACAAGAGTCATTAGGTGTTCCACCTGTCCCAGAAGATCCATCGGTCTCAATTCAGAAGAAGATTTCTTCAATTTATTTCTTAGGCACTGGGCATCCTCATTAGTGGACAATAGCCTAGGAACAACCCATAACACAAACCAACAATCATTTAAAACCTTATAATTCAATCACATGAATTAACGACTTCCTCTTAACAATCTCATATTCCATACGAGTTAAATTTTACTTTATTCAAGTTTTAATCAACTTATACTCAATGCGACATCCTACCTCATTTTCCAATACTTTCAACCTTATTCATAAACCTTAAAAGGGTAATAAAAGTTCGATATGAACAACACTTAATTTCCAATCCTATAGCTCTTTCAACAATAGTTATCAAATGAGTCACTAGTATGAGATGACTCACATATTCAATTATATTTCTCGGAAAGGTACTAGTGGCATGAGGCTTTTGGGTAATGGTTCCAATGACAGCCTCAAGTGCAACATTCACCCTTTCGATTTCAATTTAAGAATTAGGTGACAACGAATCAGATGACACCTTTCCAGGTGGTAACGTTTTGTCAAACTCCACTCTATAAGGAAAGATCGTTGATAGGTGTGTAAACACCCATCCTTTTCACCACTTAATTACAATAATAACCGAGCCAAAACGTGTATTTTATGTCTTTTATGTCGAAATTATGCGTGGTTTGTGTTTTTGTTGTGATTTAGGACGAAATTGTGAAAAGTGGAGAAAACACAGCATTCACGGGCTTTTATTAAAGAAAAAGATGAAAGATGAAGTCGAGAAGTCAAGAGTGCAAAAAGAACGGAAGTCCAAGACCAATTCTGAAGATTTATCAAAGAAAAAGTCGAAAGACGGAAGTTTACTTAAAGCCGAAGAACTCAAGTCTACTTTATTGAAGAATTAAAAGACGAGTTCAAAGAAATCCCGAGCCAAAAAGTCATTAAAGTCCAAGATTAAAGAAGATTTAAAGGCTTAAGGACTAATGGTGCAATTAACAAAGAGATTAAGAAGGAAGGGCCTAATGATGCAATTAAGAGAAAATGAAGGAGGGGAGGAAGCTTCCTAATCATTCCTTAATCCTCCCCTATATAGATTAGTTCTTAATCATTTTCATTTTGTTGGCTAATAGTGACAATTAGTTCTTCCACTTTTAATTACCTTGTCATTTAAATACTTGTCAAATTTAAATACTGTCTTGCACCTTAATTATCATTTAATTTCAAGTAAGTTTTTCTTTTAATTCTTGTTAATCTTTATCTTTATTGTTAATCTCTCATTATACCTTTCTTAATCTTTGATTTTTATTGTTTATGTTCATGTTCATGTTCTTATGTTCTTATTTTGATCAAAGTGGGTTTTGATTATCTTGATTAGTTTTGTTAGTTTGATTGTTTTGGATTGATTGTTTATCATTAATAGTTGTTTATTAATTAGTTTGATTTAATCTTGTGCTTGTTTAGCTTTGTTCTGATTAGATTCGAGCATATCTTGTATCCCTTGTTCTTCGGTTTTCTGCTTCTGAACTTTCCCAGGAA
Source organism: Glebionis coronaria (assembly GCA_025667525.1). Classification (NCBI taxonomy): domain Eukaryota; kingdom Viridiplantae; phylum Streptophyta; class Magnoliopsida; order Asterales; family Asteraceae; genus Glebionis; species Glebionis coronaria. Next base: position 271,413,283 of record CM046875.1, on the reverse strand, counting down.
ACAGCCCAGCAACATTCCGTGTGAAGGATCTTAAGGGTGTTCTATTCGGAAGTATTCCGAATAAGGGAAATACCCCGCATAGGGCAGATCATTCCGTGTAGGAAGTTTATTCCGAATAGGTCTGATATTCCGCATAAGGAGAATATTCCGAATAGAGGGAAATATTCCGGATAGAGAACTTATTCAGGATAGAGGATTTATTCCGGATAGCCTAGACATTCCGAATAGGATTCATTCTGGGTAGGAAGTTTATTCCGAATAGGCTACTTTATTCCGATTAGGTATATTATTCCGCATATGGGTATTATTCCGCATAGGTGTAATATTCCGAATAGGGGTGATATTCCGGATAGACCAACTATTCCGGATAGAGCAAGATTATTCCGAGTAGGAACTTATTCCGCATAGGGGAATTTATTCCGAATAGGAATATATTCCGAATAGAGGTAATTTTCAGGTTCTTTATTTTCAGTTTTTAATTTTCTGCGTTTTAATTTCGAGCTTTATTTTTCTCGCCTTTTTCCTTAGTCGCACTTTAAGTTTATTTGCCTTAGATTTATTTTAGTCTTGCCTTAGTTTAAGTTTTAGTTTTAGTTGCATTTTAAGTTTGCCTTAGTTAGATTTAAATTTGTGTTATTTATATTTAGTGCCCTTTAATTTTAGTCACGCTTTTAATTCTTCCACCATTTACTTTAAATTAGCTTTAGATTTACTTTTAAATCTTTTACTTTAATTGTTCTGCACTTTTTATTTACTACAACGACAAACATTTGTTCCACCAAAGAACAACTGAGTCATACTTAAAACCAGTAATCAATTCGATTAGACCACAACAACGAACTATAATTTTTATACGGGCCAAAAGCCATGTATCAAATGGCGCCGCTGCCGGCTCTTTTCGTAAAGATTAACGGTTTTCTGTGAGAGACGCGTTGCGTTTTGGGATCCGTTCACTTGTGAACGTTATTTTTCTTGCTTAAAAAATTTCAAAAATCCAAAAGATTTTATTTTTCTTGTGTATATATATTGTCTTTGTGTTTGGTTTCTTTTTCTTTTGCATTTTCAGGTGTATGTGTACTAGATCTTCTAATTATCAAGAGCCCGAGACTCAAGAAGATTTAAGTATGTCAGGTGTTAACAACAATAATAATCCACCGCACCTCAACAATAACAACAATGTTCTTCCACAGCCCGATCTTCGGACAATGGAGGAGCTTTGTCAACCTACCATGTTTGGACGAGGAGGACCGATTGCGCCGATGCAAATCAACGCTCCGGAGTTTTCGTTGAAGCACCACATGATTCAGCAAGTGCAAACTAACCCATTCCATGGATTGCCTGATGATGATGCCAACAAACACCTCGACAAGTTCATTACAATCACTCAAAGCATGAAGTTGCCTGGTGCCACAATGGATGTTCTTCGCCTACAACTCTTTCCACATACTTTATCACATCACGCCGAGAAACGGTTTGATCGTCTCCCGAAGAATTCTATTCATACTTGGGATGACATGACTCAACGCTTTTTGTCGCGCTACTTTCCACCATCCATGGTCACAAGCCTTCGCAATCAAATCAGCGGTTTCATGCAAGATCCCGATGAATCACTTTTTGATGCTTGGGAAAGATATAATGTCTTGATTGATCGTTGTCCAAACCACAACATGCTCCCTGTGACCTTAATAGATAATTTCTACAACGGTTTGACTTTTCGAGATCGTGATACGATTAATGCAGCCGCCGGTGGCACATTTATGAAAAGGAGACCCGAGGAGTGTAGAGAGCTTATTGAGAACATGACTACTCACCACAAAAACTGGGATTCCTCTGCTTCTTCAAGGAACAATCCGAGAGTCAATGTCTCTTCCACTTCAGCAAACCCTGATATAACCGAACTCACCCGCATGATGACTGAAATGAGCAAAAGTATCACGCTTCTCGCTTCAAACCAACAACAACAACAAGTTAAAGCGGTTGCACCTTCTTGTGAAACATGCGGCGGTCCTCACTTATACACCGATTTTCCTTCAACTCAAGGAAATCCGGAAAATGTGTATGCAGCTTATGGTAATTATTCACCGGAAAATTACCAAGCTCGACCTCAAGGGGATAGAAATTTGCTGAGTTACCGGTCCAACAATTACCTTTCACCCGGTTTTTCTCCTCAAAACCAAAACCCCGCCAACAACTACAATAGAAGAAACCAAATCCCACCAAGAGCTTCCAATCCTTATCACCCACCCGCTCAACAAGCCCCACCCATTAATCCCGATGTTGAAGCCATCATGAGAACCCAAGGTGAGCAAATCAAGAATTTGCAGAGTCAAATTATCAATCTTAAAGGAGATATTACAAAGCAAGGAAATGAGATAAGATCCGAGCTTCTAGATAATATTCAATCCTCCTTCAGCAATCAAACGAATGATTTGAAGAATATGCTTGCTAGTTTCTTGCCCGCAACTCAACCTTCTACTTCAAGTTCTCTACCTTCAAACACCGTCACCAATCCGTGAGCAAATGTAAGTGCTATTACTACTAGTAGTGGAATTACCATTGTCGATCCACCAATCCCACCCCCATCATCTACACCTCCTCCACCACCATTTATCCCTACTCCTCCTACACCTAGTATTAGTGCACCATTACCGTCTCCGCCTCGTCATGACGATGTACCTCGGAAGGAACCTTCAACATCTCAACCTTTACCTACACCTGCACCTTCACCACCCAAACCCAATATCCCTTATCCCTCTCGTTTAGGCAAGACCAAAATGCTAACCAAGGATGACTCTGAAGTGTCACGCTATGTGAAGATGATCTCTCAAATGAACTTCAACATTAGCTTTCTTGAAGCACTTGTCCACATGCCGAAATTTGTCAAAGCATTCAAGGAATTGCTTAACAAGAAGGAAAAGTTGATTGAGCTCGCCAACACACGCTTAAATGAAAACCGCTCTGCAGTTATTCTTAAAGAACTTCCAGAAAAGCTTGGATATCCCGGTCGTTTTGTGTTGCCTTGCGTTTTCAACAAAACTGAAGAATTTACTGCCCTTGCTGATCTCGGGGCCAGTATTAATCTTATGCCCTTGAGTGTTTGGAAAACACTATCATTACCTGACCTCACTCCAACAAAGATGACTCTTAAACTTGCTAATCGCACTCTCTCTTACCCCGTTGGTATTGTCGAAGACGTGTTCATTAAAGTTGGCACATTTACTTTCCCGGTCGACTTTGTGGTAGTTGATTATGAAATGGACCCTCGTATTCTTTTAATGCTTGGTCGGCCATTCTTGAGAACCGGACGAGCTTTACTTGATGTGGCCGAAGGCGAGTTAATCTTAAGAGTCGGGAATGATTCACAAGTTTTTAAAATGGGGAAGCTCACAAGCAAAACCTTTGGACAAGAATTAATGAATATGATTAATGTGCTTGATGATTTTTTCGTCTACAACAATCCTTTATTCGACTCTTGCATTGACAATCCACTTTTTCATGATGATGTGGATCATTCTCTATCCAATTTGGACGCTTCCCCCATTTATGATTCTCCACCGATCTTTGATGCTTATGATGATGATTCTAGCTCAGATTCGGATGATTATGATGACTTTACTTCTGAGTATCCCGAGATGCCCACTTTCGATGATTTCGATGAGGCCGATACTCTTTCGAGCGATTCTTCACATGATGAAGATCCTCCTACATCACTCGATCCTACATTGGACGATTACTCATTTGAGGAAGACTTTTCAACGTTTCTCAAAACTTACTTCCCTCATGAGAGTGATGCTCCTCCTTATGATTTTGAAGATTATCGTCTTGAACCTACTTTGGATTTGAAGACAATTCTTTCAAAGGAGAAGAAACCGGTCGACACTAATATCCGCAGCACGTATGATTTAACACCTCTTTGTCCCCCTTCTGAGGACGAGGTTGTGCTTCTTCGCGGATCTTCTTCACACTCTGCCGAGCCTGAGTGCTATTTTCCCTTAAAGGAAAAGGTGTTTGACCCCGGTATTGATATTATTGAGCCATCTCAGTATCCACCTAATGAAATAAAAGGAGATATCTTTGGAACTTATGGAAATCTGCTTGCACCACTTCACCCTTGCTTCCACCGTGCTCCATCGCTTCTTAAGGGAACCTTGCCTATTCTTCTTTGGCTTGCCTTGTTCGCCTTAAGCTTTTGCTATTTGATGGACGAAAACTATGTCTTTGATCCTGGTTGATATGTTTCACGCTTCTTCCTATGATGATCAAAGTCGAGTCAGGCTCACGACTCGGTAATCAAAAACCAAGCGCTTCTTGGGAGGCAACCCATGCATCTATCTTTTAGCTTTCTTTATCCTAAGTATAGGGGAGACCCTTTGGTTTGCTATTTCTTCTCCTCTCCTCTCTTAATCAAGGATTCGAGCGCTCAAAGACATACTCTTGATGATTCTTGACGAATCGTGATTTCGTGTTCACTTCTTCCCGGTTCTATCCTAAACTCTTTTCGATTCACTATTCTATATTTATCAATATTCAAATAGGAATCTCTTTAGTTGTCTCTTCCTTAGCGAGATTTAAAAAAAGTGCACAATGTCCTAAGTGTAGGGGAGTTTACTCCCACATGCTTAAACATTAAGGACAATGTTTATGTTAAGTGTAGGGGGACTTCTATCGAAGTTAAGTGACCTTTTCCTTGTATTTGTCCTCATTTTAACCGGAAAATCAATTTTTCGACATTTTTCAAAATTTTTGATCTATTTTGGCCTATTAGTTTTTACTTTTGTATAGTTATTTTCTTTCCTTATTAAAATAGATTGTTAATAAAGTGGTTTTAATTTTCAAACGTTGTGAATCTTTTGACTCAACCCGAGTTTACTTATCTAAGTTACTCTAGCTAGTATCCTTAACGTGTTTAAGTCTAGTTTTGCTAGGCTTTTATATAGGGAGCTATAAAACGCGAAAGTCTTAACTCTCAAGGGTTAAGAACAAGAACTTTTCGCAAGTTCCTATAATTGATCCTAGAGAGCCGTTTATCAAGGGAACTTTAAAATGCGATTTCTAAACTTGAAAAAGTCTAAGAATTTGCAAGATCCTATAGGCGAATCGAAAACCCAAAACTCTGATTTAATAGGCTAAGCATCCACGAGTCTCATTACTTGAGGTTTTAAACTATGGAGAACGAGAGATGATAGAGACAATTATAAGTTCGGTATTCTTTCAGGAATTTATGTGAGTTAATTATAAGCCTATTCTCCCATCGCCTGCTAATAAATTTATCTGCAATAAATAAGGTTGTACGATTTGAAAAGTTACTTAGCTTCTAGCCCAAGATCGTTTAAAAGTTGCTCGGTATGGATTAGAGTTCATAGCCAAGGCATAACTTATTGAAGCGGGATGCGAAGATTGGCGAGTCCAAAAAGGTCCTAACAAGACATGAGGGCTATATTTTGTTGCTAAAGATCCAAAGTGATGTGAAGAATCATTTATCGAAAATCAATATGAAGGATCGAGACACACGACGAAAAGCAAAAACTCCCCAAAAGTCATGGAGAAATGTATCCGAAAAGACCCTAGCAAGGTATGAGGATAAATAGATCCAAGTCATAAAAGGAGGCGGATCGTTGTATATCAAAGTCCAAAATAAAGTTTGGAGAAAAATGAAGAAGTCGTGGTCCAAGTATGAATCTCTCAAAACTTCAAGTAAAGATATTCCTATATGAAGAGAAGACCATAATTTCATGAACGTCTCTCAAGGTTTGAAGTATGAAGTCGTTGTCAAATATCGGTTCGAGAAAGGTCTCAAATCGCGAAGCGAGTTATGCCAAGATATGAACTTTATGAGGTCCCGAGAAGCAGTTTTAAAAGATTTTGTCCTTTAGCTAACTATTGATTAAATCATTCACTTTATTTTTGGACTAAATAACTATCGAAATAAGTCAACAATGCATCCTCGTGATCATTCAAGACAACAATAAAATATAAGAGATACACCTAGAAATAAGGGAGTCTAAGTGAGTAATTAGCCCACATGAGTTCGTGTTAGTTTACTAACTTATAATAACAATGATCTTGTTTCTAAGCTTGGTTTGGAGAAAGTGAAAACTTGAGGATGATTATTATTCATGACATTTTCAAAACCAAAGGTATGCTTTTGATTTCTTTACTTTGAATGTTTGTAATTTTCTATCTCTTTAATAAAGGCCACTATGGATTGATTATGATGAAAAGTGTAAACGTGCTTTGTAACTAATGCATTGCCTGAGGACATTGCAATGATCAAGTGTAGGGGATTTGATAGGTGTGTAAACACCCATCCTTTTCACCACTTAATTACAATAATAACCGAGCCAAAACGTGTATTTTATGTCTTTTATGTCGGAATTATGCGTGGTTTGTGTTTTTGTTGTGATTTAGGACGAAATTATGAAAAGTGGAGAAAACACGGCATTCACGGGCTTTTATTGAAGAAAAAGATGAAAGATGAAGTCGAGAAGTCAAGAGTGCAAAAAGAACGGAAGTCCAAGACCAATTCTGAAGATTTATCAAAGAAAAAGTCGAAAGACGGAAGTTTACTTAAAGCCGAAGAACTCAAGTCTACTTTATTGAAGAAATAAAAGACGAGTTCAAAGAAATCCCGAGCCAAAAGTCATTAAAGTCCAAGATTAAAGAAGATTTAAAGGCTTAAGGACTAATGGTGCAATTAACAAAGAGATTAAGAAGGAAGGGCCTAATGATGCAATTAAGAGAAAATGAAGGAGGGGAGGAAGCTTCCTAAGCATTCCTTAATCCTCCCCTATATATAGATTAGTTCTTAATCATTTTCATTTTGTTGGCTAATAGTGACAATTAGTTCTTCCACTTTTAATTACCTTGTCATTTAAATACTTGTCAAATTTAAATACTGTCTTGCACCTTAATTATCATTTAATTTCAAGTAAGTTTTTCTTTTAATTCTTGTTAATCTTTATCTTTATTGTTAATCTCTCATTCTACCTTTCTTAATCTTTGATTTTTATTGTTTATGTTCATGTTCATGTTCTTATGTTCTTATTTTGATCAAAGTGGGTTTTTAGTATCTTGATTAGTTTTGTTAGTTTGATTGTTTTGGATTGATTGTTTATCATTAATAGTTGTTTATTAATTAGTTTGATTTAATCTTGTGTTTGATTTAGCTTTGTTTTGATTAGATTCGAGCATATCTTGTATCCCTTGTTCTTCGGGTTTCTGCTTCTGAACTTTCCCAGGAAACAGCCCAGCAACATTCCGTGTGAAGGATCTTAAGGGTGTTCTATTCGGAATATCGAGTATTCCGAATAAGGGAAATACTCCGCATAGGCCAGCTCATTCCGTGTAGGAAGTTTATTCCGAATAGGTCTGATATTCCGCATAAGGAGAATATTCCGAATAGAGGGAAATATTCCGGATAGAGAACTTATTCAGGATAGAGGATTTATTCCAGATAGCCTAGACATTCCGAATAGGATTCATTCCGGGTAGGAAGTTTATTCCGAATAGGCTACTTTATTCCGATTAGGTATATTATTCCGCATAGGGGTATTATTCCGCATAGGTGTAATATTCCGAATATGGGTGATATTCCGAATAGACCAACTATTCTGGATAAAGCAAGATTATTCCGAGTAGGAACTTATTCCGCATAGGGGAATTTATTCCGAATAGGAATATATTCCGAATAGAGGTAATTTTTAGGTTCTTTATTTTCAGTTTTTAATTTTCTGCGTTTTAATTTCGAGCTTTATTTTCCCGCCTTTTTCCTTAGTCGCACTTTAAGTTTATTTGCCTTAGATTTATTTTAGTCTTGCCTTAGTTTAAGTTTTAGTTTTAGTTGCATTTTAAGTTTGCCTTGGTTAGATTTAAATTTGTGTTATTTATATTTAGTGCCCTTTAATTTTAGTCACGCTTTTAATTCGTGCACCATTTACTTTAAATTAGATTTAGATTTACTTTTAAATCTTTTACTTTAATTGTTCTGCACTTTTTATTTACTACAACGACAAACATTTGTTCCACCAAAGAACAGTTGAGTCATACTTAAAACTAGTAATCAATTCGATTAGACCACAACAATGAACTATAATTTTTATACGGGCCAAAAGCCATGTATCAATAGTCATGACATCGATATCAGATTTAATCTCGCCAATTCTTCTTCAATATCGCAATCAACTAATATCAACATTCCTACGAATATCAACCATTTTGTTGGGATCATAAATATCCACAACTTGGTTTAGATCTATAATAGCTAGAATTCCTACGGGAATAGCTTGGATTAATTTACTAGGGAAGTTAGGGTTCCTTGTGACAATCTACGTCATATAAATACCTCATATAAATATTAAAATAATCATCAACAATCATGTAATCAAATTACATCATATATATAATCTAAGTTATATATATATATATATATATATATATATATATATATATATATATATATATATATATATATATATATATATATATATATATATATATATATATATATATATATATATATATATATATATATATATATATATATATATATATTAAAATAACACTTCTCAGTCTGGCCTTGTCGGTAACTCGGGAATTCTTCGGCACCGTTATAGTCAAAAGATTTATCGACATTTTGAGAAAAATGTTTATAGTTAAATGATTTTGAAATATTTTATTCAAAATCTTGGTTTTAAAAATCTTTCATTCTCTATAACGAGAGCTCTGGTACCAAACTGTAACACCCACAAATTTATACAATTCAATACAGCGGAAGACTCGTTGGTGTTACGGGATAGCACATTACTCACATCATAGACAATGCTTAAAAATTGCGTGGTTTATTAATAAAGCATTTCCATTCATAAATATCAAAGTTACATAGGTCCCAAGTCATATTATTTCATACAAATTTTACAAAGCATTTGAATGGAAATTGTTATTTAAGTGCGGGCCATGAATTCTTGTTGTCTTCCCGAGAATTACCTTCAAGTACCTGAGATAAAACATGTTAAAAGAAAAGGTCAGCGAAAACTCCGAGTGAATTCATAGAGATTAATGAAATCCATCAATATAACATCGGTATAAAATTATTACCAAAAATCATTTGAACAAATCTTTGTAATATGCCATAAAATAGCAAAAGTCGTTTATTACAAATCCTTATAAAAAATTATAATATAGTCTTTTGCCTTCAAAATCATTATACGAACCATTGTCGTTAAAAACATCATACAATACGTTTTATAACGTTGTATAGAGTTAAATAAAAACCGTTATATGAATATGGTTATGAAAAACCAAAACACGAACATAAAATCAATAATAATACCCCGTATTGCTAGTCAGACAATTCATTGTAATTCAGTGCGTATAGCAGTATTTCGTTTATTGGATTATTATAAGCCGCATGATATTGTTACCTTACTACAACAAACAACGGGTAGCTAGCCCGAAACTCAATTTTCCCATCTAAATTAGCGTGTCGTCACAATAATCACGCTTGTGTAAATCTTCTCATACATAAATTCGCTTACCAATCAATGTGGCACGACGGGGATCAACCGTCAAGGCGCGAACTGGGGTGATCGTCCCCAAATAGTACTATTATATGCATAAGCGTCTACCAAATCCCGGTAGTTCACAATTCATGCTAATGGGACTTTTAGTGACATAACCTAACTTTAATAATCCATTTCATTTCATCTATCGGGTCATTTAATCATTTATCGGGTCATACAATCATTCGGGTCCAAATCAATAAACAGACAACCGGGACAAATGGTATCCTATTTTAGTAAAACTAACATGTTATCTCCCTCGCGGGTATATAAAATATTTCATAAAAAAATTTAAAATAGTGTGAGGCTATGAACTCACGTTGATGTGGGAAAGCGGGTTATCGGCAATTCGGATGTACGGTAGGTGCTTCAATCACGGAAACCTAGACAAATAATACTCGTCTTAGACTTTTTCCAATGACTTTATAAAAATAACAAATATACATATGATGATTTTGTACATATGATGATGATCAAGTGGGTTTATATATTCTTATTTACTCATTTTAGTGTTTATGTATTGGTAACTTTTTACTAGTTTACTAGTTTTACCTATTTACATGTTTTAGGTCCAATAAGCCTATTATAAGTTCATTAACTTGTATTAATCCATTTTATACTTGTATTATCAGTATTTATACTTTACATGTTGGGCCCAAATGGGTTAAGCCCAATAAGTAATTTTTATAAGTGTTTAACTTATTTAGTTAAATTATTAGTCCAAATATGCTAAATTAGCTCGTTAATGTCCGTATGTGATATAGTTCGAGTTTTATTGGTTTTTACTTATATTAGGTACTTATACATCAGTATATGACTTTTAAAAACTTTACATTAGACGGGTTTGATCGTCTAAGTTTTAATTGGCGAAAAACGTTAATTTTACGGTAATAGCCGAAAAAGTCGTAAAAATCATGTTTATAGTTTTTATAACTTATAAATCTTATTCAACTACCATTTTTATAAAGTGTCCATTTAATCTTATACATATTTATATAAATGAATTTTATAAGTTATTGGGTTTTAATTAATTTTTTATATTATATTAGTTTGAGTGCTTATATAATACTATTAAACATTAATTTTTCAAAATCTTATTTTTAGTTTCATCTTCACCATTTTTATCATATCTTGAGTTCTATAAGGAGATATAAGCTCATTTTTGAATGGCATAAACTTCATATTATGTGCTACAAATAAGTTAGTTATAGCTATTGCTCATTGCATGTCTAACTATCCTTAACAGTCCCTACAAAACAGACTATTCAGATTGGTACACTAATCTTGTTTTGATCACATCTCACTCATTTTGATGATTCCATTGCATGGCCAACTCTCACATGTGTATGAAATCTAACACTTACTGTAAATGAATTCTACCATGCAATTTTATCAGTTCATAACTTGGTTACTTACTGTTTTTATACAACCAACAATTTAAACAAGATTTTAGCCTTGTTTCTTATGGTTTTTCATCTTTTTAATCATATTTGTCAACACTTGATCCCCACATAACATTTTTATCATCATATATTCATCATATACATATACAATAAGAAAGAAAATACATGATTACATAATCAAAATAACAAGAGGATGGGAAGAACAATCTTTATACCACCAAGATTATGTAGGTATTCATCAAGGCTTGGATTTTTGATGGAGAAACTTGTGATAGATCAACACCAATCTTCAAGACCACCAATACTTGTAAACATTTTGTAGAAATCAGCCCTTGGACATCACCAAATCTTCTCCTTGGATGTTAAAATCACCACCAATCAATAGAGCTTCAAGAGGGCATCATCATATGTATGAATAACATAGGATTTCATGGTTAAATCAAGATCAAAATGGGTGTTTATGGTGCATATGGGATGAATTTTTAGAGAGAGAGGAGAGGAGAGGATGAGAGTGGTATTGCATGTGTGTTTTGTGTGTAAATGGTATAAGAGAAATGGTTTTGGTGGTTTTATGTAAAGTTATTCATGTGTACTAGCTTCACATGGAAGCTTTGACACATCATTTATGTGGTGTAGCATTCTTGGTCGTCCCATTTGTGGGGTGGGCAAGTGTAAAACTTGTCCCATCCCACTAATTTACGGGTACTCCTCGATTCTAGTTTCCTCGATTTGCGTGCCCTCGGGTCGTTTTACGAAAAACGTTTTTATAAATTATGAATCAACGGCACAAAATGAATCTAACAAAAATTGTATCATCAAAAACGGAGTTCGAAAACGTAAATACGTAATCCTAAGGTTTCCGGTTTAGTCGTAAAGGACGTTAAATTATTCACGTAAGTCCTAATCTCTTCTCGTAAATTTGTGAGTTTATGAACCAACTCAAAATTAGAATCCCAAAATAATATTTACAGATAAATTTATTTTCTGAAATGTCGGACTGTCACCAAAGACGGTGTATGTAAACGTAAGCACGTAACGTAGAATCCTCCGGTTTAGACGTAGTCGATGCTACTTCAAGATGTAAATCCAAATTTCTTCCCAAAAATAAGTGAGTTCATAATATAACATTAAAATAATGTTGTTAAATAATATCTGAGAATAAAATATCAACCATAAATTAACGGATTGTCACAGTTATATGATGTCGAATCATGTGATTTGTGTTATTTCGAGCAATGCGGAAAAGATCTTCCAACCGTTTCCGATTCACAATTTTCCAATTTTGGATTTTGTCCATCGTGCAATTCGACTAATTCATCCTTTTCTTCTAATCCAACCACTCCCCCTTGCATATATTATGGAAGCGATTCTCATTGGCATATTGTGTGTCCTATTCGATACCCGTCGCATGACGAGCAAGAATTGGGTTACAATTATGACAATGGTAATAGCTATCCACAAGACGTACCAGGTTTTTCTCAATACCCGGGTTGCATTCATTGTGGGGTCCCTCATGATACTTCTTATTGTCAACCGATGAATTATTATGAGCCAAATCAGTGTTCTAATTCTTCTCATCCGATGAATTATTATGAGCCACATCCGTGCTATAATTCTGGTTTTCAAAATTTTGAGCCCTTACAACACTCCCTCGATCATCAACCCTCTTTTGCAATTCTTGCTGAGCAACTAGCCAGCTTTTTGCCCAATTTCAAAGACTTCAAGCAACTGTCAATAAATACATCGAAAAGTATCAAGAGGATCAGCAACAAGAGCAAGTAGCTAATCTTAGTTCTTATACTCATCTTCTTGTGCGTCCATACTACTATTATGATGATGACGAGGAAGATATCTATGATCTCAACCCATCTTCTGAGATTACTACTCATACTCTTGATATCCCTAATGCTTCTAAGGATTGTGATACATCGAGTGAGATTAGTGATTATGGTCTCGACACATTATTCGATGAGGGGTGTGATGTACCGACTTTTGCGGAGCTTACGGACGAGGTCGCTTTGCTAGTCAATGATCACATACTCACAAGTCCACAAGCGATAATTGATTCTCCCAACAAGAGTTCAACAGGTGGTGAGTATGATGATTTCGTCTTGGAGCCCGAGAATGAGAAAATTATAGACCGAGAGCTAGCTCTTTTACCTCCACTTCCACCTACGAGTGAGGACGATTTTTCCAATATCGAGGCCGAACTTGATGAGTTAGAACGTCTTATTTTTAATAATAATGACAAACCAACTCACATGACCAAACATCCAATTCTCGAGGAGTTACCTAATCAACACTCCTCTAATGAGAATTACGTTTACCACATTCGTGAGGATTTAACTTATCAATGATATTCGGTTTTTGTATGGTTCAATTATGTTACTCGATATCCTCTCGAATTGATCTTGGTTCTAAGTGGAATGATTTTCTTGGTTACTAAAAAGGAGAGTGTTTTTCTATTATACTAAAGGTTTAAATGTACGAAAATGTGAACTAAAATCAAAAGCAATTAATTTAATAGAAATAAACAAAACTTGAATTAAAATTAAAATTAAAATTAAAATTAAAATATAAATATGAAATAACAGAAAGTAACCCTTAAAAATACTCAAAGAAAATTGATTCGGAAGTAACCTTAGTTCGGAACTATTGATCCGGAACTTTTCACCCGGAAGTTTATCCGGAACTTTCTTCGGAAGTTGATTCGGAAGTTGGTGCGAAACTTCTGGAAATAAAGATTGATTCGGAACTTTTGCTCATCCGAAACTTGTTGTTCATTCGGAAGTTTTGCTCATCCGGAACTTTGTTCGGAACTTTCACTCGGAAGATTGATTCGGAACTTTGAGTCGGAAGTTTATTCGGAAGTATTGACTGATTCGGAACTTTTAAAAAGAAAACTCATTCGGAAGATTTTAAAGGAAATTTATTCGGAACTTTTCAAAGACACATTCATTCGGAACTTCTTACTCATTCGGAACTTTTTGAAAAACTATTCATCCGGAACTTTTTATGTTCATTCGGAAGATTATGTTCATCCGGAAGTCTTAGTTCATTCGGAAGTTTTAGTTCATCCGGAACTTTTGGTTCATCCGGAAGTCTAGGAAACTCAAAAACAGTAACAATACCCGAAGAACAGGGAAATCGATTTTAAGCCAAAAATCAAACTAAATAATCAAAAAGGTTTTACCAAATTAACCACGAATCATCTAATAACCATAAGCAACAAATCCCAACAGTAAAAACACAAAATCAACAACTTTTTAAAGATCAATCAATCAAATAAGAACTTAAGAACTTGAATAAAAAGAAGATGATGAACAAGATGAAATGGAAAGATTAAACAAGAACTTGTATTGATGATTAATGTTGAACAAGATAAAACAAAGATTAAAATTACAAGATTTGAAAAACAAAGATCAAAATCACCAAACACCCTAGTGGTGTTGGTGATGCTACGAACAAGAACAGAAAAAAAGAAGGAGATAAAAAAAACTAAAAAAAACTCGATGCAAAGTGTGAGGGGATCCCTTTATATAGGTGTCCCCTTTAGTTGGTGAGTGGGCTTTCTCCCGTTCTTCTTGTCTTCTCGTCTTTTTCAGAAAATTTGACGTTTTCGATTCTGATTCGGGATTTGTCGTCGATTAAATCCAACTGGTATTTTAATTTCTTCGTTTAATAGACTTGAGTTTCTTCGACTTATGTAAATCTTCCATCTTTGGTCCTTTTCTTCGATAAATCTTCGAATAGGCCCAGTGACTTCAAATCTTTTGCATCTCTTGGACAATAGACTTCATCTTGAGTCTTTTTCTTCGATAAATCCCGTGCAATCCCATGTTTTCTCCATTATCCATCCGGTTGGCTCTGAAAACACAATAAACACAAAAACCACGCATAATTCCAAACAAATGATATTAAATACGTGTTTTGGTCTCGTTTTAGCCAGAATTAAGTGGTAAAAGGATGGGTGTTTACACACCTATCAAATCCCCTACACTTAACCATTGCCATGCTCTCATGCAATGCTTAGTGATAAAGCAATTTTACATTTTTCTCATAATTAATCAACCTTGGCCTTATTCAAATACTATTTAAACAAAAATTAAGGTACTAAAAGAAATTAAAACTTAAGAGGAAACAAAAGGATAGGAAACTATTTTCACTTGAAAATAGCTACATGGAAATAACTTGCAAAGAGATCAATGACTTACATTAGGGCTTTGGTGCTGCGAAGATTTATCACCCTCAAGTTTCACGTTCCCCAAACTAAGCTTAAAAACGAGATCATTGTTATTATAAGTTAGTAAATCAAACACTTACACACATGGCTTTATTATATGCTTAAACTCCCTTATTCCTAGGTGTATCTCTTATATTTTATTTTTGTCTTATGAAGATGCATTTTTGGGACTTATTTTGATAGTTTAATTAGGCTGAAAGCAAAGTAGGACGATTTGATCAATAGTTAGCTAAAGGACAAAATCTCTTAAAACTGCTTCTCGGGATATCAAAAAGTTCATATCTTGGCATAACTTGGTTCACGATTTGAGACCTTTCTCGGGCCGATATTTGGCATGTACTTCATACTTCATATCTTGAGAGACGTGCTTGAGATAATGGTCTTCTCATCGTTAATAGAGTTTCTTCACTTGGAGACTTTTGAGGGGTACTCCAACTTTGTTGACCACGACTTCATGCTTATTTCTTCAATCTCCATTTGGGATTTTGAGATACAACGATCCGCCTCCTTTTTGGACTTGGATCTATTTATCCTTATACCTTGTTAGGGTCTTTTCGGATAGACTTCTCCATGATCTTTATGGGAGTTGATTGCTTTTCGTCGTGAGTCTTGATCCTTCATATTAACTTTGGGAATAATGCTTTTCACATCACTTGGATCTTTAGCAATAAAATGGAATCCCCATGCCTTGTTAGGGCCTTTTTGGATTCGCCAATCTTCGCGCCCCGCTTCATAAGTTATGCCTTGGCTATGAAGTCTTATCATTACCGAGCAACTTTTAAACGATCTTGGGTTAGAAGCTAAGTAACTTTTCAAATCGTACGACCTTACTTATTGCAGATAAATTATTAGCAAGTGATGGGAGAATAGGCAAATAATTACACTAAGTGAGCTTGCGCAAGAATACCGACTTATAATTGACTCTATCATTTCTCGTCCTACACAATTTAAAATCTCAAGTAATGAGACTCGTGGATGCTTAGCCTAATAAACCAATTAAGGTCTACATGGTTAAGGATACTAGCTAGAATAAACTTGGATAAGTCTATTCGGGTTGAGTCAAAATAAACGCAACGGGCCTAATATGTTAAAGATTTCTCAACTAGCTACACCACTTTATTAATATTTTTGACTTTATTGCGGGATATATACATATGAAAGCAACGATAAAAATTTAAAAATTACGACAAAATGGCCAAAGTTAATAAAAAATTTGAAAAATGTTGAAAAAGATGATTTTCCGGTTAAATGAAGGCATTTTCATGGAAAAGTCCACTTAAAACTTCGATAGAAGTCCCCCCCTACACTTAAGATAAACATTGTCCTCAATGTTTAAGCATGTGGGAAAAGTCCCCTACACTTATGACATTGTGCACGTTGGTTAAATCAAGTTAAGGAAGAGACGACTAAAGTGATCAATTTCAAATGTGAGTATGAAGAAAATTGAATCACGATAGTTGAGAGATAGAACCGGATTTCGGATAACACGGGAGCACGGTTCTTTAGAGATTCCAAGAGTGCACTTATCCCTGTAATCACATCACCACACAAATACAAACACGTATAGAAGTCCCCCTACACTTAGGAGGTTAAAACATAAAAGGATAGATACTCGGGCTGCCTCCCGAGGAGCGCTTGTTTTTGATAACCGAGTCACGAGCCTGACTCGACCCAAAATTAGTTCATGGGGAACGTGGTGAGGGATGGAATCATCTCTTGAGAGATGTCGTCACCAAAGTACAATTTCAAACGCTGGCCATTCACCTTGAAGTTGGGGCCATTTGGCTGAGAAAGCTCAATGATGCCATAGGGAAAAACATTGGCGATGGTGAATGGACCAGACCAGCGGCTCTTCAACTTGCTTGAGAAGATCTTCAACCGAGAGTTAAAGAATAAGACTTGATCACCAATGTGGAACTCTCGGTTCTTGGTTTTAGCATCGTGGACAATCTTGGTCTTCTCCTTGTATATCAATGAGTTCTCGTAAGCTTGATTCTTTAATTCTTGTAGCTCATTGAGTTGAATCTTGCGAAAATCACCGGCTTTGTTGATGTCGAAGTTAGCCCACTTCTAGGCCTAGTATGCCTTATGCTCCAGCTCGATAGGGAGGTGGCAAGCTTTCCCGTACACAAGACGATAAGGCGTACAGCCGATCGGGGTCTTATAAGCAGTACGAAAAGCCCACAGAGCATCATCTAACTTATCGGCCCACGCGGCGCGATGCTCACAGTACGTTCCAAAATTCTCTTCAATCCACGGTTGGATATTTCGGCTTGACCGTTGGTTTGAGGATGATAAGTGGTGGAAAGACGGTGATTGACACCATACTTTGCCATGACTCTTGCAAATTGGTCGTTGCAAAAATGAGTCCCGCGGTCACTGATAATAGCACGAGGAACACCGAATCGAGCAAACAGTTGTTTCAAGAATTTACAAACCACCCTCGCGTCGTTAGTGGGTAAAGCCTTGGCTTCAACCCATTTGGAAACGTAGTCAACAGCGACAAGGATGTATTTGTTGCCTTTAGAAGAAGGGAATGGCCCCATAAAGTCGATGCCCCATACATCAAAGATTTCACATTCTTGTATGAAATTTTGAGGCATCTCATCTTTATGTGTGATCTTGCCTTGTTTTTGGCAAGAATCACAATGCTTAACCATCTCGTGAGCATCACGGTAAATGGTGGGCCAATAGAATCCCGAATCAAACACTTTTTTGGCAGTGTAGTTGGGACCAAAGTGACCACCGGTGGGTCCTTTTTGGCAAGCCTGGAGAATGTCCAAAGCGGCCGGTCCGTCAACACATCGGCGAATAATCAAGTCAACGCATTGTTTGAATAGAAAAGGGTCATCCCAAAAGTAAGTCTTAACATCGTTCAAGAACTTCTTTTTTTGTTGGGATGTTAACCCTTGGATGAGAACACCACCCGCTAAGTAGTTTGCAATATCGGCAAACCACAGGGTGCCATCAAGATTGAGATTCATAGACATTAAGGTCTCAAGGGGGAAAGAATCATTGATCTCTTTGTTCGGATGATCCCCTTGATATGGATCCTCAAGTCTGCTCAGATGATCCACGGGTGGTGGGGAAATGGGGGTAGAAGGTGAAGGAGGCGGAGAAACTGGGGAAGTAGAAGGATGAGGAATAGGAGCAGGTGACTCGTTCTCCTTAGTCACAACCACCGGTGGAGGTATAGGACACTCGGGTTCCTTTGTACCTTTGCCACTGCGAGTGGTGATTGCTTTCATCTTCCCTCTTGGATTCGCAACGGTGTTACTCGGAAGAGTACCCGAAGAAGAGGGTTGATTACCTTGGAAGAAACTAGCCATCATGTTCTTCAAGTCATTAGTTTGGCTATCCAACGTGTTTCTCATGTCGGCTCTCAAATTGTTCCCTTGTTTGACCAAGTCTGCTTTCAGGTTGAGCACTTCTCTCTGAAGATTTCCCACAATCACATCTAGTCCTCATGTAAGTTTCCACTTCTTGGTGTAGAGCGGTGGGTTGGTTGGGAGGAGCATTGTATGCGGGTGGTTGATAAGCAGGTTGTTGGTAAACTTGGTTGTTACGTTGAGGTGGAGGTGGTTGTTTGTGAGGTGGGATGTATGGTGTACGAGGTTGTTGTTGTTGTTGAGAAGGGCGATTGAGGTTTTGTTGTTGGTTTGGGTTGTTTGGAGGAAAACCGGGTGGTGATAGATAGTTGTTGGAACGGTAGCTCAGCAAGTTACGGTCACCTTGAGGTCTAGCTTGATAAGCGGGTTGAGGATAGGTGCCATAAGCTGCATTCACATTCTCAGAAGGGTAGTCTTGGGTGGAAGTACACGTGGTGTAAGAGTGAGGACCCCCGCATATCTCGCATGGTTGGCTAACAGCATTGACTTGAGCGTTTTTAGCGTTGTTGCTGTTGTTGTTGCTGACGGTGTGGGTGACAAGCGATTCAAGAAGCGTAGTGATTTTGTCAAGTCGCTTGTCGCTGTCACTAGTACTAGCACTAGCGACATTGGTCCGAACACTCTTGGTTTGCACACGAGACTTATTCTCAATGATATCCCAAGCAGCATTGGAAGTCTTAGCCAAAAGATTACCCCCCGAGGCACTGTTTAGTGAATCTTGGTCACTCATGCTTAAACCATTGTAAAAAGTATTAATTTGATGTACTTTGGTAAAACCATGTTGTGGGCATTTTCTTAAAAGATCTTTAAAACGATCCCAAGATTCACTGAACGACTCATCGTACTTTTGTTCAAAATTTATGATTTCATTCCGCTAAGCGGTAGTACGAGAGGGTGGGAAAAAGTAATTAATAAACTTGGTTTCCAAATCCGTCCACGAGAGAATACTCTGTCGCGGTTCCTTAGCAAGCCAATGCCGGGCTTGTCCCTCTAAAGAAAAGGGAAAAAGTTGTAAACGGATAACCTCTTGTGGAACACCATTGAATTTGACCGTATTGGTGAGTTGCAAGAATCTCTTGATGTGGTCATGTGGATCATCAATGGTACGCCCCAAGAATGGTTGAGCAGAGACCATCTGGATAAAGCCTGATTTGAGCTCAAAGTTGTTGGTTGCAAACGCTGGTATAACAACTGGATCCGTGTTGCCATCTACATGAGCTTGCAGTAGTTCAATCATCGGGCGATTATCCGGTAGAGGCTCATTGTTGTTGTTATTATTCATGTTGTTGAAAGGTGGGTTGTTGTTGTTATTATTATTGTTTGGAGGTGGTATGTTGTTGTTGTTTTGTACACCGGCCATGTCTAAGTGATCGAGAGGCTCGGGCTCTTGATAAGACGTGGATCGAGTGCGCATACACCTACAAAAGAAATAACAAGAGAAAAACAATATAATTTTTTTTTGGTTTTTTATGTTTTTTACTTTTTAGGATTTTTGAAAATTTTATATTTTTTAGGATTTTTGAAAATTTTTATGAAAAAGTAACGTTCACGGTGAACGGATCCCAAAATCCAAGTTCTCACAAAAAACTTTTGATCTTAACGAGAAGAGCCGGCAGCGGCGCCATTTGATATTCGGTTTTTGTATGGTTCAATTATGTTACTCGATATGCTCTCGAATTGATCTTGGTTCTAAGTGGAATGATTGTTCTTGGTTACTAAAAATGAGAGTGTTTTTCTATTCTACTAAAGGTTTAAATGTACGAAAATGTGAACTAAAATAAAAAACAATTAATTTAATAGCAATAAATAAAACTTGAATTAAAATTAAAATATAAATATGAAATAACAGAAAGTAACCCTTAAAAATACTCAAAGAAAATTGATTCGGAAGTAACCTTGGTTCGGAACTATTGATCCGGAACTTTTCACCCGGAAGTTTATCCGGAACTTTCTTCGGAAGTTGATTCGGAAGTTGGTGCGGAACTTCTGGAAATAAAGATTGATTCGGAAATTTTGCTCATCCGGAACTTGTTGTTCATTCGGAAGTTTTGCTCATCCGGAACTTTGTTCGGAACTTTCACTCGGAAGATTGATCCGGAACTTTGAGTCGGATGTTTATTCGGAAGTATTGACTGATTCGGAACTTTTAAAAAGAAAACTCATTCGGAAGATTTTAAAGGAAATTTATTCGGAACTTTTCAAAGACACATTCATTCGGAACTTCTTACTCATTCGGAACTTTTTGAAAAACTATTCATCCGGAACTTTTTATGTTCATTCGGAAGATTATGTTCATCCGGAAGTCTTAGTTCATTCGGAAGTTTTAGTTCATCCGGAACTTTTGGTTCATCCGGAAGTCTGGGAAACTCAATAACAGTAACAATACCCGAAGAACAGGGAAATCGATTTTAAGCCAAAAATCAAACTAAATAATCAAAAAGGTTTTACCAAATTAACCACGAATCATCTAATAACCATAAGCAACAAATCCCAACAGTAAAAACACAAATTCAACAACTTTTTAAAGATCAAATCAATCAAATAAGAACTTAAGAACTTGAATAAAAAGAAGATGATGAACAAGATGAAATGGAAAGATTAAACAAGAACTTGTATTGATGATTAATGTTGAACAAGATAAAACAAAGATTAAAATTACAAGATTTGAAAAACAAAGATCAAAATCACCAAACACCCTAGTGGTGTTGGTGATGCTACGAACAAGAAGAGAAAAAAAGAAGGAGATAAAAAAAACTAAAAAAAACTCGATGCAAAGTGTGAGGGATCCCTTTATATAGGTGTCCCCTTTGGTTGGTGAGTGGGCTTTCTACCGTTCTTCTTGTCTTCTCGTCTTTTCAAAAAGTTGACGTTTTCGATTCTGATTCGGGATTTTTCGTCGATTAAATCCAACTCGTCTTTTAATTTCTTCGTTTAATAGACTTGAGTTTCTTCGACTTATGTAAATCTTCCATCTTTGGTCCTTTTCTTCGATAAATCTTAGAATAGGCCTAGTGACTTCAAATCTTTTGCATCTCTTGGACAATAGACTTCATCTTGAGTCTTTTTCTTCGATAAATCCCGTGCAATCCCATGTTTTCTCCATTATCCATCTGGTGGCTCTGAAAACACAATAAACACAAAAACCACGTATAATTCCAAACAAATGATATTAAATACGTGTTTTGGTCTTGTTTTAGCCAGAATTAAGTGGTAAAAGGATGGGTGTTTACACACCTATCAATAAAAAATCCCCACATATGAATGAGGGTTTCGTACTTAATAGTGATCTCTTCGAGAGAGTTTCTAAAATCCTCAATGAGGGGAAAGACAAACCTTGGTTCGATGAGCCTATCTATGATGAGGAAATCGAAGAGATTCACATTCATGAGGATGAGTGCTTTGACCCGGGAGGTGACATTGACCATTCTCTGATTGACACCTTTACGGCTTTGCCGCTCAATGATACTCATATGTCTTTTGGGGCTGACATTTTGATTCCTATACCCACCCCAACTCCCGTGGATCATGATTTCACATACTTTTCGTATGTTAAAAGGACTTTTCTACCCTTCAAGACTTATCCTCCTGCCTCTCCTTTATTATTTTCCTCCAAGAACGAGGACAAGGTCTTTGATACCGGTATTACATTTGAGGCTTCCCCATGGACCATTTAATTCGGGGCCGAGTCAGGCTCGTGACTCGGTTAACAAAAACAAGCGCTTTTTGGGAGGCAACCCGATTATCTTTCCTTTTATTCCGTTTTTCTAATAAGTGTAGGGGGAGACCATAGTATGTGTTGTTTTTTATTTCTTATCATATGCAGGGATTCAAGCTTTAAAAGATCCATTCTTGATGACTTTTGACGATCCGTGATTCCATGTACCCGTCTTCCTGGTTCTATCCTAAACTCTTGTGATTCAATACTTCACATCTTATATGTTCACATTGAAATCACTATAGTTGTCCTTTCCTTAGCAAGATTTAAACAAAATGCACAATATCCTAAGTGTAGGGGAGTTTACTCCCACATGATTAAACATTGAGGACAATGTTTATATCAAGTGTAGTGGGGACTTCTATCGAAGTTAAGTGGTCTTTGCCATGAATTTGTCCTCATTTTAACCGGAAAATTTGATTTTTCGACATTTTTCAAAATTTTTAATCTGTTTTGGCCTAGTAGTTTTTCCTTTGTTATTAATAAGTGTGAAAACACTTCTCCTTTAACCACTTAATTATAATAATAACCAAGCCAAAACGTGTATTTTATGTCGTACATGTCGGAATTATGCGTGGTTTGTGTTTTTGTTGTGATTTAGGATCAAAATGTGAAAAGGGAAGAAAACACGGGCTTTCACGGGATTTTATCGATGAAAAAGACAAAAGACGAAGTCTAAAGATAAGGAGTGCAAAAAGAACGAAAGTCCAAGGCCTATTATGAAGATTTATCGAAGAAAAAGTATAAAGACGGAAGTTTAATAAAGTCGAAGAACTCAAGTCTAATTAATGAAGATATTACAAGACGAGTTCAAATAATCCCGAGACAAAGTCGAAAAAGTCGAAGAATTTAGAAGACGAGAAGACGTGAAGAAGAAGAATGAAGCAACACATGCTAACCTCCCTAATCACCTATAAATACACTCCTAATGACACAGTAGGAGGTGTTGACTATCTTGACAAAATAGTTCTTCCATTTAATTACTTGCACTTTTCTTAATGTCATTTACTTAATTGTCATTTAATTACCTTGTCTTGCACCTTAAATTTGTAAGTTTAATCTTTACTTATAATTGTTGAATCTTATTTTAATCATGTTTTAATTAATCTCTCATTCTACCTTTCTTGTCTTGATTTAATCTTTATGTTTATGTGCTTATTGTCATGCTTATTTGATTGTTTGTTATTGTAGGATTGTAAATCTTGCTTATGTTTCTAGAGAGAGAAAGAGATAGAGAGATGGTGGATTTCACACAAAGCTAGAGAGAGAAAGAAATGTTTACTATGTGAAAAATATGAAACCACACACCCTCTCCATCAAAGGAGAGGGTTTATATACCCAAGCCTTGTGATGGGCTTGGGCTTACATTGTTGGGCCGGCCTACACATGTTTTAGGCTTGGCTTGGACTTGTTTGATAAATAAAGAGTGTTAACTAAACTACGAGCTATTACATGGAGTATCGTTGGAGTGACCGATCCTTCTTAATACGTAAAACATATTTCCAACAATCTCCCCCTAAGGGAGGTCACTCCAAACAAGGGCGTTACCCAAGTTACAATAATAAAATAAACCTAGCATACTATGCTTGTCTTGAGCTCGTAGTCTTCGTCTTTCTTTTTCTTTTTCTTTTCTGGTGAACATGCTGATGTGATCTTTGATATCAATCTTTGATCATCAATCTCTCCATCACTTGTGATCTTCGCCTCTTCGTGACCTCACATCCCACATACTTATACCTTCGTAATTCTTGAAAGCTTCAGAGTTTGAAACAGCGGAAGACTTAACTTTTAGGCTTTCTTGAATTAGATGAGATATTAAGTGCATAAAGTATAAGCATGCGGGGACAACTTTTTCTTGGATCCCGCAACACCACCGTCTTCAAATGTCGCAACATAAGTAGACACGAACGAAATGGCTTTGAACATTTCATTCTAAATCGGTAGCATTTTACCTCCGGTCGGTGAAGACCGTTGGACGATATCAGATATCGTACCCGTGACGGATAGTTTCAATTAAGTAACTTCCTGACAGGATTTCGCGGGTAAACCCGTTCTCTTTACTCGACCGTCCAAAGCTGACTGCGAACGTAAAGAGTGAATCATTTGGATAAAATTATCCGCATGATTTGAAGCCGTCAATTCATGTTCCTGGAACAAGTGAAATTCAATTAAGAACCGCACCATCGTTGCTTTCCAGTTGTCACGAGCTTGATTCGTATAGAATCTTGCAAGTTACCTACCAAGTGCTGTTTGAGGTTAACACTAGAAGGATTTCCACTCATCACTCTGAACTCCAAGGTATCACTCTGAGTGTTCTGGCAAGATCATTAAGATATTGCGTAGAGGCCTGGAACATGTTTAAATTCAGCTAAGAATTAAACCACTGTTGCTTTCCAGTTATCACAAGTTTGATTCATAAAGAATCGCCCAAGTCACCTACCATGAGCTTTTTGATGTTCGCTCAAGAAGGATTTCCATCTTCATTGTAAATACTTTCGTATTACTCGGATGTTCAGGCAAGATCATGAAGATTTTGCGTAGGACTCTTAAGATCTTTCTTACTTTTCACAGTGTATGAAGAAGCAAGGAATTATGAAAGTGTGTCCTAATGAGATATTTAATGATATCAAATGGCTCTAGACTCGATCGTGCACTTTGGATTTTAGTGATCGGAGGCTGGAGAGGAGTGCCACCATTTCAATACCAATTTATTCGGAGTGAATAAATCGATAGATAACGTGTTGTCTCCGTGTGATTAAAACAAATACCTTTTGAGAGATATCTGAGTTAGCTGGGATGGGTTGTGCATTGCATCACTGGGTCCATGATGTCTGTCTTCAATATCAAGATTCATTAAAATGATCTCAATAGCATATGTATTGACCCGGTTTCTGCCTAAAGTTGTAAGGAGGGCTTCTTTCTTTACACCCTTTATCTTTACAATTCTTTTTCATTCTTCAACCCCTTCAATGCTTACCAATACGTCATAACTAGCACCTTGTTGTGATTGTTCCAGTGCTAACTTAAGTACTTGGTCGACATTCAGCTACGTTCACATTCTTTCTCCACCTTTCCTAAGGACTACTATTTCTAGCTATGGAATGTCCTTGGGAAGATTCCTCCGGTTCTAGAAGAATCATAGGACTTAACCTATCCTACCATCCTTATGTCACCACAATCTTCATCGTCGTGAAATAAATGGGTTTTGGGTAAGTATATGTCACCATGAAAATCCATTTTGATATAGAAAATACATTTTGCTCCCCCTTAACATATGCCACGATATTCGAAAACATTTCGCATATGTAGAGATGAGCCAGCACATTAAGTCAAACCATTTGTGATAATATCCCATATTAAATCACATTTTCTCCCCCATATTAAAAATATTAACCCAATCGAGGTTTTTAATATCAATTGATTTAATGAAGTTTTAACAAAGGTTTTGGGAAGAAAAATGCGAGTCCGTTTTATCTTCATGACATCTATTTGTAACATGATCACATATTCACCATATTAGAAAAGAATTGACAAGGTTAGACCTGATAGATGAGAACATCATATGATAAGATCAAATGGTTCTTGGCAGCATATGTTGGTCGCCTCGTCACGTCTGAAGTCATCTCTTGACACCACATGTACGATTGGTATTGTTGTCTTGACACCAACTTGTGAACTTGACACGTTTGGCATCGAAGATTCTGAATGCTTGACAATTGCTCCCCCTCAATTGTTGACCCGTGTTCTATTGAAAGAGCTGTAGTCGTCGGTTGAGTAGTCGCATCGTCGAGTATGTAGATACCAATTGTAGATTGCTATGGTTGTATAGATGATAGCTTCATAAAAACAAGACTTCTCTTGTTTTAACAAATAAATGCACTGAAACGTACATTGATTTGTGTTAGACCAAGTTATAAAGTAAACTTGATCCCTTACAAGGTTTTAAAGTAAACCTTGCCCGAGAAAATTAATTCCCGTTGATTGTAGTAAAATACACCCTTTAGGAAAAGAGCGTAAATAGCGGTAAGTATCGAGTGATGATTTTAGGAAAAATCAACACTAATGACCCTTAATGGAGAGAAAGTTCGTTTCCCAAGGAGGTATATGTGTGTGTTCTAACTTGTAATTATTTGAGATTAATATTAAGAGGATGGGGATGAGAGGATGAAAAGACGGTTACGTTAAAATTACACTACGACGTAGAAAACGTAAACGTAAAGTCGTGAAAAACTACCCGAATTAAAATTGATACTAAAACCAAAAACAAAATAAATAAAAGATTAAAAAGGCTAAAAAGAAGTCTAAAATAATATAAATAAAGATAAAAACCCAACAAAGATATTTTAAAACCTTTTATTAATTAAATATTTAATTTTAAATGCTAATTAAAGCCCTAAAATTAAATACAACTAATAAAAATGTCTAAAATATGATTTTATTGAATAATTACTTAACTTATATTATTAGAAGACTAAAAAGTAATTTTCTAAAAATTAAAAGCTATTAAAACTATTTTTAAAACTCTAAAAATGATTTAAAATGATTAAAAACTACTTAAACTTAAAATAATTATAAAAATTAATCTAAAAGCTATGAAAATATTCTAAAAATGATAAAAGTCTTAATTTATGCTAAAGAACCTAAGAAAAATGAAAAAGAAATAAAAATAAAACTTTTAATTTTTATTAATAAAATAATATTAAAATAATAGGAAAAATAAAAAGTTTATAAAATTACTTCTAAAAAATTTCTAAAATCTTAAAATAATCTAACTAAGAGAAAAATACAAATTAAAGTTCCTAAACCCTTTTTTATAATTTTATAAAATTTATTAAAGTTTATAAAAAACCTTAAAATAATATAAAATTAAAAATTAAAGTTTATAAAACCAAAACTAGATGTAAACCTCAAAAATATTATTTAAAAACTAAAAATTATTTTTCCTAAATTAAAAACTACTTTTTACTATTTTTTAATCAATTTCTAAAAAACGGCTAAAGAAAAATGCATAAAAAATAAACAAATAATGTGAAAAATATGAAACTAGGCTAGAAAAGTCTTAAATACTATAAAGATTCTAGGATAAATAAAAAGAAATCAAGAAGCTGGAAAAATAAGCTAGAATCAAGCCAATAAGCTACGGCTTTTTATTATTAAGCTAATCCTACAACGTGTTAAATAGAGAGTGAAATGAGAGTATAACGTAAAAAGTCATCTAGATCAACGGTAAGCACGTTACTCCTCCTTCGAGAGGTCGCGTGTTCGAGTCCGTTGCGGGTGAACTTTTTGCTATTATTTTCTTTTTTTTATTTTTTACTTTTTAACACAAATCAGTGACCCTATTAAGCTATAAAAACACAAACCAATTCCTTCTTTGCCAAATTTAACTAAGATTAAGATAAAAAACGTGGCCTGTTTCAATTTTTGAAAACAAGCAGGTTTGCTTGTGTTCTTTGTTTTCTTCACAAGGGATGAAACACCAAGAGGACTTGGCTGTGGCTTATTTGGTGTGGATTTTGGGACACAATGGGCACCCTTGTGCTCTTTGAAGCACAAGGAGTAAAAAACAAGTAGAAAGCAATCACCTTGCACACAAAATGTTCACAAACCAAGCATACTCAGGCAAATCAAGTTGCTGTGACAATATGAGCAGGTCTGGTGGTCTCTTAGCAGATTACTTGCACACTACTGATTTTCAAATCCCCAAATTTTGCATACAACTTCACAAACTGATGCACAAACAACTTCAAACTCTAAATCACACTAACACCTAACAGAATTCAAAATCCAAGCACAAATTTAAGCAAAAAAAAAAACAAGCAGATTAGTAACTTAGCAGATTTTGCTATATGTTTTCCCTTTTTACTCAACAAACTTGCTTCAAAACTTCTCCAAACTAAATCATAACTAGCAATGAACCTATCTTAACCCTATTTAAACTATTTAACACCTTTTAAAAGCACAATCAAAGGTTTTCACCTCTGCTTAAACCTGAATCCAAACAACACTTTTAAATCTTGTTTATCAAATTTCTCAAACCAAATCCTAGCAATTCTACTCCAAACTGATTCAAGACCTTCTAAACATGCATATCAATCTAAATGAACACAAATCCAACAGATTAACACACTGATAGCACCAAATCAAACAAATCACACTAACTTCACTTTTCTGAAAATTTCAAAAGGGAAAAGGGATTTACCTTAGAGCCTTACATCCAAGGCTCTAGTGGATGTAAATCCACCTCCTTATACACCCGGGTGTATGCAGAAACAAAGATCAACTCAAATCACCAACCTGTTTGAGAAAAATCAAAGAAAAAAAACACAAATACAAGCAATATATGATTATTCTGTTTTCTTTTCTTCTTTCTTAAAATCTTTTCTAAAAAGCTTTCAAACCTTGAAAACACGTTTCAAAAACACTATATCACCAATTACTTTAAACCTCTTAACACAAATCCTATGAAACAATTTCTCACCAAAAGATCTCAAATTTTCAAAACCTTTTTATGAAAAACCTTTTTGAAAATCTTACACACAAATGATAAATGGAACTCAGAATCAGCAATCAAACACACCAACTTTTTAATAAACATAAAAGGAATTACAATTTCTTTTAGAAAACACCAAACTTTATATTAAATTTAAAAAAGGAATTACACGGATGATTGCCAAAAACTGGAACAAGGGCTTTACACATGTTGTAAGCTCCTTTTATAGGCAAAGAAGAACAATCTAGAATGCTAAAATATAAACCCTAATCTATGAAAATCCCAAA
Source organism: Glebionis coronaria (assembly GCA_025667525.1). Lineage (NCBI taxonomy): Eukaryota > Viridiplantae > Streptophyta > Magnoliopsida > Asterales > Asteraceae > Glebionis > Glebionis coronaria. The sequence goes on along the minus strand of CM046875.1, from coordinate 271,384,196 downwards.
TAAGCCCTTGACGCGTTTGAGTTGATGAGGTGTCCTATTTGATCTCAATCGTTCCTTTTTGCGTTGGGAGGAAGCATTAAATCACAGCTGTTGATTTTGGACACGTCACAATACTTGGAGGCCAAGGTGTGATGTGATTGGGTGCACGTCTTGGGTGTGGGGTCACAAGGTGAGTGGAGAAGAGATGTTTAATTGTTGGGAATGGTTTGGGGTGAGGTGAATCACACGGTTGTCAAGGTAATTTTAAATAACCCTTTGGTTTAAGGGGTGTGGTAACTGGGTTCATCACGTGCTACAGTAAGTAGTTTTGATCCGATTTTAGTGGGAGAAAGGTGTTTAGCGCGTGTTTGATTTTAAAAGTTTTAAAGTGGCAACCTTGGTCCTTGTGTTTTGAGATTTTTGGTAAATAAGGTTTTCAGCCCTAAAAAACGTTTTTTCCCTTTATATTAACTTTCACCATTTGTCACTTTTGGCACTAAACTTTGGAAAAAGGTTATCAAGGGTTATTTTTTATACTTTTTCATATTTCAAGGGCTGATCTTGGACAATCTTGATCTTCAAAGGTCTTCTTTGTATCTTTGACTTCATGAGGGACCATAATTGACAAATTGATTTTGTTGAGGGACCAATCTTGTCATTTCTTCAAAGTTGAAGGACCTTTTTGCAATTTTGACAAACTTAAGGGACCAAACTTGTAATTATCAATATAAAAGGGTTTTAAGTGTCATTTCTTCATTCTTGGAGGATCAATCTTGTATGTCTTCAAGTCTTCAAGGGTATTTGTTGAATATTTCATGATTAGGGCCCGGTTCTTTGTACGGCTTCGTTTCTCGTGTCCGTTTTTCCTTGTAACTTGTGATCTTTTGTCTTTTTCACGATATCCATACCTAAAATACACATAAACACAAAAGCAAGCATATACATGGTATTTTATTTCATATTAGTGCATTAAAAGTCCGAAAAGAACGATGAGATCATGTATAAATGCCATCTCATCACTCCCCCATACTAAGCCATTGCCGTGCCCTCACGCAATGCTAGAATAAAGTATCTAAGCATTAACAAAGTTCAATTTTTATTAACCTTTATTGAAGAGTAAAAGACTTGCAACAAACTACGAAGATGTGTAAAGACATAATGTATGATTTTCATCACAAAAAGTGACTTTTAGGGTCAAAGAATAGAAACAAGTAAATGTCCCTTAGAGTAAACTTCGTCATCCTTGATTGTCGTACATTCCATGCTAAGTGCAAAAACAAGATCATTGTTGGTACAAGTCACAATGCTAACACTACTCATACGTCCAAATTGTGTAATACTTTTTCTCCCTGCAGTCCTAGTTATTATAAAAGGAAATGGGTTACTAGCATTTTTTATCTATTGTCATGGATCACAAGTGATTCATATTGACTTATTTGAGTAGTTATTAGTCCGAAAGCAAAGTAGCACGATTTGAGCGATAGTTAGCTGAAGGACAAAATCTTTTAAAACGGCTTCTCGTGTATCTCCTTAAGTTCATATCTTGGCATAACTTGTTTCACGATTTGAGACCTTTCTCGGACCGATATTTGGCATGTACTTCATACTTCAAATCTTGGGAAGACGTTCTTGAAATTATGGTCTTCTCTTCATATATTGGAATTTCTTCACTTGACGTTTTTGAGAGATTCTTCGTATAGGACCACGACTTCATCATTTTTCTTCAATCTTTACTTTGGATTTTGATATACAACGATCCGCCTCCTTTTCGGACTTGGATATATTTATCCTCATACCTTGTTAGGGTCTTTTTGGATAGACTTTCTCCATTCTTAGGGGAGTAATTGCTTCTCGTCGTGTGTCTCGATCCTTCATATTGATTTGGGAATAATGATACTCCACATCATCTTTGGATCTTTTGCAAAAAATAGAGCTCCTCATGCCTTGTTAGGGCCTTTTTGGATGATCGCCAATCTTCGCGTCCCGCTTCAATAAGTTATGCCTTGGCTATGAACTCTATTCAACCCCGAGCAACTTTTAAACGATCTTGCGCTAGAGGCTAAGTAATTTTTCAAATCGTACGACCTTACTTATTGCAATTATGATTTATTCCTAATGCATTGATCTTATGGGAAGAAAAAGCCACAATTAAAAACATATGAGTTTTTGAAAGAACACTTTCATGTTCTACGTTTAGCATGATCACTTGTCTAACTCTATCATTTCTCGTTCTTCACTATATAAAGACCTCTAATTAAAGAGACTCGTGAATACTTAGCCATGCAAGTCAAAATTAAGCTAAATTTGGATTAGCTTTCATTAAGACTATATCAAATCAAAGTTTTGGGTTTTCAAGCCACCTATAGGATCTTGCACTTTCTTGGACTTTTTCAAGTTTAGAGAATGCGTTTTATAGTTCCCTTGATAAGTGAATTTCTAGAATCAATTATAGGAACTTGCGAAAAGTTCTTGTTCTTAACCCGAATGAATTAAGACTTTCGCGTTTTAAAGTTCCCTATATAAAAGTCTAGCAAAACTTGAATTGAGGGGGTTAAGGAATGTAAAGGGCTCCAAATGCCCATCAAGTCAAAAATTAACTCTTATTCTACCCATCGGAAAATATACATTCGTGTCTTAAAAACACTTATGAAAACTAAGAAAAAATTTAAAATTTGGCCATTTTTAGCCTTATTTGCAAAACAAAACATTGAAAATTGGAAAACGTGAGGGCGTAGCAAAGCAAGTATCTATTCACCCCCCCCCATACTAAAAGTAAACATTGTCCTCAATGTTTCGAGTCTAAAGGTGGAGCACCCCCATACTAGAGACGAAGAATTGAATGCTTAGGATCTAGCATGGAAAGGGTGATCAACAATATATCTAAAGCCGTTTATTAATTATGCTTAAAAGATAATTGTTAGAACAATAAAGGATATGTCATGGATTCGTGAAAAACTTCTTCAAATGAACGATGGAGGCTCACGTAAACAAACACGAGAGTCTTCAATCGTAGATGATGATGATGATCTAGATAACACAATCACAAACAACCACGAGACAACGAGTTGAAAGGGTACAAGTCCCCTTATTAGTGAATAGTGAGCATAAAAGATAAGCATGGGATCTCCCCCACGAGGCACCTCGTTTTTGATTACCGAGTCATGAGCTCGACTCGATCCCCTCAATGTTAATTATCATTGGGGAAGGTGTCTTGGTCGGGGGCAACCATTGAAGGAATTTCCCCACCAAAGTAGTGCTTAAGCCTATGTCCATTCACCTTGAAATTAGGACCATCATCTTGAGCTAGCTCAATGGTCCCATATGGAAATACTTGTGTAATGGTGAACGGACCCGACCAACGAGATTTCAATTTCCCGGAAAATACGAGAGTTAAAAAGTAACACTTGATCACCAACGTTAAAAACCCGGTTTTTAATCTTTAAATCATGAAACTTTTTAGTCTTTTCTTTAAAAATTAATGAATTTTCATAAGCATTATCCCTTAATTCATCCAATTCATTCAATTGTATTTTCCGGTGATCTCCCGCGGTCTTCAAGTCAAAATTAGCATGCTTAAGGGCCCAATATGCCTTATGCTCCAATTCAATGGGCAAATGACAATTCTTCCCATAGACTAACTTATAAGGAGTGCAACCGATAGGTGTCTTATAAGCGGTCCTAAAGGACCATAAAGCGTCATCAAGTTTGTCGGACCACGAAGCACGGTTTTCCCCAATTGACCTCTCTAAAATCCTCTTCAAAGCTCGGTTCGAAACCTCGACTTGCCCACTCGTTTGCGGGTGATAAGCCGTAGAAAGACGATGTGTAACTCCATATTTCTTTAGAACCTTTTCGAATTGGTCATTACAAAAATGGGTTCCACGATCGCTTATAATAGCACGAGGGGTTCCGAACCGAGAGAATAGTTGCTTCAAAAACTTCACTACCACACGAGCATCATTAGTAGGCAAAGCCTTAGCTTCCACCCACTTAGAAAGGTAGTCCACCGCGACGAGGATATATTTGTTGCCATGAGACGATGGGAACGGCCCCATAAAGTCTATTCCCCATATGTCGAAAATCTCACACACTTGAATTATGTTTTGCGGCATTTCATCACGTTGAGACGATTTTCCTTGACGTTGGCACGAATCACACGACTTCACAAGTGCGTGTGCATCACGATAGATAGAAGGCCAAAAGAAACCGGCATCGAACACTTTCTTAGCCGTGAGATTAGCACCATGGTGACCACCCGTGGGTCCCTCGTGACAAGCTCTAAGGATATTAGAAGCTTCGGCACCAAAAACACAACGTCGAACGAGTTGATCCGCACAAATCCGAAAGAGATAAGGGTCGTCCCAAAAATAGAACTTGACGTCACGAAAGAATTTTCGTTTTTGTTGTGTCGTCATACCCTTGATTATGAAATTGCCCGCATGGTAATTTGCAATGTCGGCAAACCATGGGGTGGTGTCTTTAGAATTCACTACACCGAGAGTCTCAAGAGGAAATGTTTCGGTAATTTCCTTGTTCTCGAAAACATCTTTGTGAGGATCTTCTAGACGAGAGAGATGATCGGCCGCTAGATTCTCGGCTCCTTTTTTGTCAAGCACGGTGACATCAAATTCTTGGAGGAGGAGCATCCAACGAAGCAATCTCGGCTTAGCATCTTGCTTAGCTAAGAGATACTTGATAGCCGAATGGTCGGTATACACGATGCTTTTAGTCAAGACGAGATAAGGTCGGAATTTCTCAAAAGCATAGACCACGGCAAGGAATTCCTTTTCCGTTGTGGTGTACTTTAATTGAGCCTCGGTCATCGTCTTACTAGCATAGTGGATAGGACGAAAATGCTTGTCATAGCGTTGCCCTAAGACGGCCCCTATAGCATAATCACTTGCATCGCACATGATTTCAAAGGGTAATTCCCAATTAGGAGCAACAAGAATGGGAGCTTCAGTAAGTTTCCTTTTGAGAGTTTCAAAAGCCTTAACACAATCCTCATTAAAGTTAAAAGGAGCATCCTTCTCGAGAAGGTGTGTCATAGGACGAGAAATCTTCGAAAAATCCTTGATGAAACGACGATAAAAGCCCGCGTGGCCTAGGAAACTACGAACTCCCTTAACGGTTTTGGGATGAGATAACTTGGCGATGACGTCTACCTTAGCTTTATCGACCTCAATCCCCGCCTTCGACACCTTATGTCCTAAGACGATTCCTTGTTTACACATGAAATGACATTTCTCCCAATTAAGCACAAGATTGGTTTCTTCACAACATTTTAACATTTGTTCGAGATTAGATAAACATGACGTGAACGAATTACCAAACACCGAGAAGTCATCCATAAACACTTCCATCGACTTCTCGATCATATCGTGAAAAATCGCCATCATACACCGTTGAAATGTACCGGGTGCATTACAAAGTCCGAAAGGCATCCTACGATAAGCAAACGTTCCATAAGGACACGTGAACGTAGTCTTCTCTTGATCACGAGGGTCGATAGGGATTTGAAAGTAACCGGAAAAACCATCTAAAAAGCAATAGAATTCATTTCCCGCAAGTCGCTCCAACATTTGATCCATGAAGGGCAAAGGAAAGTGGTCTTTACGAGTGGCGTCATTTAACTTTCGGTAGTCAATACACACCCTCCAACCGGTCACAACACGAGTGGGAATTAACTCGTTGTTTTCATTGGGCACAACGGTCATTCCTCCCTTTTTAGGGACACAATGGATTGGGCTCACCCATGGGCTATCAGATATAGGATAAATCATTCCCGCGTCAAGGAGTTTAAGGACCTCCTTTTTAATGACATCGTGAATTTTGGGATTCACCCTTCTTTGACTTTGAATTGCGGGTTTGTAGTCCTCCTCCATTAAAATCTTGTGAGTACAAAATTTTGGGTCAATTCCCTTAATGTCGGATATTTTCCACGCAATTGCCACTTTGTGAGCTTTAAGAACTTTTAAGAGCTCGGTTTTTTCATTATTAGCAAGACCTTTTGCAATAATAACCGGCAACTTGTCATCACCTTCCAAGAATGCATATTCAAGGTGAGAAGGAAGATCTTTCAATTCAAGGATAGGTGGTTCCTCGATTGAAGATTTTGGTTCAACACTCATAACTTCCATCGGCGAAAGAAATGGTGGAATAGAAGTATCATCACTAATCAACTCCTCATCTTCATTGTCGATTTCATTTGAAGTGAGATCGCCTCCTAGGAATGGAGTGAGATTTGGTGTGGAATTAGCAAGAATCGGATCCAAAATAGTGGGATTGCCACTTGACGAGCTATCGGAAAAACCTAACACTTCTTGTGAAAACTCATCGCAAACCACATCAACGATGTCAATGTGATTGATGGTAGCGATTGCATAAACATGAGAAGGTTTCGAGTTTTGAGTAGCGTTTATAACAAGTTCCTCTTCGTTGAATCTCAAAGTGATAGTTCTCGCATGAACATCGATAAGCGATCTCGAAGTGTCTAAAAATGATCGACCTAAAATTAGAGGAACTTGAGGATCCGCGGGGATGTCAACTACTATAAAATCAACGGGATAGTAGAACTTCCCCACTTTCACGAAAACATCTTCGGCTATTCCACATGCCATAATCGTAGAATGATCGGCCATCTCGATGGACATGTTCGAAGGAATGAGAGCCGGAAGCGAAAGCGATTTCCAAATGGAAAATGGCATCAAATTAATGCTCGCACCAAGATCGGCCAAGGCGAGGCATTCTTTCATATCTTGTATGTCACAAGGAATGAGAAACTTTCCGGGATCACCAACTTTTTCCGGTATGCGGTTAAGATAAACCGAAGAACAATTAGCAAGCTTTGAAAGCTTTTCCTTATCGCTCATCATACTTTTAAAAGTGGAAGCGAAACGAGGCATATATAACAACGCGTCGGCTAAACTCACATCAAAATGCACTTGTTGAAACATTTTTATAAAAAGCTCGATTTGTTGTTTGTTACGTTCTTGCAACTTCTCTTTGTTTCGTCTTGAAGGGTAGGGTAAAGGTGGTGTGGGTTGGTCATTAGGCAACGGCCTTGGAAACTCGGGTTCCACAATTGGTATTGGTTCAACCGTAGGTGTGGTTTGAGCGGTACTTCGTGGGATTGTAATATGCTCATTTTCGACCATCACCTCGGGTTCTTTCTCGATTTCCTTCTCCGTAGAAGTACTTGGACGAGAGATTGGTTCCTTGAAAGTTTTACCACTTCGTGTAGTAATAACCTTCATTTCTCCCTTCGGGTTTGCAATGGTATCACTAGGAAGACCACCCGAAGAAGAGGGCTTACACATGATAGCTTCAAACATCTTAGCCATTCGGTCCTCAAATTTTGATTGCCTAGCATCCGCTTTTAATAACTCTTGCTTAATCTCATGTTGTCCTAATTCCATCTTTTGTTGGTTTTGTTGAAGACGTTGGACATTTCCTTCCATTTTGTTAGCATGAGTTTTAAGTTCATTAGCAAGTTCATTTTTAAGCTCGTTTTTCAACTCGGATCTTAAGCTAATCATTTCACGTTGCATGTTGTCAAATTTAGCATCATTTGCTTTAGCATAATCCAAAAATTCTCCTTGCAAATTTTTAGTGTGAGCATTTTGAAAACCTTGTGTAGTGTTTTGAAAATCACGGTTTTGGTTTTGATTAGAGATTTGTCCATTCCCACTTTGATAATTCCCTTTGTTGTAATTGCGTGTGTTGCCTTGGTAATTACCTTGGTTGTTGTTTCGATAATTATTAGCATTTTGGTTTGGTGGAGCTTGATTTTGGCGGGAACCTTGACCGTTTTGGTTGTAAGTTCCCGTTGCTACATAAGCACTCGAAGTGTTACCATCCGCGGTAATGCACTCGGAAAGATCATGAGCTCCCCCACAAGATAAACAACTCTTAGCAACCGCTTTAACCGAAGCGGAATTGGAAGCTTATTAAGCCTTCCAATGGGACATTAGATTAGCAAATCTATCAAAAAACCGATTTTCCTCATTAGCTTCATCATGTAGGGCATTAATGCTACGAGACGATTGTGACGAAGATGACGAACCCATATTGGCAACACTCGGTGTGTTACGAGGGTTATAAACCTTAGATCGATTCTCAATGATTTGTAAGGCCTCATTTGTCGTTTTGCATAAAAAATTACCACCCGCGGCGGCGTTCAAATAATCTCGTTCATGATCATTAAGCCCATTATAAAAAGTATCCACTTGATGCAATTCCGTAAAATCATGGTGTGGACATTCATGTAACATCTCTTTAAATCGTTCCCATGCCATTGAAAAACTTTCATTATTTCTTTGCACAAATCGTGAAATCTCATTTTTTAAGTGTGTTGTTTTAGATGGTGGAAAAAATTTGTTCACAAACTTAGAAACGAGATCGGTCCACGTCAAAATCGAATTTGGCGGTTCTTTCTCGAGCCAAATTTTTGCGGGACCATCCAACGAATATGGAAACAACATCATCTTAATGGCGTCATGTGGAACATCCTTAAATTTGCTAGTGGCGGTGAGACGGTTGAAATTCCTAATGTGGTAATGCGGGTTGTCTTTCTCGTGACCTCTAAACTTATGTGCTTGCAACATCGACATTAAACCCATCTTAATTTCGAAATTCTCCGCAAGGATGGCGGGAATCACAATAGCCTCTCCAAAACCCTCGGTGGGTGCTTGTAGCAACTCCATCATAGTACGATTAGCCGTGACGACTTCTTGTTCTACAATAGGTTCAACAATTGGAGGTTCTTCAACAATCAACGATCCTTGATTTGCTTGCTTTTGAAGACGTTTACGAGCTCGTTTTGCTTGATTACGAGTGATCATAAACTACACGAAGAATGGGAGGTGAGCAAAGAAGATTCTTTTGGGTGTTTTGTGGATTTTCAATTTTTTTGTGTTTTTGATGATATTTAATTTTTTTGGATTTTGGTGTATCTTCGTAGACAACAATCTACAAAATCTCTCCTCGAATCAAACTCTTGATTAAAGAAGCCTCAAAGGAATGAAAACGATCACGTGGAGTGAACGCCTTCGAATGACTTTAGAACTTTGGTGAAGACCAAATTGTTCAAGAGGGTTTAATCACAAAGAAAACCAAGCAAATATAGTAAACGTAATAATACTTTGGGCGGCAAAACCCTCGATTAGCCTTCAATCTTAAAATACTCACAAGCAAGCGGGGAAACGAGGCGGCGCGAAGCACTTAAGAGCCTTTTTCCTTAGGGTATATTTTATAATACCCGCCTTATACCCACCTTATAGTTTGTATTTTTCAAAATCGAGCTTCACGAAAGTATTTATCTATTTTGCCTTTTCTTTTTATTTTGTTTGAGATTCGAATACAATAATTAGGAGATCAAATCCCAATTAAGGTTGTGTTTTCACACTTTTGGAGATATTGTATATTGATTGTGATACTTAATACAATATAGTAATATTTATACAAGAAAAAACCAAGAAAACCGATAATACGTGTTAAGGGAGTTCCACTTAACACAAATACTTATTATGGATAATATCAAAAACAAAACCTTCCAAATTAAAGCACAAAACACCCCCCGGCAGCGGCGCCAAAATGATTGTAGTAAAATACACCCTTTAGGAAAAGAGCGTAAATAGCGGTAAGTATCGAGTGATGATTTTAGGAAAAATCAACACTAATGACCCTTAATGGAGAGAAAGTTCGTTTCCCAAGGAGGTATATGTGTGTGTTCTAACTTGTAATTATTTGAGATTAATATTAAGAGGATGGGGATGAGAGGATGAAAAGACGGTTACGTTAAAATTACACTACGACGTAGAAAACGTAAACGTAAAGTCGTGAAAAACTACCCGAATTAAAATTGATACTAAAACCAAAAACAAAATAAATAAAAGATTAAAAAGGCTAAAAAGAAGTCTAAAATAATATAAATAAAGATAAAAATCCAACAAAGATATTTTAAAACCTTTTATTAATTAAATATTTAATTTTAAATGCTAATTAAAGCCCTAAAAATAAATACAACTAATAAAAATGTCTAAAATATGATTTTATTGAATAATTACTTAACTTATATTATTAGAAGACTAAAAAGTAATTTTCTAAAAATTAAAAGCTATTAAAACTATTTTTAAAACTCTAAAAATGATTTAAAATGATTAAAAACTACTTAAACTTAAAATAATTATAAAAATTAATCTAAAAGCTATGAAAATATTCTAAAAATGATAAAAGTCTTAATTTATGCTAAAGAACCTAAGAAAAATGAAAAAGAAATAAAAATAAAACTTTTAATTTTTAATAATAAAATAATATTAAAATAATAGGAAAAATAAAAAGTTTATAAAATTAATTCTAAAAAATTTCTAAAATCTTAAAATAATCTAACTAAGAGAAAAATACAAATTAATGTTCCTAAACCCTTTTTTATAATTTTATAAAAATTATTAAAGTTTATAAAAAACCTTAAAATAATATAAAATTAAAAATTAAAGTTTATAAAACCAAAACTAGATGTAAACCTCAAAAATATTATTTAAAAACTAAAAATTATTTTTCCTAAATTAAAAACTACTTTTTACTATTTTTTAATCAATTTCTAAAAAATGGCTAAAGAAAAATGCATAAAAAATAAACAAATAATGTGAAAAATATGAAACTAGGCTAGAAAAGTCTTAAATACTATAAAGATTCTAGGATAAATAAAAAGAAATCAAGAAGCTGGAAAAATAAGCTAGAATCAAGCCAATAAGCTACGGCTTTTTATTATTAAGCTAATCCTACAACGTGTTAAATAGAGAGTGAAATGAGAGTATAACGTAAAAAGTCATCTAGATCAACGGTAAGCACGTTACTCCTCCTTCGAGAGGTCGCGTGTTCGAGTCCGTTGCGGGTGAACTTTTTGCTATTATTTTCTTTTTTTTATTTTTTACTTTTTAACACAAATCAGTGACCCTATTAAGCTATAAAAACACAAACCAATTCCTTCTTTGCCAAATTTATCTAAGATTAAGATAAAAAACGTGGCCTGTTTCAATTTTTGAAAACAAGCAGGTTTGCTTGTGTTCTTTGTTTTCTTCACAAGGGATGAAACACCAAGAGGACTTGGCTGTGGCTTATTTGGTGTGGATTTTGGGACACAATGGGCACCCTTGTGCTCTTTGAAGCACAAGGAGTCAAAAACAAGTAGAAAGCAATCACCTTGCACACAAAATGTTCACAAACCAAGCATACTCAGGCAAATCAAGTTGCTGTGACAATATGAGCAGGTCTGGTGGTCTCTTAGCAGATTACTTGCACACTACTGATTTTCAAATCCCCAAATTTTGCATACAACTTCACAAACTGATGCACAAACAACTTCAAACTCTAAATCACACTAACACATAACAGAATTCAAAATCCAAGCACAATTTTAAGCAAAAAAAAAAACAAGCAGATTAGTAACTTAGCAGATTTTGCTATATGTTTTCCCTTTTTACTCAACAAACTTGCTTCAAAACTTCTCCAAACTAAATCATAACTAGCAATGAACCTATCTTAACCCTATTTAAACTATTTAACACCTTTTAAAAGCACAATCAAAGGTTTTCACCTCTGCTTAAACCTGAATCCAAACAACACTTTTAAATCTTGTTTATCAAATTTCTCAAACCAAATCCTAGCAATTCTACTCCAAATTGATTCAAGACCTTCTAAACATGCATATCAATCTAAATGAACACAAATCCAACAGATTAACACACTGATAGCACCAAATCAAACAAATCACACTAACTTCACTTTTCTGAAAATTTCAAAAGGGAAAAGGGATTTACCTTAGAGCCTTACATCCAAGGCTCTAGTGGATGTAAATCCACCTCCTTATACACCCGGTGTATGCAGAAACAAAGATCAACTCAAATCACCAACATGTTTGAGAAAAATCAAAGAAAAAAAACACAAATACAAGCAATATATGATTATTCTGTTTTCTTTTCTTCTTTCTTAAAATCTTTTCTAAAAAGCTTTCAAACCTTGAAAACACGTTTCAAAAACACTATATCACCAATTACTTTAAACCTCTTAACACAAATCCTATGAAACAATTTCTCACCAAAAGATCTCAAATTTTCAAAACCTTTTTATGAAAAACCTTTTTGAAAATCTTACACACAAATGATAAATGGAACTCAGAATCAGCAATCAAACACACCAACTTTTTAATAAACATAAAAGGAATTACAATTTCTTTTAGAAAACACCAAACTTTATATTAAATTTAAAAAAGGAATTACACGGATGATTGCCAAAAACTGGAACAAGGGCTTTACACATGTTGTAAGCTCCTTTTATAGGCAAAGAAGAACAATCTAGAATGCTAAAATATAAACCCTAATCTATGAAAATCCCAAATAAGCCCTTGACGCGTTTGAGTTGATGAGGTGTCCTATTTGATCTCAATCGTTCCTTTTTGCGTTGGGAGGAAGCATTAAATCACAGCTGTTGATTTTGGACACGTCACAATACTTGGAGGCCAAGGTGTGATGTGATTGGGTGCACGTCTTGGGTGTGGGGTCACAAGGTGAGTGGAGAAGAGATGTTTAATTGTTGGGAATGATTTGGGGTGAGGTGAATCACACGGTTGTCAAGGTAATTTTAAATAACCCTTTGATTTTAAGGGGTGTGGTAACTGGGTTCATCACGTGCTACAGTAAGTAGTTTTGATCCGATTTTAGTGGGAGAAAGGTGTTTAGCGCGTGTTTGATTTTAAAAGTTTGAAAGTGGCAACCTTGGTCCTTGTGTTTTGAGATTTTTGGTAAATAAGGTTTTCAGCCCTAAAAAACGTTTTTTCCCTTTATATTAACTTTCACCATTTGTCACTTTTGGCACTAAACATTGGAAAAAGGTTATCAAGGGTTATTTTTGATACTTTTTCATATTTCAAGGGCTGATCTTGGACAATCTTGATCTTCAAAGGTCTTCTTTGTATCTTTGACTTCATAAGGGACCATAATTCACAAATTGATTTTGTTGAGGGACCAATCTTGTCATTTCTTCAAAGTTGAAGGACCTTTTTGCAATTTTGACAAACTTAAGGGACCAAACTTGTAATTATCAATATACAAGGGTTTTAAGTGTCATTTCTTCATTCTTGGAGGATCAATCTTGTATGTCTTCAAGTCTTCAAGGGTATTTGTTGAATATTTCATGATTAGGGCCCGGTTCTTTGTACGGCTTCGTTTCTCGTGTCCGTTTTTCCTTGTAACTTGTGATCTTTTGTCTTTTTCACGATATCCATACCTAAAATATACATAAACACAAAAGCAAGCATATACATGGTATTTTATGTCATATTAGTGCATTAAAAGTCCGAAAAGAACGATGAGATCATGTATAAATGCCATCTCATCACCCGTTGTGAGCCAAAGCGTTCATAAGAAATACTTGAATTTAATGTGAAAACCGAGTTGCAGTCTGAAATAACTACAAGCCATTTAGGCATGTTTTATGAAATATTTACAACTTTTGTACGAACTCTATTTATGGCGCCGTGTCGATATTAATCAACATTTCTAAGGCCGTAAATATTCTAGATTTTTCAATTTTTATGGTTTTTATATGGTTTTATATTTTTGTATTTTGCTTTTGTGGATAAAAATAGAAACAATATATACAGATGATCACCAATGATACGGAGAATAGTTTTACCACCACTATTCTTTCGCTTCATCTGCTAGTTCCTTAAGAGTCTCAGGCGAGAAGGTTCTCATTCCCAGCTTGTCGGCCAAAAATTCAATTCGAGCGCGATCTAAAGCCTTCGTGAAAATATCCGCCAATTGATACTCAGATCGGACAAAGTAAAGCTTGATTACTCCATTTTCCACTTGCTCCTTGATGAAGTGGTAGCGAATGTCAATATGCTTCGACCGGGAGAATTGAACGTTGTTGCAGCATAAGGCAATTTCACTCTTGTTGTCACAGTACATCGGAATCTTGTTGAAACCTAGACCATAGTCGGTTAATTGCGATCTCATCCAAAGAATTTGAGCACAGCAACCGGACATAGCTATGTATTCTGCTTCCGTACTTGAAATTGCAACGCTTTTCTTCCTTTTTGATGCCCAACTGATTAATCGATCTCCTAGTAGTTGCAAAGTTCCACTCGTGGTACGCCTTGTATCTTGACAACCCGCGTGATCCGCATCTGCATATGCCATTAGTTCAATAGAAGAGTCCTTCGAATACCAAAGTCCCCGATTAATGGTTCCTTTAATATATCGAAAGATCCTTTTAACAGTAGCTAAGTGTAACTCAGTAGGCCTAGTTTGATACCTGGCACACATACATATAGCAAACTGAAGATCAGGTCGATTGGCTGTGATATACAGAAGAGTACCGATCATTCCACGATAAAGTGTCGGATCAACGGCAACTCCATGTGGATCTGCAGCAAGCTTAGTTCGTTCCACCATTGGAGTATCCACGGGGTCGCAAGATTCCATCTTATACTTCTTAAGCGATTCAAGGGCATACTTGGATTGATTGATAAAGATGCCTCTGGGACTCTGAGATATCTGAAGACCTAAGAAGAATGATACCTTGCCCATCATTGACATCTTAAACTTGGAAGACATGAGTGTCCCAAACTCATCCGATAAGGTTTGGGTCGAGGCTGCAAATATAATATCATCAACATATATTTGTACCATAATCATATCTTTACCTCGTTTCTGAATGAACAGCGTGGGATCCACCTTTCCTTTAGCGAAGCCTTGCGTAAAGAGGAATTGTGATAAAAGATCATACCATGCGCGAGGAGCTTGCTTCAACCCATAGAGAGCCTTCTTAAGCTTGTACACATGATTAGGATAATTAGGATTCACAAAACCATCCAGTTGTTGAACATAGACCTCTTCCTTGAGTTCACCATTAAGAAATGTCGTCTTCACATCCATCTGATAGACGACCATATTCATATGGGCTGCATAAGCGAGGAATAGTCTAATAGCTTCCAAACGGGCAACAGGTGCAAAGGATTCCATAAAGTCGATGCCCAATAATTGATTGTATCCACGAGCTACTAGACGAGATTTGTTCTTCAATATTCCGCCTAACTCATCGAGTTTCACCTTGTAAACCCATTTCAAAGTGAGTAACTGCACTTGATCCGGGCATGGGACAAGTTCCCAAACATCAAGACGTATGAATTCGTTAAGTTCTTCTTGCATAGCTTCTATCCAACAGGATTGAGTAAAAGCTTGTTGCCATGTCTTAGGTTCAACTTCAGTGAGAAAAGCATCAAAGTGACAAAACAGTGCACTTTCTTGTAACTGACTTCGTGTGGATACTGGACGATTAGGGTCACCAATAATAGAATCTATAGGATGATCCTTTGTCCACTTGCTGTCATGTTCACGAATCCGTAGATTGGAGTAAACTGTAGAAGGAGCTTCCTCTGAGGTGGACGACCCGGCTTGATTAGGGTCGGGAATAGATACACCAAAGAATGGAAGTTCACGCATTTGAGCGAATTCCAAATCGTGATCATCATCATCCTCTTCATCATCAATAGGCATGACATGGGTAGTTGAAACATGTGTTGGTTGAGAATTACTTGTTGAAGGTATATCTTGACCAATTGTTGGTGCAGATGTATCTGATTGTGCAACGGTTGCTGGAGCGACAACTTCGGTTACCGGAGCTATTACTTCAGGTTCTGGAGCAACAATACTTGGAGGAGTAAAGAATTCATCAAAGAACGGTTGAAACAACGTATCCCATTCCTTCCTAGTAGGTGGTGTAAATGATGATGAAGTAGGGTTGTTTGGGACAAGACCAGAACTAATATTATTGGGTCCCATTTCATGAAGTGCGGGTTCAGAGCTGCTTTGCTCAGAAGCCATTGCTGTCAGCTCATCAAAATCAACATTCATAGTTTCGAGGATCTTGCGAGAGTTACGGTTGTAGATTCGGTATGCCTTCTTTGAGGGTGCGTAACCAATGAAAATACCAATATCAGCCTTTGGTTGAAGTTTTCCCAAATTGTCACCATCATTATTTGGATAGCAAAGAGAACCAAATACATGAAGATATGATAAATCTGGTACTTTTCCATGGAGAAGCTCATAAGGTGTTTTACCATGGCGTTTACGAATTAGTGACCGGTTTTGGGTGTACACTGCTGTAGATACTGCTTCTGCCCATAAAAACAATGGAGCCTTTGCGTAAATTAACATCGTTCGAGCAGCTTCCATAAGTGTGCGATTTCGCCTTTCAACGACACCGTTTTGTTGTGGAGTGCGTGCAACGGATGTTTCATGAGAAATGCCAACTTCTTCATAATAATCACGCAAAATTTGATTCACAAATTCGGTTTCATTATCTGTACGAATGCGTCGGACAGTAGTGTTGAGACGCACTTGAATCATCTTGAGAAATCCGATGATGAATTTAGGTGCCTCATTCTTTGCTTTAAGAAATTTCACCCATGTAAACCGAGAGTAATCATCGACAATGACGAGGATGTACTTTTTTCCACTAAGACTTTCAACACGCATTGGCCCACAAAGATCCATATGCAAAAGATAAATTTTCTCTTGGTTGGTGTCTTCCGTCTTGGGTTTGTAAGATTTCTTAGTGCTTTTCCCCATTGTACACGCGGAACACAAATGATCCTTGTGAAATGAAAGTTTAGGAAGACCACGAACAAGTTCGTTTTTCGCCAAGTGATTAATAGCGTCAAAGTTAAGATGAGATAACCGTCGATGCCATAACCAAGACTTAGTCTTCGATGCTTTGGAGAGAAGACATACGGGAGAAGCGGCCATCATGTCTTGTAGAGACAAAGTATACAAATTATTCCCTCGAGTACCTTTCAATAAATCAACCCCTTCCAAATTACGAATGAAGCAGGTATGCTCTCGAAAAGCAACTTCTAGGTTTGCATCACAAAATTGTCCCACAGAAAATAAGTTGTGACCAAGACCTTCCACGTAATACACTCTTGAAATTATAACATTCCCAATATGATATTCACCATAACCCATTATCTTTGCAATATGATCATTACCAAATCGAACCGTACCAAGAAACTTGTTGACGAAATTTCTGAGCTGAGAGCGATCTCCGGTCATATGCTTGGAGCAACCAGAGTCCAAATACCAGAGAACAATTTGGACCACCTGTTTTCAATAACAACAGTAGACAATGCATTGGAAACTATTGGTTCCGGAGTGTTAGCAGATACAGATATAGAATTATCAGAATTGCTAACATTTTTGAGACCCTTAGATTTCCTGCGTTTTCTAATGTGAGTTTTAGCACTAACAGGTTTTACTGTTCCAACTTTCTTAGGTTTTGGATTATTCGCGGGCACTACAGTGGGAGTAGACCTATTTTAAGGGCACTTGGTTCCTACAGTAGTGTCAGTGTTCCTAATTAAAGGACACGCGTGTGTTTTGGTAGCCTTGGTACTCCTAGTTAAAGGGCACGCTTTCTTCACTTCAGTGGGAGTAATCCTAGTTAAAGGGCACATATTTCCTACTATAGTGAAAGTTCTACCAGTGGGATGCCACATCCAGCCAACTTGGGTTAACACTTTTCCAGTCGATTTCCATTCTAATCCATTTTTTCGGGCATACATCTCATTCACATGGTCAATAAGGCAAGAATCATGACGACTAGAAAACATACATTCATTGCAATTCCAACATTTCAAATTTGAATTCACAGTAGGCTTAGAACGTTGCACAACCGCAGAGCCTTTAGGTTTAGCTACATGATTCTTTTTATTCAAAACAGAAATAAAATTCCTAGGATGGGCTTCTACTTTCTTCTTCACTTGACTACTAGATGGGGGAAAGATCCTATCATTCTTCTTGTTTCTCTTAAGCTTAGATCTTTGAGCCTTAGTAGTGGTGCTTACTCCTGTAGAAGGCAACACGGGAATATTAGAAGCTGGTTTTGATTCCGCCTTATCTTTAGTGTCTAATGTTTGAGAAGGTTTAGTCCTAGGGCCCTTGTTAAGTGGTGTGACGGCTATTAGGTTCCTTTTGATTGCACTAGAGGACGAAGCTAAGATAGTGGCTGCGTTATCCACAACATTCTTACCTTTTAGAGTACGAAGTGTTTCCTTTAACTCAGCCAAGACCAGATTTTTATCACAAATTTGTTCCCTCAAATCAGATATTTCCACCGACTTTCGATTCAATTGTTCAATCAATGATTGATTCTGTGCAGTGGTATCAAAACATGCGGGCTGTACTGAATCGAAGAGTCGTGTATTTTTCTGTTTTAAGTTATCAACTTTGGACAAAATCTTGGAAACTCGATTATCTAGATCAAGTCTAAAATTCTCAGCGGCCTCAAGTACGTTCACACAGTTAAGCTCCTTAGATTTCTCTATTTCTATCGGCAAAGAGTTAGCAACTTTGTCACTTGGCTGACGCTGTTTTGATTGTAAATTCAATCGAAAATTCTTTTCAAAATTTGCATCATCGATATTAACACCTTCGAATGACGTTTCAAAGATTTCTTGAATTAATTGTTGCTTGCATTCAAGCGAAATACAATGTGTTTGAATCTCATCAAAACGTTTTGAAAGCGAAGAATATGAATCTTGAAGCTTTAAAAATTCAGCGTCAGATTCGTGACAAGTACTATCTACCACATTATCCACAGATTCAATATTATGCACAGTAGAATCATTATCAACACATTTATTCACACAGACGGAAACTATATCATGAGACATCACTTGCTTCAGAAGCTGATCATTTTGGCGTGAAACTCGTTCTATTTCAAGTAAACTGTTTTCATAAGCATCATCCATTTCATTGAAAACACGTTTAACTTCTTCTATTTCCAAATACAAATCTTGATCAAGATTACTAAGACAAGCTTTAACATTCTTTACAAACGGAATAATTTCGTCTCGGAACGCAGCTCTAGTGTGCTCAAAGTTCCATTCACCTTCCGTTATGGCCGAAGCCGTCGTACGTTCCAAAATGACCTTGTCAAAATCGGCTAAGTGTTGGTGTACCGCATTTAAGTTAACGGACGACTTACTTACCGGTGGAATTAACTTCGTTAAATCCTTTTTGACAAGTGTAGGAGACGTACTAGGAGGGTTTTCATTTGACAAACTTTGAGGCACAAGAATTGTCAATTCAGCTAATTCCTTTTGTAAGCGAATGCGGGTCTTTTTAGAAAATTGATCTTTGTTATGTTGATCATAATCAATTGTATGGAATTTTGAAAGCATTTTAGAATGAGTTTCATCCGCAAGTGACTGTGTCGCGTCAGAACTACGAACAAAAGGTGCTTCTTTGGATTTGCCAATTATTGTCATATCATAAAGACCGGGAATATATTCCTGAGCTTGTTTTGCATAACCGGGATTAGGTGGTAAATCTTGAAGACACTTAAGTTCGAATTCTTGAAATGATTTAGTTAAAAGATGAACCTTTTCTGTGGAAGCGTATTGTTTTAAAAGCTGTTGTTCCTTGAATTTAAGAAGTTTGGTAACATTAATTTCTGATTCAACCTTTTTAGACTCGAGAGTTTCGAAATCCATTTTAAGTTTCTGAAAATCATTGACCACCGACTCTTTTTCTTTTAATTCATTGGAAAGATTAGCTTTTAATGATTCTATTTCTTTCAAGTGTTCAATCTTTTCAAAACGAAATTGGTCAAATTCAGAACATGTTATTTTCTCTGCTTGAGGGACCATTTCAAAAGCTTTGACCTTTTCTTTATGCAACGCAAGCTCAGCAGTTAGGGTGGAATTCGTATCTACGGATTGTCTGAGGGCCATATGCATTTGATCAATAATATGTTTAGGCACCATGACCAAATCATGTTGAGCATAAGATTCCATACCCGTCGTAGCATTTGGTTGAGGTTCACTCAAATGTGTAGGTTTGGGTACCACATCATTTGAATTACTAGTTCCCGAATGCTGTTCGAGGTTGTCATTTTCATGCCCAACTTGATGTTGGTTATCATCAATGTTATTAGATGTGGTTGGTACCTCACTGATGACATCAGAACCGTAGTGAGAGAGATTAGCAACGAGAGCAGCTTGGGCAGAGTGAATGTCATCACAATCCGAATCGTATGCATCAAGATCGTCCGCTTGATAAGCTGCATTAGAAGTGGAAACGACTGCAATGCCTTCAGTATCTGCTGCCCCTAGGTCTGCAAGAAATGCTAACTCCTCTGAATCCAAAATCTTCCCCTTAGACTGAGCATCAACCAAATAAATCTTCTCACGAAACCATGCATCATCCCTCCTCCTTTTCGGCTGAGTGCATTCCCTAGCCATATGACCTTGTCCTCGGCAATTGTAGCAAGTCACAACCTTTTTAGGACCACTAGGACTTCCATTTCCATTAGCTTGAGAATTCACAGCTTGATTGTTCCCAGTCCTTATAGGAGGTCCATATGAATTTTGCCTTCCCTGAATAGGTTGCACCGTCACTTGACCATCTTGAACAGTGGCTTGTTGTCGAGGATTTGAAGAGGTGCGGAGCTGATTGTTTGTTGGTGGAAATCCTCTAGTAGCAACAAGTTTTGACAAGTAAGCAGTGAGATGGTTTAGAACATCAGCTGGCGTATCATTTGGATTAAAGACCGGTGCTTGGATTGGTGGAAGTTCATTAGAGTAAAAAGCCTGTGCTGGTTGTGCTTCTATTGGAAAATATCCTTGCTGAGGAGTATAGCCCATTGGAGAAGTGTTGGCTTGTGACGGTGATGTCTGATATTGTGGTTGCTGCGGAAAAGATTGTTGATGAACACCTTGTTGATATGCTTGCTGTGGCATCACTAGTGGTGGATAAGATGGTTGTTGTGGTTGCTGATAGTTGTGTGGTGGTGTCTGCTGCAAGTATGATGGTTGCTGATAAGTATAAGCCATGTTTTGTTGAGAAGCATACATTGCAAGTGGATCATGAACTTGAGGTATAGACAACCGAGCCTCGATCACATGGCATTCGTGTTGTTGAAGAAAAGCTTGAAGTTGATCCACATTGGTGTTATGCAAGTCCTTAGCCAATTTAACATCCGTCACGTATTTTTTCCATTCTGAAGGAAGAGTGTTCAAATACTTGGTGTTCAATTGAAAGGTAGGAATTGTCATGCCATAGATATTGAGCTCATTCAACAATAGGGTAAATCTCAGATAGTAATCATTGAGAGTCTCCCCTGGCACATAGGCAAACTTATCAAAAGTATCATAAAGCTTACACTCTCGTTCTTGTTTGGTTAACGAGGTGCCTTGCATTAGAACACGAATTCTATCCCATAACTCTTTGGCAACTTTATGTTTGCTGACGAGTTTGTAGACATCTGGAGGAAGGTCTTGGAGAATGATGTTTGTAGCATACTTATCACATTTATCTTGAATCTTCATATCTCTAGTCAACTCACCCGTTGTGCGAGGACGAGTAGTCGTACCTTCCGTCACTGTACCATAATCTAATGGTCCATTGAGCACCGATGCCCAAATTAGATGTCCATTCTCCTTGTTCAACATATAAAGTTCCATTCGGGAAGCCCATTCCTCATACATAGTCTTCACCAACATTGGTGGACGATTATCCGTACCCGAGAGGATGGACTTATCCGTAAGAGATGTGTACTCCATTTCAATAAGTTAAGATTTACAAACGTTGATCGATCAATGAAAGAAAGTAAATGTGTTTGTTGTTGTGAGTTGAAGTCGAGAAACAATGTTAAAATCCCCTAAAAAATGTTCTCGAAATTTTTTAAGGAATAATTTTGTTATCGGAATAGTGATCGGAATAGTGATCGGAATGATGATCGGAATGAGTTATCGGAAAACCTAATCAGAATACTTAATCTGAATACCAATCTGAATACCAATCTGAATACCAATCGGAATACCAATCTGAATACCAATCGGAATGCTGTGATCGGAATACCAATCTGAATACCAATCGGAATGCTGTGATCGGAATACCAAATCTGAATACCAATCTGAATACCAATCTGAATACCAATCGGAATACCAATCTGAATACCAATCGGAATGCTGTGATCGGAATACCAATCTGAATACCAATCGGAATGCTGTGATCGGAATACCAAATCTGAATACCAATCTGAATACCAATCTGAATACCAATCGGAATACCAATCTGAATACCAATCGGAATGCTGTGATCGGAATACCTAAACCCTATTCCGATTACACTGATCGGAATGTACTATAAACCCCTTTCCGATGACCAGATCGGAATAATTTCCACTTTTCTCGGACAAAACTCAACCAATTCGTGATTTTAAGCCAAAAAATGATCAAAACACCCAAAATTTTTGTGTTTTTAGCCAAAGTAACTATACCAAATCCCTACCACAACTATGTAGAAGATTTGTATCAAGAAAAAACCATCAAAAACACAAAAAAAATTTTGGACGTGTGAAAATGGATCAAAAATGGCGTATGAATCAAGAACACAAACACATGAACAATACAATCATCCCATGGCTCTTGATACCATTTGTAGGATTGTAAATCTTGCTTATGTTTCTAGAGAGAGAAAGAGATAGAGAGATGGTGGATTTCACACAAAGCTAGAGAGAGAAAGAAATGTTTACTATGTGAAAAATATGAAACCACACACCCTCTCCATCAAAGGAGAGGGTTTATATACCCAAGCCTTGTGATGGGCTTGGGCTTACATTGTTGGGCCGGCCTACACATGTTGTAGGCTTGGCTTGGACTTGTTTGATAAATAAAGAGTGTTAACTAAACTACGAGCTATTACATGGAGTATCGTTGGAGTGACCGATCCTTCTTAATACGTAAAACGTATTTCCAACAGTTATGTTTTTATGTTTTTGATTGTGTTTGCTTATTGATTTTATAGCTTATTGTGTGCTTTTCTTAATTTTAATTAAGTGCTAATTAGTTAATTTTTTATAAAAAGTGGTTTTTAAATATTTTTAATATTTAGTGTTTTTAAAAGTTTTTTAATTTTGGCTTAATAGCTTTTTCTTAAAGTCAAATTGGTTAAGTTTTTAGTTGAGTACTTATTTGTTTTTAGCTTATTTTTACTTTGTGCTTATTAAGTTTCTTATCCGGGTTTTGCTTAAAACCCTCATATTCCGGATAACCAAGAGCTCAACATTCCGAATTAGTACCTTGTCAAATATTCCGGATAAGCAGGTTAACCCCAAATTCCGGATAAGCTGTCTATTTAACATTCCGGATATGTCCTACATCTCCAATTCTGGATAAGGGTATTGTGACAAACTCCGGATAAGGTGTCAAAGTCGTATTCCGGATAAGCGTGGAGTAGTAGATTCCGGATAAGGTGTTTAACAACGAATTCCAGATAAGGTTCACAGTTCCGGATAACATACTTGTGAAGTTATTCCGGATAACAAGCTTGTGAAAATTCCGGATAAGCCGCAGGACAACACTTATTCCGGATAGAGGTAACATCATTTCTTCCGGATATGGTTCGGTTTAACAGATTCCGGATAAAGCAAATCAAGGATTCCATATAAGCAAACTGACACTAATTCCGGATAGAGGTAAGAAGAACTTGTTCTGGATAAAGGTGACAGTTTTTCCCGATAGGTTATTGAAGACATTTATTCGGGATAAGAGTAAGTTTTGTTATTCCGGATAATGATAGTATCTCGGGTTCCGACTTAGGTTTGTTTATTCCCTGTTTTATTTTCAAGCATTTATTTTTCCCGCCATTTTTCTTTAAGTGTTATTTTAATTGTTTCTCTTTATTTTAAATTTCAAGTTTACATTGTTATTACATTGTCAAATTTACTTTTCGTCGAGCTTTAATTTTTGTCATTTAATTAAATTACCTTTAAAAGTTTTAATATTTTGCACCATTTACTTTTTAATCAGTTTTAGCTTTAATTACCTGTCATTTACTTTAAAGTCTTGCAATCTAATTTTAATACAACGACCAATGAATCTATTGTTTTCCACCAAAAGACGACTGAGTCGCACTTTCTACTTTTATCAATTCGAAAAGACTAGAACAACGATATTTTTAACTGAGTAAAATCTAGTTATTAAATGGCGCCGCTGCCGGCTCTTTTCGTAAAGATTAACGGTTTTCTGTGACAGATGCATTGAATTTTGGGATCCGTTCACTCGTGAACGTTATTTTTCTTGCTCAACAATTTTCAAAAATCCAAAAAGATTTTTATTTTTATTTTTACACGTACATATATATTCTCTATTTCTTTGGTATCTTTTTCTTTTTCTTTTGCAGGTGCATGCGTACTAGATCTTCAACTTATTCTGAGCCCGAGACTCGTGAAGATTTAGATATGGCTGGCTTGCACAACAACAATAATCCACCCCACCCCAACATGAATAACAACAACAATGTTCCCCCACCCGACATTCAAACAATGGAGGAGCTGTGTCAACCTACGATGAATGGACGAGGAGGACCGATTGCACCGATGCAAATCACGGCTCCGGAGTTTTCGTTGAAGCATCACATGATCCAAAAAGTTCAAAACACTTGTCCATTTCGCGGATTACCGGATGATGATGCCAACAAACACCTCGACAAATTCATTACCATAACTCAAAGCATGAAGTTGCCCGGTGTCACTATGGATTTTCTTCGCCTTCACCTATTTCCACACACCTTATTCCACCATGCCAAAAAATGGTTTGATCGTTTTCCGAAGAATTCAGTTCATACTTGGGATGAGATGACTCAACGATTTTTGTCGCGCTACTTTCCACCATCCATGGCCACGAGCCTTCGAAATCAAATTAGTGGAGTTACTCAAGAACCTGATGAATCACTTTTTGATGCTTGGGAACGATATAATATTTTGATTGATTGATGTCCAACCCACAACATGCTCCCCGTCACCTTAATTGATACTTTCTACAACGGTTTAACTTTTCGTGATCGTGATACGATTAATGCAGCCGCCGGTGGCACATTTATGAAAAGAAGACCCGAGGAGTGTAGAGACCTTATCGAGAACATGACTACTCATCACAAAAATTGGGATTCATCAGCATCCTCAAGATCAAACCCGAAAGTCAATGTTTCTTCTACTTCTTCAATCCCTGATATCACCGAATTGACCCGCGCAATGGTCAAAATGAGAAAAAAACATGCAACTTTTGGCTACGAATCAACAACAACAAGTTAAAGTTGTAGCAACTTCTTATGAGACTTGCGGGGGTCCTCATTTATACACTGATTTTCCTTCTACTCATGATAATCCGGAAAACGTGTATGCGGCTTATGGTAACTGTTCAACGTAAATCTATCAAGCCCGACCTCAAGGTGATCGTAACTTGCTAAGTTACCGTTCGAACAACTTTCTTGCACCCGGTTTTTCTCCTCAAAACCACAACCCCAACAACTACAATATAAGCAACCCAAACCCACCTCGAGCTTCTATTCCTTATCACCCACCCGCTCAACAAGCCCCACCCATTAATCAAGATGTGGAAATTTTCATGAGGACCAAAGGAGAGCAAATTAAGAATCTGCAAAGCCAAATTATCAACTTGAAAGGAGATATCACTAAGCAAGGTAATGATATTAGATCCGAGCTTTGACATGATATACAAACCTCTTTTAGCACTCAAACAAATGATTTGAAGAATATGCTGGCTAGTTTCTTACCAACTACTCAACCCTCTACTTTGGGCTCTCTTCCCTCAAATACCGTCACCAACCCAAGAGCGAATGTGAGTGCTATTACTACACGCAGTGGAGCAACCTTAGTAGGACCATCTATCCCTCCCCCAGTTACTCCATCTACACCTCTTCCACCACCATTTATACCTCCTACTCCCACGCCTAGTACGAGTTCTCCATTACCGTCTCCACCTATGCATGAAGAAGTACCCAAGAAAAACCCTTCACCCACCCCAACTTCCACCTATAAACCCAACATCCCATATCCTTCTCGGTTAGACAAGAGCATATTGCTTACTAAAGAGGATGCTCAAATCACTTCTTTTATGAAGCTGATCTCTCAAATGAATTTCAACATTAGCCTCGTTGAAGCACTTGTCCAAATGCCGAAATTTGTGAAAGCATTCAAGGAATTGCTTAACAAGAAGGAAAAGATGGCTGAGTTTGTCAACACACGCTTGAATGAGAATTGTTCTACAATCCTTCTTAAAGAACTTCCGGAAAAACTTGGAGATCCCGGTAGTTTTGTGTTGCCTTGCATTTTTAACAAAACCGAAGAATTTTCTGGCTTAGCTGATCTCGGGGAAAGTATAAATCTGATGCCTTTAAGTGTCTGGAAAAAACTATCATTACTCGACCTTACACCAACAAAAATGACTCTTGAGCTAGCAAATCGCACTCTCGCTTACCCCGTTGGTATTGCCGAAGATGTGTTTGTTAAAATTGGCACCTTCACTTTTCCGGTCGATTTTGTTGTTGTTGATTATGAAATGGACCCTCGTATTCCGTTAATAGTTGGTCGGCCATTCTTGAGAACCGGAAAAGCCTTAGTCGATGTTGCCGAAGGTGAGTTAATCTTAAGAGTCGGGAATGACGCACAAGTTTCTACAATGGGAAAGATCACAACAAAACCCAGTGGAAGAGAATCAGCGAATATGATTAATGTGCTTAATGATTTTGTCATCTAGAACAATCCTCTTTTCGATTCTTGCTATGATAATCCACTGTTCCAAGATGATGTGGATGATTCTCTCTCCAATTTAGATCATCCACCAATTCATGAGTCTCCTCAAATTTATGATCACTATGATGATGATTCTAGTTCTGACATGGATGATTTTGATGATTTTTCTTCTGAGTATAAAGACATGCCAACATATGATGATTTTTATTTTGACGATGTCGATACTTTCTCGAGTGATTCTTCACATGATGACCTTGCACCTACTTTTGATGAAGATCCTCCGCCAACAATACTTGATCCTACTTTGGAAGACTACTCATTTGAGTAAGATTTTGCTACTTTTTTCAACACTTACTTCCCAAATGAGAGTGATTCTCCTCCTTTGGACTTTGATGATTATTGTCTTTATCCTCCTTTGGATATGAAGAAACCCGTTTCAAAGGAGAAGAAGCCAGACGACATCGATATCCGCAATACTTATGTCTTGACACCTCTCTATCCCCCTTTTAAGGATGAGATTGTGCGATTTATGAGCGGATCCTCTTCAAGGTCTACCGAGCCTGAGTGTTATTTTCCCCTAAAGGAAAAGGTGTTCGATCCCGGTATTGCAATTTTTAAGCCATCTCAGTATCCATCTGATGAAATAAAAGGAAAGATTTTTGGAACTTGTGGAGATATGCTTGCACCTCTTCACCCTTACTACCACGGTGCTCAACAACTGCTTAAGGGAACCTTGCCTACTCTTCTTTGGCTTGCCTTGTTCTCCTTAAGCTTGTGTTACTTGATGGATGAAAACCATGTACTTGATCCCGGTGGATATGTTTCAAGCTTCTTCCTATGCTAATCAAGGTCGAGTCAGGCTCACGACTCGGTTAACAAAAACAACCGCTTCTCGGGAGGCAACCCGAGTATCTATCCTTTTTCTTTTATTTTTATAATAAGTGTAGGGGTAGACCCTAGTATGTGTATGTTTTTTTCTTTCTTATCATGTGCAGGGATTCGAGCTTTCAAAGATACATTCTTGATGACTTTTGACGACCCGTGATTCCATGTACCCATCTTCCCGGTTCTATCCTAAACTGTTTTGATTCACTATTTTATATTCTTCAATATTAAAATAGGAATCAGTTTAGTTGTCCTTTCCTTAGCAAGATTTAAACAAAGTGCACAATGTCCTAAGTGTAGGGGAGTTTACTCCCACATGCTTAAACATTGAGGGTAATGTTTATATTAAGTGTAGGGGGAATTCTATCGAAGTTAAGTGGGATTTTCTTTAGATATGTCCTCATTTTAACTGGAAAATCTAATTTTTCGACATTTTTCAGCATTTTTGATCTATTTTGGCCTAGTTTTATTTACCTTTGTATAGTTATTTTCTTTCTTTGTTAGAATAAATTATAATAAAGTGGTTTTAATTTTCCAATGTTGTGAATCTTTTGACTCAACCCGAGTTTAATTATCCAAGTTTACTCTAGCTAGTATCCTTAACGTGTGTAAGTCAAGTTTTTCTAGGCTTTTATATAGGGAACTTTAAAACGTGAAAGTCTTAACTCTTACGGGTTAAGAACACGAACTTTTCACAAGTTCCTATAATTGATCCTAGAAAGTCGTTTATCAAGGGAACTTTAAAATGCGAATTCTAAACTTGAAAAAGTCTAAGTTGCAAGATCCTATAGATGACTTGAAAACCCAAAACTTTGATTTAATAGGCCAAGCATCCACGAGTCTCATTCCTTGAGATTTTAAATTGTGGAGAACGAGAGATGATAGAGTCAATTATAAGTTTGGTATTCTTTCATGAATTTATGTGAGTTGATTATAAGCTTTTTCTCCTATTGATTGCTAATAAAATTAATTGCAATAAATAAGGTCGTACGATTTGAAAGGTTACTTAGCTTCTAGCCCAAGATCGTTTAAAAGTTGCTCGGTATTAATTAGAGTTCATAGCCAAGGCATAACTTATTGAAGCGGGATGCGAAGATTGGCGAGTCCGAAAAGGCCCTAACAAGGCATGAGGGCTACATTTTGTTGCTAAAGATCCTAAGTGATGTGAAGAATCATTTATTAAAAATCAATATGAAGGATCGAGACACACGACGAAAAGCAAATACTCCCCTAAAGATCATGGAGAAGTCTATCCATAAAGGCCCTAACAAGGTATGAGGATAAATAGATCCAAGTCCCAAAAGGTGGCGGATCCTTGTATATAAAAATCCCAAATAAAGATTGGAGAAAAATAAAGAAGTCGTGGTCCAAATATGAAGAAACTCTCAAAAAGTTCAAGTGAAGAAATTCCTTTTATGAAGAGAATACAATTATTTCATGAACGTCGCTCAAGATTTGAAGTATGAAGTCAATGCCAAATATCGGTCCGAGAAATGTCTCAAATCGTGAAACGAGTTATGCCAAGATATGAACATTATGAGGTCCCGAGAAGCAGTTTTAAATGATTTTGTCCTTTAGCTAACTATTGATTAAATCTTCCTACTTTATTTTCAGCCTAAATAACTATCGAAATATGTCAACAATGCATCCTCGTGATCATTCAAGACAACAATAAAATATAAGAGATACACCTAGGAATAAGGGAGTCTAAGTAAATAATTGGACCATATGAATTTGTGTTAGTTTGATAACTTATAATAACAATGATCTCGTTTTTAAGCTTGGTATGGGGAACGTGAAACTTGAGGATGATAATCATTCATAACATTCCAAAAACCCTAAGGTAAGTTTTTGATATTTTTATTTGTTTTCTTCCTTTGAATATTTTATAATTTTCTATCTCTTTAATAAAGGCCAATGTGTACTGATTATGATGGAAAATGTAAAACTTGCTTTGTAATTAATGCATTGCATGAGGACATTGCAATGGTCAAGTGTAGGGGATTTAATAAGTGTGAAAACACTTATCCTTTTACCACTTAATTATAATAATAACCAAGCCAAATCGTGTATTTTATGTCATAAATGTCGGAATTATGCGTGGTTTGTGTTTTTGTTGTGATTTAGGATCAAAATGTGAAAAGGGAAGAAAACACGGGCGTTCACGGGCTTTTATCGACGAAAAAGACAAAAGACGAAGTCGAAAGATCAAGAGTGCAAAAAGAACGGAAGTCCAAGGCCTATTCTAAAGATTTATCGAAGAAAAAGTCTAAAGGTGGAAGTTATATAATGTCGAAGAACTCAAGTCTAATTAATGAAGATATTACAAGACGAGTTCAAATAATCCCGAGACAAAATCGAAAAAGTCGAAGAATTTAGAAGACGAGAAGACGTGAAGAAGAAGAATGAAGCAACATATGCTAACCTCCCTAATCACCTATAAATACCCTCCTAATGACACATTAGGAGGTGTTGACTATGTTGACAAAATAGTTCTTCCATTTAATTACTTGCACTTTTCTTAATGTCATTTACTTAATTGTCATTTAATTACCTTGTCTTGCACCTTAAATTTGTAAGTTTAATCTTTACTTTTAATTTTTGAATCTTATTTTAATCAAGTTTTAATTAATCTCTCATTCTACCTTTCTTGTCTTGATTTAATCTTTATGTTTATGTGCTTATTGTCATGCTTAATTTGATTGTTTGTTCTGTTTTTATGTTTTTGATTGTGTTTGCTTATTGATTTTATAGCTTATTGTGTGCTTTTCTTAATTTTAATTAAGTGCTAATTAGTTAATTTTTATAAAAAGTGGTTTTTAAATATTTTTATTATTTAGTGTTTTTAAAAGTTTTTAATTTTTGTCTTAATAGCTTTTTCTTAAAGTCAAATTGGTTAATTTTTTAGTTGAGTGATTATTTGTTTTTAGCTTATTTTTACTTTGTGCTTATTAAGTTTCTTATCCGGGTTTTGCTTAAAACCCTCATATTCCGGATAACAAGAGCTCAACATTCTGAATTAGTACCTTGTCAAATATTCCGGATAAGCAGGTTAACCCCAAATTCCGGATAAGCTGTCGATTTAACATTCCAGATATTTCCTACATCTCCAATTCCGGATAAGGGTATTGTGACAAATTCCGGATAAGGTGTCAAAGTCATATTCCGGATAAGCGTGGAATAGCAGATTTCGGATAAGGTGTTTAATAGCGAATTCCGGATAAGGTTCACAGGGATTCCGGATAACAAACTTGTGAAGTTATCCCGGATAACAAGCTTGTGAATATTCCAGATAAGCCGCAGGACAACACTTATTCCGGATAGAGGTAACATCATTTATTTTGGATATGGTTCGGTTTAACAGATTCTGGATAAAGCAAATCAATGATTCCATATAAGCAAACTGACACTGATTCCGGATAGAGGTAAGAGGAACTTATTCCGGATAAAAGGTGACATTTATTCCGGATAGGTTATTGAAGACATTTATTCGGGATAAGAGTAAGTTTTGGTATTCCGGATAGTGACAGTATCTCGGGTTCCGACTTAGGTTTGTTTATTCCCTGTTTTATTTTCAAGCATTTATTTTTCCCGCCATTTTTCTTTAAGTGTTATTTTAATTGTTTCTCTTTATTTTAAATTTCAAGTTTACATTGTTATTACATTGTCAAATTTACTTTTTGTCGAGCTTTAATTTTTGTTATTTAATTAAATTACCATTAAAAGTTTTAATATTTTGCACCATTTACTTTTTAATCAGTTTTAGCTTTAATTACCTGTCATTTACTTTAAAGACTTGCAATTTAATTTTACTATAACGACCAATCAATCTATTGTTTTCCACCAAAAGACGACTGAGTCGCACTTTCTACTGTTATTAATTCGAAAAGACTGGAACAACGATATTTTTAACCGAGTAAAATCTAGTTATTAGTTATCGTTGTTTACTTTCTTTGCTAAAATAAAGTTTAATAAAGTGTTTTAATTTTTCAACGTCATGAATCTTTTGACTCAACCCGAGTTTACTTATCCAAGTTTACTCTAGCTAGTATCCTTAACGTGTTTAAGTCAAGTTTAGCTAGGCTTTTATATAGGGAACTTTAAAACGCGGAAGAATTAACTCTTACGGGTTAAGAACAAGAAATTTTCGCAAGTTCCTATAATTGATCCTAGAAAGTCGTTTATCAAGGGAACTTTAAAATTCGAATTCTAAACTTGAAAGAGTCTAAGACTTTGCAAGATCCTATAGATGACTTGAAAACCCAAAACTTTGATTTAATAGGCTAAGCATCCACGAGTCTCATTCCTTGAGATTTTAAATTGTGGAGAACAAGAGATGATAGAGTCAATTATAAGGTTGGTATTCTTTCATGAATTTAGGTGAGTTAATTATGAGCTTTTTCTCCCATCGCTTGCTAATAAATTTAATTACAATAAATAAGGTTGTACGATTTGAAAAGTTACTTAGCTTCTAGCCCAAGATCGTTTAAAAGTTGCTCGGTATTAATTAGAGTTCATAGCCAAGGCATAACTTATCGAAGCGGGATGCGAAGATTGGCGAGTCGAAAAAGGCCCTAACAAGGCATGAGGGCTACATTTTGTTGCTAAAGATCCCAAGTGATGTGAAGAATCATTTATCAAAAATCAATATGAAGGATCGAGACAAACGACGAAAAGCAAATACTCCCCTAAAGATCATGGAGAAGTCAATCCGAAAAGACACTATCAAGGTATGAGGATAAATTGATCCAAGTCCTAAAAGGAGGCGGATCGTTGTATATCAAAATCCAAAATAAAGATTAGAGAAAAATGAAGAAGTCGTGGTCCAAGTATGAAGAATCTCTCAAAAAGTTCAAGTGAGGAAATTCCTATTATGAAGAGAAGACCATTATTTCAAGAACGTCTCTCAAGATTCGAAGTTATGAAGTCACTGCCAAATATCGGTCCGAGAAAGGTCTCAAATCGTGAAGCAAGTTATGCCAAGATATGAACTTTATGAGGTCCCGAGAAGCAGTTTTAAAAGATTTTGTCCTTTAGCTAACTATTGATTAAATCGTCCTACTTTATTTTTAATAAGTGTGAAAACACTTATCCTTTTACCACTTATTTCCAATAATAACAATACCAAAACGTATATTTTATGTCGTAAAAGTCGGAATTATGCGTGGTTTTTGTTTTTATTGTGTTTTAGGACCAAAAGATGAAAAAGGAAGAAAACATGGGCTATCACGGGCTTTTATCGAAGAAAACGAGAAAAGACGAAGTCAAAAGATCAAGAGTGCAAAAAGAACGAAAGTCCAAGGCCTATTCTGAAGATTTATCGAAGAAAAAGTCTAAAGACGGAAGTTTAATAAAGTCGAAGAACTCAAGTCTAATAGAAGAAGAAAATTACAAGACAAGTTTCATTTACACCGACAAATCCCGAGACGACGTCGAGAAAGACAAAGAAGTTAAATCGAGTCGAGAAGAAAGAAAGAAAGAAGGAAGCACATGCACCTCCCCATCTCCTATAAATATCCTCCTAATGACACATTAGGAGGGTGTTAGCTAGTTTACTTTTCTTTCTTTAGTTTTCATTTTAGATAGAGAAAGTGTTTAACTTTCTCTCACTAAAACTTCATCTTTTCTTTCTTTAATGTTTAAGCTTTAATTCACTTTTGTAATTTTGAATCTTTAATCTACAAGTTCAAGTTCAATATTTTATTCAATCTCTTTCTACCTTTCTTGATTTTAAATTGTCCTTGATCCGAAATTTTAATATAAAGTGCTTGATTTTGATGTTTTTGTGATTAAGAAGTTTATCTTTTTATTTCTTTCTAAGTCTTACACGGATTAAGCTTTGAGCTATTCTTGCTTATTGGCTTATTTAGTGTTTAGCTTATTGTTTTTTAGTTTTCTTAAAAAGTTTAGTCTTTTTAAAAGTTTCTTTTATATAGTTTGCGAATTTCCTATTTTAAAATCTTTCAAATTTACGCTTATTGAGTTGGTTAAGTTTCGGTTTAGTGTTCTTATTTGGAAGTGCTTATTGAGTTCTTAGTTTATTCCACCTTTACAGATTAATTTGTGCTCCATCGCAATAATAGGGCTTCTAACATTCCGACGGCCACATTCAGACGGTTTCAGTGTATCGCAATAACCCTTAGGGTTTTACTTTGCGATCAAGTGCATTTCCCCCTTATTTCGATCGTGATTGCGATCGCTCATTGCGATCGTATATTGCGACGGGTCTTAAGGTTTTATTAAGACAAAACTCTGTCCAATTTTAGTTAGCCATATTCCGATAGAAATTGTATTCTGATAGACTTGAACATTGCGATAGAATTACATTCCGACAGAGTGTTTTCAGTATTCCGATAGCTTTGATTCCATACATTCCGATAGACTTGACCTTAATTATTCCGATACTTGTCATTCAGATAGATTATTCCGATAGAATTTGCTCACTAAAATTCTGATGCTTAATTTGATATTCCGATGGATTTTACTTTGATATTCCGATGGTTTTGTTTTCACTACATTCCGACACAAACATTCCGATGGATTAAGTTTTTAAGTTTTACAAAGTTTTAAGTTTTAAATTCATTACGTTTTCTAGTAATTTTTAGTTTAATTTTGAAAACTTTTATTTTACTCAATGACATTTACATAATTGCTTTTAGTTTAAAA
Organism: Glebionis coronaria; assembly: GCA_025667525.1. Lineage (NCBI taxonomy): Eukaryota > Viridiplantae > Streptophyta > Magnoliopsida > Asterales > Asteraceae > Glebionis > Glebionis coronaria. Next base: position 271,350,044 of record CM046875.1, on the reverse strand, counting down.
TAGATAATCAACCCATTTTATTTTCTCCCAAGAACGACTGAGTCACACTCTTAACTAGTAATCAATTCGAAAAGATCGGTTTTACGAACTTTCATACGAGGCAAAACCCTAGTATTAAATGGCGCCGCTGCCGGCTCTTTTCGTTAAGATTAACGGTTTTAAGTGAGAGACGCGTTGGATTTTGGGATCCGTTTACTTTTGAACTTTATTTTTCTTGCCAAAAATTTTCAAAAATCCTAAAAAATTAAAAATTTTCAAGAATTCAAAAAAAAATATATATAGAAAAACATAAAGAAACCAAAAATATTTCTTGCACATTTTTCTTTTCCTTTTGTAGGTGTGTATGCGTACTCGTGCTCGTAAGAAGAAAGTAGCTCAAGCCGAAGTCATTACTCCACCTATTGTCACCATGGACAATCAACCAATGATCGAGCTTTTGCGATCGCACGTAGAGGGCAACACTGATGCTATTGTCATACCCGAGATTGGAGCCAACAACTTTGAACTCAAATCCGGATTCATTCAAATGGTCTCTGCTCAACCTTTCTTGGGGTGTTCGCTTGATGATCCTCATGACCATATAAAAAGGTTTCTTCAACTCACCAATACGGTTAAGTATAATGGGGTTTCACAAGAAGTGATTCGCTTGCAACTTTTTCCTTTCTCCTTAGAGGGACAAGCCCAGAATTGGCTTGATAAGGAACCGCCACAAAGTATTCTTATGTGGACGGATTTAGAGACCAAGTTCATTAACTACTTTATCCCACCCTCACGTACTACCGCTTTGCTGAATGAAATCATTACCTTTGAACAAAAGTACGGTGAGACATTTAGTGAATCTTGGGACCGTTTTAAGGAACTTTTAAGAAAGTTTCCACAAATGGTTTTACAAAAGTACATCAAATAAATACTTTTTACAATGGGTTAAGCATGAATGACCAAGATTCACTAAATAGTGCCTCAAGGGGGTAATATTTTGGTTAAGTCTTCTAATGTCGCTTGGGATATTATTGAGAACAAGTCTAGAGTGCAAACCAAGAGTGTTCGGACTAATGTGGCTAGTGCTAGCACTAATGAGAGCGACAAGAGAATTGATAAGCTTACTTCGCTTGTTGAAACACTTGCTCTCCAAACCGCTAACAATACCAAAGATATCAATGCACAAGTTAATGTTATGAGTCAGTCATGTGAAATATGCGGGGGATCTCATTCATACACCGATTGTCCTTCGACTCATGACAATCCGGAAAATGTATATGCCGCCAACGGTAACTTTTCTACGGGAGGCTATCAAGCACGTCCTTAAGGTGACCGCAATTTGCTCAGTTGTCGTTCAAACAACTTTCTTTCACCACCCGGTTTTCCCCCACAAAACCCAAACAACCTCAATCGCAACAATCAAAACCCACCACGAGCTCCAAATCAATATCAAACCCAAAGAAACCCATATCCACCTCAAGGAAACAACTAAGTTTACCAACAACCCGCTTATCAACCACCTGCCTACCATGCTCTTCCTCCCACCCAACCCACCGCATTTCATCAAGACGTTGAAACTTACATGAGGACTAATGACGCAATAGTGCAGAATCTTCAGCGACAAATGGCCAGCTTTAAAGGAGATATGGTGAAACAAGGGAATGATCTTCGAGCCGATATGTGAAACTCTTTGAGAAGTCAAACGAATGACTTAAGGGATATGATGGCTAGTTTCTTCCATAGTAATCAAGCCTCTGGTTCGGGTTCTCTTCCGAGTAACATCTTTGCTAATCCAAGAGGGGAGATGAAAGCAATCACCACTCGAAGTGGAAAAGTTTTAAAGGAACCCGAGCTTCCTGCACCTACACCGGTGATTGTGACAAGGGAAAACGAGTCCCCTTCTCCAATTCCTCCAACTGCTACTTCTCCAATTCCTCTAACTTCTACTTCTCCAATTCCACCGCCTTCTACTTCTACCCCTCCACCACCCAAGGATGTGAGTGAGAATTCCATTCCAAATCCTTCATCTCAACCCACTATACCTTATCCCTCAAGGTTGAGGAAAGAGAAGTTGAAGAACAAGGATGATATTCATGTTTCTGACTTTCTTAAAATGTTTAAACAACTGAATTTCAATATCTCCTTTGCTGAGGCTCTTGCTCACATGCCCAAATATGCTAAAATGTTTAAAGATCTTCTCAGTGATAAGGAGAAACTTCTTGATATCGAAATAAGTCAACAATGCATCCTCGTGATCATTCAAGACACCAATAAAATATAAGAGATACACCTAGGAATAAGGGAGGCTAAGTGAATAATTGGGCTAAATGAGTTTGTGTTAGTTTGCTAACTTATAATAACAATGATCTCGTTTTTAAGCTTGTTATAGGGAACGTGAAACTTGAGGGTGATGAACATTCATGACATCCAAAACCCTAAGGTAAGTCTTTGATCTTTTAACTTGTTTTTCTTCCTTTAAATATTTTGTAATTTTCTATCTCTTTAATAAAGCCCAAGGTAGGTTATTCATGATGGAAAATTTAAATCTTGCTTTGTAACTAATGCATTGCATGAGGGCTTTGTAATGGTCAAGTGTAGCGGATTTGATAGGTGTGAAAACACCCATCTTTTTACCACTTAATTATAATAATAACCAAGCCAAAACGTGTATTTTATGTCATAAATGTTGGAATTATGCGTGGTTTGTGTTTTTGTTCTGATTAAGGATCAAAATATAAAAAGGGAAGAAAACACGGGCTTTCACGGGCTTTTATCGAAGAAAAAGACAAAAGACGATGTCAAAAGATCAAGAGTGCAAAAGATTGGAAGTCAATGGGCCTATTTGGAAGAATTATTGAAGAAAAGGACCAAAGACGAAAGAGTTACAAGTCGAAGAACCCAAGTCTAATAAATGAAGAAATTATAAGACGAGTTCAAGATATTTATCAAAAAATCCCGAGCTGAAGTCGAAGACTCAAAATTAATTAAAAGTCGAGACGACAAAGAATTGAAGAAAGAGAAAGAAACCACCACCGACCACTTACCAATCTCACTATATATACTCCACCTTCATTTCATTTAATTCTTGTTAGCTAAATTGACAACTTAGCTCTCCACTTTATTTCATGCACTTTAATATTGTCAATTTACTTTATTGTCTTTAATTTCAAGTCTTTTAATTCCAAGTAAGTTTTAATATTTTGTTGTTGAATCTTCATTTTTAATCAAGTTTTTTATAATCATTCTTATTCTTCTCTTCTTGTTTTTAAAAATCTATTGTCTTGTTTGATTAATCTTAAAGTTTTCATCTTTATGCTTAATTTGATTAAAGTTCTTATCTTTTTGTTATTATCATTTTCGTATGATTCATGATCTTAGCTTGTTGTGCTTTTTTCTTAATGGGTGTCTAGCTTATTTTCATTTAAGTGTTTTTAAAGGTTTTATCTTTTTAAAGTTTAATCTTTTTCTTTTAGTTCAATTTATAAATTTTGCTTATTTGGTATCTTGAAAGTTTTTAAATTCATAGCTTATTTTGTTCTTCTTATTGTTGTTTTGATTTAATTTTTGGTTAAAGTGCTTATTTGATTTTTATGCTTATTTTTACTCCATCCGAATATTGTGATCTTTCCATCACAATATCATTAGGGTTTTGACATTGTGACAGCCTCATTCCGACAGCTTCATTGCGATCGCAATAACCCTAGGGGTTCTACTTTGCGATCGAAGTGTTATAATATTCCCTTATTCCGATCGAGGATTGCGATTGCCCCTGGCATCGTGGATTGCGATCGGGATTTAAGGTATATTGCGACGAAATGCTACCCAAATTTTGATAGTCATATTGTGATAGTTTTCATATTGTGATAGTTTATATTGTGATAGTTTTCCTATTGTGATAGTTTTTCATATTGTGATAGTTTTCATATTGTGATAGTTTTTATATTGTGATAGGTTTGCATATTGTGATAGTTTTCATATTGTGATAGTTTTCATATTGTGATAGTTTTCATATTGTTATAGTTTTCATATTTTGATAGTTTTTCATATTGTGATAGTTTTCATATTGTGATAGTTTTTTCATATTGTGATAGTTTTCATATTATAATTTTTCATATTGTGATAGTTTTTTATATTGTGATAGTTTTCATATTGTGAAAGTCACGTATTTTTAGTTGAATTTTTCATCAATTTTAGTATTAGTATTTTTTTCCAAAAGTTTAAGTTTTATCTTTTATTTAGTGCCAACTTTAACTTTTACCTCGTTTAGTTTTAGAGCACCCTCTTAGTTTTATTTTCTCCTTCTTCGTTTAGTTTTATTTTTATTAATTGTTTCTTTTTCATACTTGTTTTTAACATCGTTTCTTTTTATTTGTCAATCGTTTTGATTTTTAGTTTATTCCTTTTATATTTTGACATTTCCTATAACACCCCCAAATTTATACAATTCAATAGAGCGGAAGACTCGTTGGTGTTACGGGATAGCACATTACTCACATCATAGACAACGCTTAAAAACCGCGTCGTTTAATAAGAAAGTATTTCCATTCATAAATATCAAAGTTACATAGGTCCCAAGTCATTGTATTTCATACAAGTTTTACAAAGCATTTGAATGGAAATTATTATTTAAGTGAGGGCCATGAATTCTTGTTGTCTTCTCGAGAATTACCTTCAAGTACCTGAGATAAAACATGTTAAAAGAAAAGGTCAGCGGTAATGCCGAGTGAATTCATAGAGTTTAATAAAATCCATCAATATAACATCGGTATAAAATTATTACCGAAAATCATTTTGTACAAATCATTGTAATAGGCCATAAAATAGCCAAAGTCATTTTATACAAATCCTTATCAAAATCATAATATAGGCTTTCACCTTCAAAATCATTATACGAACCATTGTCGTTAAAAACATCATACAATACGTTTTATAACGTTGTATAGATTAAAAAAACCGTTATATGAATATGGTTGATAGGTGTGAAAACATCCATCCTTTTACCACTTAATTACAAAAATAACCAAGCCAAAACGTGTATTTTATGTCGTAAACGTCGGAATTATGCGTGGTTTGTGTTTTTGTTGTGATTTAGGACGAAAATGTGGAAAGGGGAGAAAACACGGACTTTCACGGGCTTTTATCAAAGAAAAAGACAAAAGACGAAGTCAAGAGATCAATTGTGGAAAAAGAACGGAAGTCCAAGACCTATTCTGAAGATTTATGAAGAATAAGTCTAAAGACGGAAGTTAAATAAAGCCGAGTAACTCAAGTCTTATTAATGAAGAATTTTCAAGACGAGTTTAATTAATCCCGAGGCAACATCGAAAAAAGTCGAAGAATTAAGAAGACGAAAAAAAGGAAAGAAAGAAAGACAGAAGGGAAAAAGGAAGCAACACATGCTCCCCTCTCCCTATAAATAGACGCCACACCTCTTCATTTGAGGTGTTCGCTAGAGTGACACTAGTTCTTCCATTTATCCTTTCTTGCAAAATTTACTTTTCATGTCATTTTAAATACTTGTCTTGCACTTTAATTCATTTTAATTCCAAGTAAGTGTTCTTAATTTTGTTACTTTAATCTTTATTTACCTTTGATCAAGTTTTTCTTCATCATTCTCATCCCACTCTTCTTGTTTTTGGTTTGTTACAAATTCGGATTAAGCAATCTTTTGCTTAATCCCATTGCTTATTTGATTAAAAAGTTTGTCTTTCGATTTCCATCTAAGCTTTTGTACGAATGAAGCTATAAGTTTGACAATCTTATTGGCTTATTTTGTGTTTAGCTTATTTGATTTTAAAGTTTTCTTAAAAGTTTTTATCTTTTTAAAAGTTTGCTTGTTTTGTTTTCTTATTTTGTATTTTTATGAAGTTTATGAATTTCGTATTTTAAAAGCTTTCAAATTTAGGCTTATTAAGTTGTTCAAGTTTCGTTTTAGTGTGCTTATTGATAGTGCTTATTGAACTTTGGCTTATTTGCATTTTCGGATTATTTTTTTGTGTTCAATCACAATATTGAGGTTTACACATTCCGACGGTTTCTTTGCATCGCAATAACCCAAAGGGGGTTCTACTTTAGGATAGCTTGGGTAATTCCCCCTTATTCCGATCAGCATTCCGATCGCACATTGCGATCTAGATTGCGACAGGGTTTAGGGTTGTATTGCGACGGAATGCTGCCCAATTTTGGATAGCCACATTCCGATGGATTTCACTTTATGTTATTCCGATGGTTTTAGTTTTATTACATTCCGATGGTTTCCTTTTTAAACATTCCGATAACTTTTGTATTTACTCATTCCGATGGTTTGTCTTTTCAGTATTCCGATAGATTTCTTTTTCTTGTATTCCGATCGGAGGATTCCGATAGAGTTGGTTTTGTTTTAATTTCTTGTCTTAGATTTATTTTTAAGTTTGAAATATTTTATGTGTTCATTTTTATTACTTTGTCAAATTAATTTTCTCGTCAAGCTTTAATTTTTGCCATTAAATTTATTTACTTTTAAAAGTTTTAATATTGCACCATTTACGTTTTAATTAGTTTTAGCTTTATTTACCTGCCATTTTACTTTAAAGTCTTGCACATTTATTTTACGACAACCAAAAATATTATTCTTTACCAAAAACGAGTGAGTCACACTTTAAACCGGAAATCAATTCGTTAAGACACCGAGAAAACGAACTTTTCAACCATGCAAAATCTAGTTATCAAATGGCGCCGCTGCCGGCTCTTTTCGTGAAGATTAACGGTTTTTTGTGAGAGACGCGTTGGCTTTTGGGATCTGTTCACTCGTGAACGTTATTTTTCGTGTCAAAAACATTTGAAAAATCATAAAAAGCATTTATTTTTCAAAGTTTTGCACCAAAAATATTTTTCTTGCTTATCTATTTTTCTTTATGGATTCTTATGTCCATTGCGTCGGGTGTGGGAGACGATTATACGGGAACGACTCATGTCAATGGTGTACATGTGAGCGATGCGGAAGAGACCTTCCTCCCATTTCCATCGATTCACAATTTAGATTTTGTCCATCGTGTAACTCGACTAATTCTTCCTTTTTAAATCCACCTCCTAGCCCCCTTGCATCTATTGTGGAAGCGATTCTCATTGGCATGTTTCGTGTCCATTTCGACACCAACCTCATTGCGAGCAAGAACTGGGTTACAATTATGACAATGGTAATAGCTATCTACAAGAAGCACCGGCTTTTTCTCCATACCCATGTTGCCAAAATTGTGTGGGCCCTCACGATACTTCTTATTTTCAGCCAATGAATTATTATGAGCCAGATCTTTGTCCTCATTTTTCTTCACCGATGGATTATTATGAACCAAATCCGTGTTATAATTCTTCTCAACCGATGACTTACTATGAGCCACATCCGTGTTATAATTCTGGTTTTCATAACTGTGATCCCCCACACCCCAACTTCAATCATCAATCCTCTCAGAGAATTCGTATGGCCTAACAACTCACTACTCTGAATGAAGAAAGACAAGCCATTCTTTTGAAACTTCATGACGGCTTAATTCAACTTACCGAGGCATTCAAGGAACAAAAGCGACAGCAACAAGAGCGACAGCAACAAGAACAAGTATCTAATCTTAATGATTATACCCCTCCTCTTGTGCGTCAATATTATTATGATGATGATGACGACGATGATGTCTACACTCTCGACCCATCTTCTGAAGTTGCTGCTCCTACTCTCGATATTCCTAATGCGTCTAAGGATGATGATTCATTGAGTGAGATTAGTGATTTTGGCCTCGATAAATTATTTGATGATGAGGTTTGTGACATGCCTACTGCTATGGAGTCTGAGGACGACGTTGCTCTTACGGAAGAGGTCGATCCTAATGATGACGATTTTTCTCCACGCTATGAGAATTTCACTTTTGAAATTTCTCAATCTCCACCAGGAGATGCGGGCGATGACGATTTATTCTCTCCGGCTTACGAGAAGTTCACCGATGAACTTGCTCTTGAAGATGAGGTGGAAGACGTGATTCTCCGCGACAGATTACGGAAAGTGCATCTTCTTATTGCTCAAATCGAAGAGTTGACTTCTCCTCCTCTTTCCGAGTCTTTACCTCCATCTATTCCTCCCGTTGAAGATAATGACCCATTGCTGGAAGAAATCGACATTCACTCCATACCTCCAGGTATTGATGATGATGACACGATGGGGGATATTATTTTTTCTAATTTGCTGCAGGAAGGTATTGTCCCAAGTCCCCCTCCCGAGCACCATTCATCCTCCCCTTTAGCCATTATCACGGAGGATGAGTGCTTTGACCCGGGAGGTGACATTCACTATTTCATGATTGATAACATTACGGCTTTGCCGAGTGCTCAGTATCCATTGCATTTGGGGGATGAGAATGTTCTTACTTTACCTACCCCACCTCCCGTGGATCTTGATTTCACATACTTTTCGTATGTTGAATGGACTTTTCTCCCATTTAAGACTTATCCCCCCGCCTCTCCTTTGTTAATATCCACCGGGAACGAGGACAAGGTCTTTGATCCCGATATTACATTCGAGGCTTCCCCATGGACCATTTAATTTGGGGACGAGTCAGGCTCGTGACTCGGTTAACAAAAACAAGCGCTTTTTGGGAGGCAACCCAATTATCTATCTATCTTTACCATAAGTGTAGGGGGGAGCCCCGTTGGTGTTTCTTGTTTTCTTTCTTATCATGTGCAGGGATTAGAGCTTCAAAGACACACTCTTGATGACTTTTGACGAACCGTGATTCCGTGTTCCCTTCTTCCCGGTTCTATCCTAAACTCTTTTCGATTCACTATTTTATATTTTCCAATATTAAAATAGGAATCTCTTTAGTTGTCCTTTCCTTAGCGAGATTTAAACAAAGTGTACAATGTCCTAAGTGTAGGGGAGTTTACTCCCACATGCTTAAACATTGAGGACAATGTTTATATTAAGTGTAGGGGGACTTCTATCAAAGTTAAGTGGCCTTTTCCTTGTATTTGCCCTCATTTTAACCGAAAAATCAATTTTTCGACATTTTTCAAAATTTTTGATCTATTTTGGCCCATTAGTTTTGCCCTTTGTATAGTTATTTTCTTTTTTTGCTAGAATAAATTTTTAATAAAGTGGTTATAATTTTCAACGTTGTGAATCTTTTGACTCAACCCGAGTTCACTTATCTAAGCTTACTCTAGCTAGTATCCTTAACGTGTTTAAGTCAAGTTTTGCTAGGATTTATATAGGGAGCTTTAAAACGCGAAAGTCTTAACTCTCACGGGTTAAGAACAAGAACTTTTCGCAAGTTCCTATAATTGATCCTAGAGAGTCGTTTATCAAGGGAACTTTAAAATGCGGTTTCTAAACTTGAAAAAGTCTAAGAGTTTGCAAGATCCTATAGACGACTCGAAAACCCAAAACTTTGATTTAATAGGTTAAGCATCCACGAGTCTCATTCCTTGAGATTTTAAACTGTGGAGAATGAGAGATAATAGAGTCAATTATAAGTTTGGTATTCTTTCATGAATTTATGTGAGTTAATTATAAGCCTATTCTCCCATCGCTTGCTAATAAATTTATATGCAATAAATAAGGTTGTACGATTTGAAAATTTACTTAGCTTCTAGCCCAAGATCGTTTAAAAGTTGCTCGGTATTGATTAGAGTTCATAGCCAAGGCATAACTTATTGAAGCGGGATGCGAATATTGGCGAGTCCGAAAAGGCCCTAACAAGGCATGAGGGCTACATTTTGTTGCTAAAGATCCAAAAGTGATGTGAAGAATCATTTATCAAAAATCAATATGAAGGATCGAGACACACGACGAAAAGCAAATACTCCCGTAAAGATCATGGAGAAGTCTATCCAAAAAGGCCCTAACAAGGTATGAGGATAAATAGATCTAAGTCCAAAAAGGAGGCGGATCGTTGTATATCAAAGTCCAAAATAAAGATTGGAGAAAAATGAAGAAGTCGTGGTCCAAATATGAAGAATCTCTCAAAACTTCAAGTGAAGAAATTCCTATTATGAAGAGAAGACCATTATTTCATGAACGTCTCTCAAGATTTGAAGTATGAAGTCGCTGCCAAATATCGGTCCGAGAAAGGTCTCAAATCGCGAAGCGAGTTATGCCAAGATATGAACTTTATGAGGTCCCGAGATGCAGTTTTAAAAGATTTTGTCCTTTAGCTAACTATTGATTAAATCGTCCCACTTTATTTTCAGCCTAAATAACTATCGAAATAAGTCAACAGTGCATCCTCGTGATCATTCAAGACAACAATAAAATATAAGAGATACACCTAGGAATAAGGGAGTCTAAGTGAATAATTGGGCCACATGAGTTCGTGTTACTTTGCAAACTTATAATAACAATGATCTCGTTTTTAATATTGGTTTGGAGAACGTGAAAACTTGAGGTTGATAATCATTCATGACATTTCTAAAACCCTAAGGTATGTTTTTGATTTCTTTACTTACTTCCTTTGAATGTTTATAATTTTCTATCTCTTTTATAAAGGCCAATGTGAATTGATTGTGATGAAAAATGTAAACGTGCTTTGTAACTAATGCATTGCATGAGGACATTGCAATGGTCAAGTGTAGGGGATTTGATAGGTGTGAAAACACCCATCCTTTTACCACTTAATTACAATAATAACCAAGCCAAAACGTGTATTTTTTGTCGTAAAAGTCGGAATTATGCGTGGTTTGTGTTTTTGTTATGATTTAGGACGAAAATGTGGAAAGGGGAGAAAACACGGACTTTCACGGGCTTTTATCAAAGAAAAAGACAAAAGACGAAGTCAAGAGATCAAGAGTGGAAAAAGAACGGAAGTCCAAGACCTATTCTGAAGATTTATTAAAGAACAAGTCTAAAGACGGAAGTTAAATAAAGCCGAGGAATTCAAGTCTTATTAATGAATAATTTTCAAGACGAGTTTAATTAATCCCGAGGAAACGTCGAAAAAAGTCGAAGAATTAAGAAGACGAAAAGACGGAAAGAAAGAAAGAAAGAAGGAAAGAAGGAAGCAACACATGCTCCCCTCTCTCTATAAATAGACGCCACACCTCTTCATTTGAGGTGTTGGCTAGAGTGACACTAGTTCTTCCATTTTTCCTTTCTTGCAAAATTTACTTTTCATGTCATTTTAAATAATTGTCTTGCACTTTAATTCATTTTAATTCCAAGTAAACGTTCTTAATTTTGTTGCTTTAATCTTTATTTACCTTTGATCAAGTTTTTCTTCATCATTCTCATCCTACTCTTCTTGTTTTTGGTTTGTTACAAATTCGGATTAAGCAGTCTTTTGCTTAATCCCATTGCTTATTTGATTAAAAAGTTTGTCTTTCGATTTCCATCTAAGCTTTTATACGAATGAAGCTATAAGTTTGACAATCTTATTGGCTTATTTTGTGTTTAGCATATTTGATTTTAAAGTTTTCTTAAAAGTTTTTATCTTTTTAAAAGTTTGCTTATTTTGTTTTCTTATTTTGTATTTTTATAAAGTTTATGAATTTCGTATTTTAAAAGATTTCAAATTTAGGCTTATTAAGTTGTTCAAGTTTCGGTTTAGTGTGCTTATTGATAGTGCTTATTGAACTTTGGCTTATTTGCATTTTCAGATTATTTTTTTGTGTTCCATCGCAATATTGAGGTTTACACATTCCGACGGTTTCTTTGCATCGCAATAACCCAAAGGGGGTTCTACTTTGCGATAGCTTGGGTAATTCCCCCTTATTCCGATCAGCATTCCGATCGCACATTACGATCTGGATTGCGACGGGGTTTAAGGTTGTATTACGACGGAATGCTACCCAATTTTGGATAGCCACATTCTGATGGATTTCACTTTATGTTATTCCGATGGTTTTAGTTTTATTAAATTCCGATGGTTTCCTTTTAAACATTCCGATAAATTTTGTATTTACTCATTCCGATGGTTTGTCTTTTCAGTATTCCGATAGATTTCTTTTTCTTGAATTCCGATCGTTATTCCGATCGAAGGATTCCGATAGAGTTGGTTTTGTTTTAATTTCTTGTCTTAGATTTATTTTTAAGTTTGAACTATTTTAAGTTTTCATTTTTATTACTTTGTCAAATTAATTTTCTCGTCAAGCTTTAATTTTTGTCATTAAATTTATTTACTTTTAAAAGTTTTAATATTGCACCATTTACGTTTTAATTAGTTTTAGCTTTATTTACCTGCCATTTTACTTTAAAGTCTTGCACATTTATTTTATGACAACCAAAAATATTATTCTTTACCAAAAACGACTGAGTCACACTTTAAACCAGAAATCAATTCGTTAAGACACCGAGAAAACCTACTTTTCAACCATGCAAAATCTAGTTATCAATGGTTATATAAATCCAAAACACGAACATAATATCAATGATAAGACCCTGTATTGCTAGTCAGGCAATATATCGTAATTCAATGCATAAAGCAGTATTTTCGTTATTTGGATTATTATAAGCTGCATGACATTGTTACCTTACTATAACCAACAACGGGTAGCTAACCCGAAACTCACTTGCCCATCTAAATGAACATGTCGTCACAATAATCACGCTTTTGTAAATCTTCTCATACATAAATTCGCTAACCAATCAATGTGGCACGACGGGGATCAACCGTCAAGGCGCGAACTGGGGTGATCGTCCCCAAATAGTACTATTATATGCATAAGCGTCTACCAAATCCCGGTAGTTCACAATTCATGCTAATAGGAGTTTTAGTGACATAACCTAACTTTAATAATCCATTTCATTTCATCTATCGGGTCATTTAATCATTCATCGGGTCATACAATCATTCGGGTCCAAATCAACAAACAAACAATTGGGACAACTAGTGTCCTATTTCATAAAAACTAACATGTTATCTCCCTCGCGTGTTTATCAAACATTTCATAAAAACATTTAAAAGAGTGCGAGGCTATGAACTCACGTTGATGTGGGAAAGAGGGTTATCGGCAATTCGGATGTACGGTACGTGCTTCAATCACGGAAACCTAGACAATAATACTCGTCTTAGACTCTTGTCCAATGACTTTATAAAAATAATAATTATGTATACATATGATGATTTTATATATATGATGATGATCAAGTGGGTTTATACATCTTTACTCATTCATTATAGTGTTTATGTGTTGGAAATTTTCAAGACTAGTTACACTAGTTCAATCTTATTTATATTTTGAAGCCCAATGGGCCTATTACAAGCCCAATACTATTCATTAGCCCAATTATACTTTTATCATCAGTATTATACTTTACATGTTGGGCCCAAATGGGTTAAGCCGAATAAGTAAATTTATAAGTGTTTAGTCTATTTAGTTGGATTATTAGTCCAATAATGCTAACTTAGCCCGTTAATGTACATATGTTATATAGTTCGGGTTTTATCGGTTTCACTTGTATTAAGTACTAATATATCAGTATATGACTTTTAAAAATATTACATTAGACGGGTTTGATCGTCTAAGTTTCAATTGGCGAAAAACGTTAATTTTACGGTAATAGCCGAAAAAGTCGTAAAAATCATGTTTATAGTTTTTATAACTTATAAAACTTACCAAACTACCATTTTTATAAAATGTCCATTTATTTATCCTTATACATATTTATATAAATGTAATATATAAATTAGTGTGTTTTAATTCATATTTTATATTATATTAGTTTGAGTGCTTATATAATACTATTAAACATTAATTCTTCAAAATCTGATTTTTAATTTCATCTTCACCGTTTATATCATATCTTGAGTTCTATAAGGAGATATAAGCATAAACTTCATATTATATGCTACAAATAAGTTAGTTATAGCTACTGCTCATTCCATGTATAACTATCCTTAACAGTCCCTACAAAACAGACTACTCAGATTGGTACACTCATCTTGTTTTAATCATATCTCACTCATTTTGATGATTCCATTGCATGGACAACTCTCACATGTGTATGACATCTAACAGTTACTGTAAATGGATTCCACCGTGCAATTTTATCAGTTTATGACTTGGTTACTTATTGTTTTTATACAGCCAACAATTCAAGCAAGATTTTAGCTTTGTTTCTTATGGTTTTTCATCTTTTTAATCATATTTATCAATACTTGATCCCCACACAACATTTTTATCATCATATATTCATCATATACATATACAATAAGAAATAAAATACATTTGATCTTTTCAAAAATAACAATAGAAATGGAAAGGATGATCTTCTTTACCAACCAAGATTATATCTTATTTTTGGATGACAATAACTTGATGAACACCAAATACATCTCCAAGATCATCAACCACCAAAATAGTTTATTGAGAAATTAGCCCTAGGACACAAGCAAATCACCTTCCTTGTTGTTAATATGGCCACCAATCAATCAAGGCTTCAAGGTTTCTCTATAATATGGCTAGATAACATGAGATTTGTGGCTAGAAATGATCAAATGGTGGTGTTTGATGGTGAATGGGACGGCAAGGGAGGATGGGAGAGAGTATGTGTGAGTTGTTTGCATGTGAAATGGAAGTAAATGGTAAAGTTTAGTGGTTTTTGGTAGTTTGGTGGGATAAGTTAGCTTTCATGTGAAGCTAAGCGTAGATGTGTAAGCTTATAGCTACAAGGGTGACACATCATGGATGTGGTGTCCTCTTTTAGCCGTCCTATGTGTTAGTGGGGTGGGATAAACTTGTTTTGTCCCATCCCGCTAATTTACGGGTATTCCTTGCTTTGCGTGCCCTCGGGTCGTTTTACGAAAAACGTTTTTATAAATTATGAATCAATGCCACAAAACGAATCTAATAAAAATTGTCTCATAAAAAACGGAGTTCGAAAACGTAAATACGTAATCCTAAGGTTTCCGGTTTAGTCGTAAAGGACGTTAAATTATAATCGTAAGTCCTAATTTCTTCTCGTAAATTTGTGAGTTTATGAACCAACACAAATTTAAAACTCCAAAATAATATTCACGGATAAATTTATTTCCTGAAATGTCGGACTGTCACCAAAGACGGTGTATGTAAACGTAAGCACGTAACGTAGAATCCTCCGGTTTAGACGTAGTCGATGCTACTTCAAGACGTAAATCCAAATTTCTTCCCAAAAATAAGTGAGTTCATAATATAACATTAAAATAATGTTTTTAAATAATATTTGAGAATAAAATATCAACCATAAATTAACGGATTGTCACAGCATTTACCCCTAAACAAGATCTTTGTCCTCAAAGATCATCTTATCTTACTACTCGCTTCTTATAGAGTTAAAGCCATGTGGGTATTTCCTCCACATTCGGTCTTTTCTCACAAGTGTAATTCATTATAATACGCGAGTTTCATCAAACATAACTACGGGAATAAGATCAGGCTTAATGTTGACTTACTTTCTCTATCCATGATGTTCACGGGTTTTTGATGAATGCAACTTTTCGCCGATCTAACCTTTATCAAGAAGTGATCAGATTCTCACTTGATAGACATTTTATCAAGTTCGATATACGAAACATAATTTACGCAGCTCTTGAAGTCCTAGGGTAGATCCAGCTTATATGCCTTTCAAACCAATCTTTTACATCATCTCAATGGTCCCATACAACAGGGACTTATTTCCCATGATCCTTCAGATCATCTATTCATTTTTCCAAGGTTAAAATTTCTGGCATAACTTCGCTACCCATCCTGCACTTCAAGATCTACATTTCATATTCACATAACCTCCTGCCCACTACCGGCAGTCAATAATCACATCCTAATTTCAACAATCATTTCAGGTCTCGCGGGTCGGGTATTTTGTAAGGTTAGGTTTGTCATCATAGGAAACCTTAAACCTAAAAGACATGTCCAATCTCAAAATGGGTGTATGTCGGGTGTCTTCATCCCATCTCTTGCTTACAAATGCTCTAATATATATCCTCACAAGATTCGATCTTGATCCTAATACGATAATTAACAATGATAATCTCTCCAAAGGAAAACGATTTTACAGTTTATTACCAAAGGTCAATCATTCAAACATAAAACAACACTTATAGTATTTTGTATCGTTACTTTACCTCGTCCCTTCGATTGGGATGGTACACAGTACTCTCATCAAGATTCATTCTCAATGACTTCTGAGCAAATCTCTAGAAATTTGATGCGAAGCGAGGATCTTGATAGAGATGATTGACACGGCACACTATGTTTACACAACTCTTTTAAACACTTAGAGTCAATTTCTTCATTGAGAATCTATCATTAACAGTAATGATATTAGCAGATTTCGTCAGTCTGTCGACGATTACCCAAATCGAATCAAATTCAGATGATGACCTTTGCAATAGTTAGACGTTTACTAATGTATGAGGCGATGTCTGCCTTCATAATTTGCCATTAGTACAACATCTTCAAAGAAAGATACTTTTAGTCAGGAATGACAGGAATATAATACTTATACTTACGGGATTCCAACATAACTAAATTTCAAAATCTCCATATTTAGACAACCACAAGTGGTCTTTTAATTATTTAACGCCATCGGCTTCTCAATTCTAATGATTCATATTAGCCGCGAACCCCTTTTATTATCTATATTATCCTTCTTACAAACATTAGTTATTTTTAGATTGTTCGGCAATTTATTTTGCACAGTCATTATTAAGAAACACATCCTAATTGATTCTTTATCCTTCCTATATAATGTGTCAGTAATTACGTTCACTTTCCTAGATGGAATAAATATCATGACCGTATTTATTCGAAAATTCTTTCTTCACATTTTCTAAGTCTTAGTTCTATCTCAACTATTGTTTTTATCATTTTAGCTCAATCTGACGTTTAAAGCGTCGATAAATATTACAAGTAATTAAATAATAAATATTAAATTTTTATGAAATGTAAACGTAAAAAATTTAAATTTCTTAGTTCGACCAATTATATAAAAATGTTCAAAATAAATTTGAATTTAATTATCATGATCTTCGTTGATTTATTGAAATACTTAATAAGATTCGTAAATGTTTGAAAAATCTTTGTTTATACTTTGGTTAGAATTTTTCTTAGTTGAAAAGAAAAAATTGTCGTTTCAAATTTCAAGTCATGGTTTAAATGATTTTCCTCAATCCCTTTTAGGTTGTTTTGAGGTATGCACAAACATTTACCCCTAAACAGGAGTTTAGTTAAATGATTTGTGTATAAGGGAGTAATCCCTTAAAAATCCTTTGTTAAAACATATGTCAAAACATATTTCCATTTTATTTTTGGTGAAACCCAAAACCTTAATGGTTCCAATTTTTTTTTTGAAGAGTTAATATATTTCATTTTCTATTAATCACACGGTCAAATAATGTAAAGTATTAAGTCTTTAATCACAAGTTAAATACTCAAGGTACAAGTTTTCACTACTCGGCCGACTCAAGGCCTTCTACAAATAATTATTAACTCATTCTTATTCTTATAAATAAACAAATGGTCCTTAATGATCACAAACATGAATTTATCAAATTACAGCCTACACACGTGATTCACCAAATTTAAGAATGCTACTTGTGTATTAGTAAATCCAAACGACATCACGTGAAACTCATAATGTTCATTACAAGTTCTGGATGTAGTGATTGGAATAGATAATCTTTTTCGCGGACGCGAAATTGATGATAACCATGTCGTGGATCAAATCTTTAAAACATACGCTAGAACCTTGTAAATGATCGAACAAATCTATTATCTTAGGTAGTGGATATCCATTTCGATCGTCAATTTACTTAGTTCACGGTAATCAATAAATATAAGGAATAATAACACCATAGCTCTTCATAATGACGAGCTTGGTAGAATAAAAGCTTTCTCCGACAACTCTCTCAGTTGTACAGTAATTCTTTTAATTTAGATGGTGCTGATGTACAGTGCACAAGCCACAGGTGCAGCACCGGGAATATAGTCAATACCAATTTCAACTTGCCTTAATGGCGAAAGTCTAGGTAATTCATCAACAAATACTTCCTAAAGTTTTAGATAACAGAAACATCTTTTAATAAATTCATATTAGGTTCTTTCTAGATTATAATATCTATGACTAATTCACAACCGTTCACGGTTTAATTTCAAGTCTAAGTGCAGGATATGGTCATCCATCAAGAATTATTTAGATCACCTTTGGTAATCAACATCTTATCATTTATGGGAATTCTATTCGAGTTCCCAACAATTAAGACAATGTCGTCATGTCATAATCAATCAATCTATTCTACTGGCACTATCAACTTTTCAGTTTTATTGCCGTCGATAAGATGTGAACTTTTCAAAAGACTAATAATAACGCATAATCCTTCACAATTCAAGGATATCTGGAGACATAATTAACCTTAAAAGAGTAAGGTCAACGCATAATTTACGCAAGAGAATTTCAATTCAGATAAAGACGAAAACATTTAACGAATATGATTATATCCAATGTTTTCATAATTTGAGTATGCATTCGAAAGCTCCTCCGATCGTTACCCAGGTCATTCAAATGAAATCAAATCAAAAGAAATGATAGGAACGTCAATACATCCAGTCGGGTATCAACACTCGGTAATCAGATACTTTTCCTAAGAATCTCACTACGGGAGAATTGGACAAGAAAGAATTGTAAATTGTCAGATAAGACAATTTCCATAGATGAGTAAATTCGACTCAGAAGAATAGATGCTATGGGCACATATGTAGGTGTCCCTAACACTATATCCCTATTTTTCACTTCTTGCAGATCTCATAAAATTTAATCTTTCACAATCTTCAAAGAAAATGTAGTGTTTATTAATCAGTTTTATGGTGACTACTAATCAGCATTGCATGGTCCATTCCAAATTGTATGTAGGCGAACTATATACAATTTCAAGATTAACAATGCAATACTCAGTTCGTCCAAATTTTATCATCATGTTTATAATAAAAACATTTTCATGCTTAATTTTTAAATAAGAATCAAAAATAAATTTACAAAGATTTTCTTTGTTATGAAAACAATTAAGTTTTCCAAGGTGTTTTATAAACAACTTCATTTCGATAACAATCACTTATAAATCTCACTTTGAATAATCCTTATAATGATGAAAATTCAATTTTTTTCAAGGGGTACCGTTTTATCTTATAAAAACAATGAGTGATCTGCAAAAGAGTGATGAAAAGTTGTTCATCAAGAACTAACTACAATATAATAGGAAATGAGCTTAGCCAAATAATCATGAGGTTCATGACCTCGATGGCACTCAAAATGAATAATCCACAACGTAACTCAATTCGAGATGAGTACTTGTTTAATGGTTACATCACTAATGCGAACATTAGGAACAAGCAAGAAAAGATAGATAACATCGATATATGTAGAATTTAGCAATCAAAGGTAGTCTTTTCATTAATCACAAAAAAGTCAAAATTGTACCGTAACACATTACGTGTTACTATGTCATACAATTCCATGAACTCATCCTACCAACTGATGTCTCAGTTAAGTTAGGGATTATTTTTAAAAGATACCACAATGAATACTAATCTACAAGAGTCATTAGGTGTTCCACATGTCCCGGAAGATCCATTGGTCCCAATTCATAAGAAGATATCTTCAATTTATTTCTTGGACACTGGGCATCCTCGTTAGTGGACAATGGCCTAGGAACAACCCTTAATACGAACCAACAATCATTTAAAACCTTACAATTCAATCACAGAACTTAACGACTTCCTCTTAACAATCTCATATTCCATATGAGTTAAATTTTACTTAATTCAGGTTTCAGCCAAATCATACTCAATTTGATATCCTACCTCATTCTCCAATACTTTCAACCTTATTCATAGACCTTAATAGGGCAATAAAATCTCAATATGAACAACACTTAATTTCCAATCCTATAGCTCTTACAACAACAATTATCAAATGAGTCACTAGTATGAAATGAATCATATATTCAATTAGACTTCTCGGAAAGGTACTAGTGGCATGAGGCTTTTGGGTAATGGTTCCATTGACAGCCTCAAGTACAACATTCACCCTTTCGATTTCAATTTAAGAATTGGGTGACAACGAATCAGATGACACCTTTCCAGGTGGTAACGTTTGGTCAAGCTCCACTCTATAAGGAAAGATCGTCATGACATCGATATCAGATTTAGTCTCGCCAATTCTTCTTTAATATCTTAATCAACTAATACCAACATTTCTACGGATATCAACCATTTTGTTGGGATCATAAATATCCACAACTTGGTTTAGATCTGGAATAGCTAGAATTTCCTACAGGAATAGCTTCGATTAATTTACTAGGGGATTTAGGGTTTCTTGTGACAATCAACGTCGTATAAATATTAAAATAATCATCAAACAATCATGTAATCAAATTACATCATATATATATATAATCCAATATATATATATATATATATATATTAAAATAACACTTCTCAGTCTGGCCTTGTCGGTAACTCGAGAATTCTTCGGCGCCGTTATAGTCAAAATATTTTTAGACATTTTGTGAAAAATGTTTATAGTTAAAAGATTTTGAAATGTTTTATTCAAAACCTTGGTTTTAAAAATCTTTCATTCTCTATAACGACAGCTCTGGTACCAAACTGTAACACCCCCAAATTTATACAATTCAATACAGCGGAAGACTCGTTGGTGTTACGGGATAACACATTACTCACATCATAGACAACGCTTAAAAATCGCGTCGTTTAATAATAAAGCATTTCAAATCATAAATATCAAAGTTACATAGGTCCCAAGTCATTGTATTTCATACAAGTTTTACAAAGCATTTGAATGGAAATTATTATTTAAGTGCGGGCCATGAATTCTTGTTGTCTTCCCGAGAATTACCTTCAAGTACCTGAGATAAAACATGTTAAAAGAAAAGGTCAGTGATAACGCCGAGTGAATTCATAGAGTTTAATAAAATCCATCAATATAACATCTGTAAAACACAACATAATCGTATCCTTAATTCGAGGACGAATTATTTTTTTAGAGGGGAAGAATTGTAAAACCCGTATTTAAAATCCACGAATATTAAATATACGCAATATCAGATTAAATTAAAGTTTACGCAATTAATTATTTCAGCTATTTTAGAATAATAAATAATGATACTTTTCAAGTATTACGTAATTAATACTTATTCAGAATAAATAAATAATTACATGTCAGAAATTAAAACACGAGCGCATACGTCTAAAAATTTAGTCTCGAAACAAAAGAGTATAAAAAGTGTCATGTGTGTGGGCTTGAGATTAAACAAGAAAGAAAGAAAGTATGGGCTTGGAGCCCGACCCACTACCAAAAAAAAAAGAGACATACGGGAGTTTTACCCTCACTTGATCAAACAGTAAAAAAAAAAAAAAAAACGACTTAGGGTTTTGGGGTAAGTGTAAAACCCGCTTAAAACCCTATGAAGATAACTTTAAATTAAAATAATAATATTTGACTAATATTCAGATTTCAAATTCTTTTTAAACTTTTTCAAATGCAGCGTTTCATGCACCTGGTCCTGACCGTTTCGAAATGTTTTATTGTTTTACCTATGATATATTAAACAAGGTAGTTTTCTAAACTGTCAAACGAATTAGTAAAAAACGTCATATATTCTCCGAGATTTTGGGCGTGATTGACTTGTTTAATTATTAAGTATCTTTGCCCTCTTTGTGCACATTATGCATCCATAACAGTTTTGGTCATCTTACCACTAATACATGAACACCTCATATATACTTTTTGAAACTAGATCTCGGTTGCAAAAATCAGAAGGTTTAAAAGGGTCAAATTCGATTCACGGACGACAATAGTGAAGCATGGTCATGATGGGTTTTGGTTCAAGTTAACGTGAGGAAGCAAGCCTTGCCGGTTTGTGCTTCTTCATGTTACGATCCAAAAACATTGAATCTTGATGTTCATGTGCTAGTTATCGTACTCTGGTTCGCGACCATGCCTAGTTGTGTTAAACGCTGAAAACTTCGTGTCGGATCGATCGGGTTCATTCACAATGTCGGTTGCTAGAGGCGGGGTTTTGTTTGTGATTACGTTGAGATCAGATCCGAACCAAGTTTCAATTACGAGGTCCGTTCGAGCTGTGGTCCACGTCCAGGATCAGTTGGAGTTTCTGCAGGAGTATGTCTTGGTTCGCGGTTAGTAGCTTACGTGTTCGTCTCCGTTCTGAGTTTGATTGTGTCTCGCAGTATATGTGTACCTGTCCGATTCACTGCTGCTACTCGTAAACATTTTCCATCGTGAAATGTTTTCATTTGACTAGGAGGTGAGACCTCAACTCACATTCGCATTCTAATTTCTTATCAACCTATCATTTCATGTTGTATATAAGTTATTCGCGGCTCAAAACGTTGATTGGATAATAGGCTTGAATGAAACAAATTGCTCATTTCATTTACACGAGGGTTTTGGAACAAACAAAAGCGTATTTATTGTCATAATATTTTGCCATCACCATGCATGCTATCATACAAAATGTTATTTTAATATCTAAAGAAGGTTGGGTAACGCATGCATGCATATGGTAGGAGAACATGACCTAATTCTAAAATTTAAGTAAATTTTTAATCTAAACAAGTTTGAAGTTAAAAGACTAAATCAATGATAAGTATGTTTGTTATTAATTAGCAATGATAAATTTATGTAGATCAGCTGACGAGTAACTTAAGTTTGGACGTTGTTATGCGTCGAGTTTTGCTAAGGTACGGATATTCTTATCTCTACTATTATTTGTCTCTTTCGTTTATTCAATTCATCGTACGAATTTTTCGTCCTTTCAGTAAGGACTTCCCCTCTATGCATGATTAGGGTTTTTCCGTCTGCAGCCAAATGTTTTCCCCAGTACATGTGATAAAATTATCAGAAATTATTTAAATAACTAAGATATTGCCTGAGCATTATATACAAGCATGACCAGTTTATGTACTAGTTACGGAGGTACCGTAACCATGACACTAGAGGCACCGGTGTCGTGACTCACATGCAGGAGAGTGATATCCTGCATCGTCCCACTCAGCTCAGTTTGGCCATTTTATCAGGATTTTTAGTGGGGCGTATGGATGCATCCTAGGCTTATCATTTTACAAGTTATCAGGGTGAATGTGGTGTGTGCTCTACATCCTTCACATTGGAGCTGATCCCTCCACCCAGCACAGTATTTAGAGGTCACCCCTCTACAGTTATTTAGAGGTCACCCCTCTACAGCATGACGAGGTCACCCCTCCAGTTATTCATGCACAGTTGTTACCATACATGACCTATATAAGATCTGGCAATTACAATACAGTAAATGCATGTTTTCAGATTTAACAGATAACAGTTCAGCTTTATTAATTATAAATCAGACTTTACAGATTATACACATATTTCCGCTGCAACTTTACTTATCAGTCTTACAGCTCCAGTATTTCATCAACCGTTTCATTTCAGTAATTCCTTATCATGCTTTATATCCGTTCACTGAGCGTTATGCTCAGCCGTAGTTCTCTTTCATGTTCTAACGGCAGGTACACCAGGACGCTCTTAGGATTTTGAGAGCAGGTGCATTTGGATGGAAGCTATCCAAACTTCTTACTTTATGTACTTACATTATTCTGCTTATTTGGACATTGTTTAGTCCTTTCCTTCAGTATTTTATTTTTCATGTTTTGGGCTTATGTTTGGATTGTCGATGTTTGATTCCGGTATTTCCTTTATGGTCAGTTAATGTTTTAGGACATTTACCTTATGCTTTGATGACACGCCATAAATACACGTAACGGTCCACTTATCCAAGTGGGGTGTTACAATTATGGTATCAGAGCGTAAGGTTCGACCTGTAGGCTCTAAAACTTGACCTGTGACTAGTGGGTAGTCACCAGGAACTTCCTAGATCTTTGG
The DNA here is from genome assembly GCA_025667525.1 of Glebionis coronaria. NCBI lineage: Eukaryota > Viridiplantae > Streptophyta > Magnoliopsida > Asterales > Asteraceae > Glebionis > Glebionis coronaria. The sequence continues at coordinate 271,326,181 of CM046875.1, read as the reverse complement.
CGTTGTTATCTTTCATGTTTCTCATACATTTATCAGTCAGTTTTTCTTAAAGATTTTGACTAAGTAAAAGGTTGGTATAGGACTGGCCATATTTAGTCGCATGTGCTTTTCTGCGAATTTTGTTTTGGTGAACCGACCCATAGGCGTTCACCCTTGCCGTTCAGATTTTTTTATTGGTAAACCGACCCATAGGCGTTTACCCTTACTCATGTCAGATTCATGTTATTAGTCAAGTATTACTTGGTGAACCAGCCATAAACGTTCACCATTGTTCAGGTCAAATTTCATGCTATTCAGTCGAAGGTTGTTTTGTGAACCGATTCATAGTTGTTCACCTTTGTCATATCAGGACATTTCATAAATTTGGACAAGTATGGACTGGACTACAGCCAACCATATTTAGTCCCAGATTATAAATTTCTATACATGACAGTTCTCAGAAAATTTTGACAAGCATGGATTGAACCAGAATCGCCCATACTTAGTCATATGTTTTGTTCCTTAAATTCTGTGGATTGAACCACAGCCATCCACATCAGTTGATGTTAAACCACAGTTGATCATACTTTTATAGTTTTTATAACAATCTAGTTCGCTATCCCAAGTTGATGTCGCTTTCACGCTGTGTCAGTTTCATGTCTCCGTGCGAGGGTTTTATGTTCAGCAGAATGATAAATGTCTCCATGCTAAGTCACAAAAAGAATTTCAGTAAAACCGTCTTCATGATAAATCATGGTTAGCCTTCATTAATCATACTTCACGTACGGTGTCTCTGATATACTCCATGTGCAGTATTCATTTTGTACTTCATGTACAGTAGTCCAGGTGTACTCCAAGTACCTTACTTCATGGATATTGCTAATCGATCCTCAATCATCTCACGCGTTTCCACTTGTCGATATTCTACCAGGTGCTGATGCTGCTCGTGAGTTGAAGATTTTACCAGATACTGATGCTGCTAACACTTTGAAGACCTCACCAATGCTGATGTTGCTGATACCTTGGAGATTTCTCAAGATACTGATGCTGTTTATACTATGAAGACTCTACATAACAAGGACGAAAAATATAAATTTGAAATTTTTGACAAGAATAAATTTCAACCATCAGACACTACCATTCCATTCCATACTTTTACCTTCTCAGCTAGATGTCACACTTCACTCAGCTAACTGTTCATTCAGAAGAGTGGGAACCGGAACTCAGCCGGCCACTCAGCAGAATAGTTACATGAATCACGGTCATGATAATGACCGTCATAAATTGACAGACAAAGCAGTAGTGACAACCACCGTGATTATAAGTAATCAGTCAGTAACCATCGGAACTCCGGAACGGACGTGACCAGAATACAGAGGTCGGTGGTCTAATCGGTCCGCCAACCCTAGCAGTTACCAGAAATTCTTAACCTTATTCAGACTCACCATTAAAATACATGTCCAGACAGCAGTTAAGGCACAGGTCTCAAGTATCGTTTCGGAAGACATTTGCCAGGACACCAGTCATGGTACATGTCATAGGAATCTCTTCTCAAAGTACGAGTCAGAACTCATAACTCCGTATGTTTCTAAACCAGGCCCTCAATGATTCAGGGCACCCTCCAAGGGGGATACACTCGTCCTGTTATGCCACGCATAAAATCAGACTCTTACAATTCAGTTACCGCCACTGGGTATTATTCAAGTTAGACACGCAGTATTCATTCTACGAGGCTACAAACAAACACATTCAGTGAAATTCGCCACGTTACTACACGTATTCCTATGTCAGCTTTATCTTAAATAAGATATTTACCAACCTCTGAGCCAGAAAAGACTCCACATTATCAGCCAGATTTATAAAGGTTGTGCCTTCAGTTAAGACGAGATTTGTCTTACTAAATCCCAAATATAGTCATTCTGTTTTCTGCCCAAAAAATCAGTACAAATTGTTTCTGCCTTACAAGCGTGTGACCTATCAGTCCATAGCTACGAAGACTTTCTAGCCACAAGTTATAATCCACTTCCGAAGTTCTTAAAATTTATGATCAGCGGATTTTTCAACATTCCCAGAAGTAATTAAGAAGGTGTTCCAGAAATTCCTTCCTAACCACGAGACAGAATTTAACATCAAGCTTGTCTCAAGAATAGAATCTGTTTTCAAAACTCTTTATTCCAGGGCTTCAGCTATGTTAAAAGAGTTGCAGCAATTGCTGCAAGAGTTATCAAAACGAGGCTTTATTCGCCCTAGCGCACCACCATGAGGTGTACCGTTTCTGTCTATCAGGAAGAAGGCCAGTGACAAGAGATTATGTATCGACCACCGATATTTTGACAAGATCATCATTGTTAATCGATGTTCATTCCACGAATAGCAGGTTTATTTGATATGATATGACTCCTTATATATTTTCCGGAACAAATTTCCGATCATGCCACCATCAGTGGTGAGAGAAGAACATGATGTTTTTCAGATTTCTGTTGAACACGTCACAGTCTCCATAAAATTTTAACTTATACGTCTGGGCTCCCCAATGCCCCAGCTATAGTATGAAATTTATGAATAAATTATTTTTTTTACAACTTCACAGATAAAATTGTCAGTATATTCATTGATCACATTCTGATCTGCTAAATTCTAGAGAAGAACACGAGAATCATCTTCTCACAGTTGTATAGAATCTTCGATAGGAGAAATTTATATACAGCTTTCCAGATATGAATTCCAATTGAACAAAGTGGCATTTCTGAGCCATTCTACCTTAGCAGAAAGAAATTTTGAACAATGCTACGAAGGTGAAGGCCATCACCTGATGGTCCCGACCGACGACTATGAACGAAGTACAAAATTTTCTAGAACTCAATTGACTACTACCACAGAAATTGCCGACAGTTCTCACTAAAAATGTTTTATGACTATTCAACCAGATTTCCACCATAATGTTCCATAATCTCAGACAAAACTTTGATAGAATCCGCATCACACATTGATGCAGCTATGTTCATATCTAGATGCCTGATCTACTGCAGGTTCAAGATAGAACACCGTCATGTTAGTGAGTTACTACAACCTTTAGAAATTTCTGAACAGAAATGAGACGAAATTCCATGAAATTATTATCAACTACCACAGGCTCAGAGAAAGTATGATCCTATCTAAGTTATCGGCAACCATGTAATCAGCCTGCGCGTTTCTTTCATCCGAAAGGATCACGCAGTAGCATATCTACAGAAAATTTAGAAATTCAGCAGTAAATCATACGAATTCAAGGCATTCCATCGACCATCATATCAGACATAATTCATGTTCACGATCAAGTGTATGTTTACGCCCACTTTAAATTCATGTTTATTTTCACTTTCACGTTTACGTCTCATTCGCAGTATGATGCTGTTTCAGTTCATCTTTTATGCTATCTCGTGATTTATGCTCACGTTTGTGTTCATAACATTGTTCATGTTCAAGTTCGTGTGCCATTTCGCAATACACGTTTCATGGTTTATTACCGAATACGGATACAAAAAGCTTAAGAAACGAGACTCAAGTTAGCAGAGCTTCTCCATACCTAGGCAGACGTTCACGTCTCAGGCCATATCGTTTGTCATTCTTTCCTCAGTCAGCATATGTTCATGATATGTCCTAGCATCACGTTCACAGTATGTTTCATGTATCATCGGACACAATATATTCCATGCTCATCATTCCTCATATAATCGTGAACCACGTTCACAATTGCTCACGTAGTACGTTCACAATTGTTCATGTAGTTCGTCCATTTATACTTTCAGCAGCTTACCCAGAGATATAAATATTATCTTTTCTAGATATTTGTATGTACCGTTCCATGTACTCTTCATGCCATAGTTTATTCTTTCTATCAGATTCAGAGAATCCATCTTAAGTATGAAACCAGAAACCATTCAACATCATCAGGACAAGACCATCAGGACCAAATTTTTTTTTATTATGTTTAGACCTTTGAAGGAATCGTTTCGAGTGGGAAACCACTTGAAACAAAGGAGTCCATCCGGACTTCTCATCCTTTTTCCTTCAATAAATCCAGTTAAGTCTTTTCAGTCATGTCACGTTCCATGTTCTTTTCAGCCATGTCACGTTACATGATCACTTCAGTCATGTCATGTTTATACCTATCAACAGTATTATATCTTAATTAGAAGACGAATTATTCTTCAGTTTATTTGTCTTTTCAGTTTACGTGTCCTTTCAGTTCTTATAGTTTCATCAGCTTATTACCTTTAATTCGAGGACGAATTTCTCCTTTTTAGAAGGGAAGAATTGTAAAACACAACATAATCGTATCCTTAATTCGAGGACGAATTATTTTTTTAGAGGGGAAGAATTGTAAAACCCGTATTTAAAATCCACGAATATTAAATATACGCAATATCAGATTAAATTAAAGTTTACGCAATTAATTATTTCAGCTATTTTAGAATAATAAATAATGATACTTTTCAAGTATTACGTAATTAATACTTATTCCGAATAAATAAATAATTACATGTCAGAAATTAAAACACGAGCGCATACGTCTAAAAATTTAGTCTCGAAACAAAAGAGTATAAAAAGTGTCATGTGTGTGGGCTTGAGATTAAACAAGAAAGAAAGAAAGTATGGGCTTGGAGCCCGACCCACTACCAAAAAAAAAGAGACATACGGGAGTTTTACCCTCACTTGATCAAACAGTAAAAAAAAAAAGAAACGACTTAGGGTTTTGGGGTAAGTGTAAAACCCGCTTAAAACCCGTATGAAGATAACTTTAAATTAAAATAATAATATTTGACTAATATTCAGATTTCAAATTCTTTTTAAACTTTTTCAAATGCAGCGTTTCATGCACCTGGTCCTGACCGTTTCGAAATGTTTTATTGTATTACCTATGATATATTAAACAAGGTAGTTTTCTAAACTGTCAAACGAATTAGTCAAAAACGTCATATATTCTCCGAGATTTTGGGCGTGATTGACTTGTTTAATTATTAAGTATCTTTGCCCTATTTGTGCACATTATGCATCCATAACAGTTTTGGTCATCTTACCACTAATACATGAACGCCTCATATATACTTTTTGAAACTAGATCTCGGTTGCAAAAATCAGAAGGTTTAAAAGGGTCAAATTCGATTCACGGACGACAATAGTGAAGCATGGTCATGATGGGTTTTGGTTCAAGTTAACGTGAGGAAGCAAGCCTTGCCGGTTTGTGCTTCTTCATGTTACGATCCAAAAACATTGAATCTTGATGTTCATGTGCTAGTTATCGTACTCTGGTTCGCGACCATGCCTAGTTGTGTTAAACGCTGAAAACTTCGTGTCGGGTCAATCGGGTTCATTCACAATGTCAGTTGCTAGAAGCGGGGTTTTGTTTGTGATTGCGTTGAGATCAGATCCGAACCAAGTTTCAATTACGAGGTCCGTTCGAGCTGTGGTCCACGTCCAGGATCAGTTGGAGTTTCTGCAGGAGTATGTCTTGGTTCGCGGTTAGTAGCTTACGTGTTCGTCTCCGTTCTGAGTTTGATTGTGTCTCGCAGTATATGTGTTCCTGTCCGATTCAATGCTGCTACTCGTAAACATTTTCCATCGTGAAATGTTTTCATTTGACTAGGAGGTGAGACCTCAACTCACATTCGCATTCTAATTTCTTATCAACCTATCATTTCATGTTGTATATAAGTTATTCGCGGCTCAAAACGTTGATTGGATAATAGGCTTGAATGAAACAAATTGCTCATTTCATTTACACGAGGGTTTTGGAACAAACAAAAGCGTATTTATTGTCATAATATTTTGCCATCACCATGCATGCTATCATACAAAATGTTATTTTAATATCTAAAGAAGGTTGGGTAACGCATGCATGCATATGGTAGGAGAACATGACCTAATTCTAAAATTTAAGTAAATTTTTAATCTAAACAAGTTTGAAGTTAAAAGACTAAATCAATGATAAGTATGTTTGTTATTAATTAGCAATGATAAATTTATGTAGATCATCTGACGAGTAACTTAAGTTTGGACGTTGTTATGCGTCGAGTTTTGCTAAGGTACGGATATTCTTATCTCTACTATTATTTGTCTCTTTCGTTTATTCAATTCATCGTACGGATTTTTCGTCCTTTCAGTAAGGACTTCCCCTCTATGCATGATTAGGGTTTTTCCGTCTGCAGCCAAATGTTTTCCCCAGTACATGTGATAAAATTATAAGAAATTATTTAAATAACTAAGATATTGCCTGAGCATTATATACAAGCATGACCAGTTTATGTACTAGTTACGGAGGTACCGTAACCATGACACTAGAGGCACCGGTGTCGTGACTCACATGCAGGAGAGTGATATCCTGCATCGTCCCACTCAGCTCAGTTTGGCCATTTTATCAGGATTTTTAGTGGGGCGTATGGATGCATCCTAGGCTTATCAGTTTACAAGTTATCAGGGTGAATGTGGTGTGTGCTCTACATCCTTCACATTGGAGCTGATCCCTCCACCCAGCACAGTATTTAGAGGTCACCCCTCTACAGTTATTTAGAGGTCACCCCTCTACAACATGACGAGGTCATCCCTCCAGTTATTCATGCACAGTTGTTACCGTACATGACCTATATAAGCTCTGGCAATTACAATACAGTAAATGCATGTTTTCAGATTTAACAGATAGCAGTTCAACTTTATTATTTATAAATCAGACTTTACAGATTATACACATATTTCCGCTGCAACTTTACTTATCAGTCTTACAGCTCCAGTATTTCATCAACCGTTTCATTTCAGTAATTCCTTATCATGCTTTATATCCGTTCACTGAGCGTTATGCTCAGCCGTAGTTCACTTTCATGTTCTAACGGCAGGTACACCAGGACGCTCTTAGGATTTTGAGAGCAGGTGCATTTGGATGGAAGCTATCCAGACTTCTTACTTTATGTACTTACATTATTCTGCTTATTTGGACATTGTTTAGTCCTTTCCTTCAGTATTTTATTTTTCATGTTTTGGGCTTATGTTTGGATTGCCGATGTTTGATTCCGGTATTTCCTTTATGGTCAGTTAATGTTTTTGGACATTTACCTTATGCTTTGATGACACGCCATAAATACACGTAACGGTCCACTTATCCAAGTGGGGTGTTACAACATCGGTATAAAATTATTACCGAAAATCATTTTGTACAAATCATTGCAGTAGGCCATAAAATACCCAAATTCATTTTATAAAAATCCTTATCAAAATCATTATATAGGCTTTCGCCTTCAAAATCATTATACGAACCATTGTCGTTAAAAACATCATACAATACGTTTTATAACGTTGTAAAGATTAAATAAAAACCGTTATATGAATATGGTTATATAAAACCAAAATACGAACATAATATCAATGATAAGACCCTGTATTCCTAGTCAGGCAATATATCGTAATTCAATGCATAAAGCAGTATTTTCGTTATTTGGATTATTATAAGCCGCATGACATTGTTACCTTACTATAACCAACAACGGGTAGCTAACCCGAAACTCACTTGCCCATCTAAATTAGCGTGTCGTCACAATAATCACGCTTGTGTAAATCTTCTCATACATAAATTCTCTTACCAATCAATGTGGCACGACGGGGATCAACCGTCAAGGCGCGAACTGGGGTGATCATCCCCAAATAGTACTATTATATGCATAAGTGTCTACCAAATCCTGGTAGTTCACAATTCATGCTAATGGGACTTTTAGTGACATAACCTAACTTTAATAATCCATTTCATTTCATTTATTGGGTCATTTAATCATTCATCGGGTCATACAATCATTCGGGTCCAAATCAATAAACAAACAATTGGGACAACTAGTGTCCTATTTCATAAAAACTAACATGTTATCTCCCTCGCGGGTTTATCAAACATTTCATAAAAACATTTAAAAGAGTGCGAGGCTATGAACACACGTTGATGTGGGAAAGCGGGTTATCGGCAATTCGGATGTACGGTACGTGCTTCAATCACGGAAACCTAGACAATAATACTCGTCTTAGACTCTTGTCCAATGACTTTATAAAAATAACAATTATGTATACATATGATGATTTTATATATATGATGATGATCAAGTGGGTTTATACATCTTTACTCATTCATTATAGTGTTTATGTGTTAGAAATTTTCAAGACTAATTACACTAGTTCAATCTTGTTTACATTTTGAAGCCCAATGGGCCTATTACAAGCCCAATACTATTCATTAGCCCAGTTATACTTTTATTATAAGTATTATACTTTACATGTTGGGCTCAAATGGGTTAAGCCCAATAAGTAAATTTATAAGTGTTTAGTCCATTTAGTGGGATTATTAGTCCAATAATGCTAACTTAGCCCGTTAATGTACATATGTTATATAGTTCGGGTTTTATCGGTTTTACTTGTAATAAGTACTTATATATCAGTATATGAATTTTAAAAAATTTACATTAGACGGGTTTGATCGCCTAAGTTTTAATTGGCGAAAAACGTTAATTTTACGGTAATAGCCGAAAAAGTCGTAAAAATCATGTTTATAGTTTTTATAACTTATAAAACTTACCAAACTACCATTTTTATAAAATGTTCATTTATTTATCCTTATACATATTTATATAAATGTAATATATAAGTGAGTGGGTTTTTAATTCAAATTTTATACTATATTAGTTTGAGTGCTTATATAATACTATTAAACATTAATTCTTCAAAATCTGATTTTTAGTTTCATCTTCACCATTTTTATCATATCTTGAGTTCTATAAGGAGATAGAAGCTCATTTTTGGATGGCATAAACTTCATATTATGTGCTACAAATAAGTTAGTTATAGCTACTGCTCATTCCATGTATAACTATCCTTAACAGTCCCTACAAAACAAACTACTCATATTGGTACACTCATCTTGTTTTAATCATATCTCACTCATTTTGATGATTCCAGTACATGGACAACTCTCACATGTGTATGACATCTAACACTTACTGAAAATGGATTCCACCATGCAATTTTATCAGTTTATGACTTGGTTACTTACTGTTTTTATACAGCCAACCATTTAAGCAAGATTTTAGCCTTGTTTCTTATGGTTTTTCATCTTTTTAATCATTTTTATCTACACTTGATCCCCACACAACATTTTTATCATCATATATTCATCATATACATATACAATATGAAAGAAAATACATTTGATCTTTATATAAAAACAAGAGAAATGGAAAGGATGATCTTCTTTACCAACCAAGATTATATCTTGTTTTTGGATGACAATAACTTGATGAACACCAAATACATCTCCAAGATCATCAACCACCAAAATAGTTTGTTGAGAAATTAACCCTAGGACACAAGAAAATCAACTTCCTTGTTGTTAATATGGCCACCAATCAATCAAGGCTTCAAGTTTTCTCCATAATATGGCTAGATAACATGAGATTTGTGGCTAGAAATGATCAAATGGTGGTGTTTGATGGTGAAGTGGGACGGCAAGGGAGGATGGGAGAGAGTATGTGTGAGTTGTTTGCATGTGAAATGGTAGTAAATGGTAAAGTTTAGTGGTTTTTCCTAGTTTGGTGGGATAAGTTAGCTTTCATGTGAAGCTAAGCTTACACGTGTAAGCTTATAGCTACAAGGGTGCCACATCATGGATGTGGTGTCATATTTTGGCCGTCCCGTGTGTTAGTGGGGTGGGATAAACTTGTTTTGTCCCATCCCGCTAATTTACGGGTATTCCTCGATTCTAGTTTCCTCGATTTGCGTGCCCTTGGGTCATTTTACGAAAAACGTTTTTATAAATTATGAATCAACACACAACGAATCTAATAAAAATTGTCTCATTAAAAACGGAGTTCGAAAACGTAAATACTTAATCCTAAGGTTTCCGGTTTAGTCGTAAAGGACGTTAAATTATAATCGTAAGTCCTAATTTCTTCTCGTAAATTTGTGAGTTTATGAACCAACACAAATTTAAAACTCCAAAATAATATTCACGGATAAATTTATTTCCTGAAATGTCGGACTGTCACCAAAGACGGTGTATGTAAACGTAAGCACGTAACGTAGAATCCTCCGGTTTAGACGTAGTCGATGCTACTTCAAGACGTAAATCCAAATTTCTTCCCAAAAATAAGTGAGTTCATAATATAACATTAAAATAATGTTTTTAAATAATATTTGAGAATAAAATATCAACCATAAATTGACGGATTGTCACATTTCCTTTTAAAGCTTTATTTTTATCTTTAATTAGTTTTAGAAAACGACACCTTTTCTTTTATTCACCAAAGATGACTGAGTCGCACATTTAACCGGAGATCAATTCGATTAAACACCGAGAAAAACGAACTTTTCAACTAGCAAAAGCTAAAAATCAATATACATGGTTTTTAATAACCAATAATATGCCATAATAGTTTAATATAACCTTACATAAGACCAGTTAATTAAAGTAAACATGATTTTAAATTTAATTATGCCACTTAAAATACTTAGGTTATATCATGGTTATTAATTATTGATGAAAAGCATGGTTTAATTATTAATAATATACCATGGTAATATTAATACACTTTACCTAAAGATAATAATTAAATTAACATGGTTTTAATTTAATTACACTAAATAATTACTTAGGCCAAACATGTTTTATTTATTATAATAAATAACTATGTCTTGGATTAATTAAATTAATAGTGCTAAATGGGAAATTAATTTAGTTAATTTACTTTTAAAATGACATGGCCAATTAATTTATACCCGAGCCCCAAATCCCGGGTTGCACGATAACCCAACAAACCACATCACATCACCACAGCCCCCTAGCTGTGACGCCCGTTTTCCACTGGCTGTGGCTTGCAGCCACCGTCAGTGTGGTTTTTCCTTCCTACCGGCTGTAGCCAGCATCTGCTGCCAACAGTGGCTAGCCACTGACCGTCCAGGATTCCAACCGACTAGAGTTGGTTTCCCCCTGCTTCGCATCCATGACCCACCGAGACCATAAGGTCTCGGTTTCCACTGACCTTAAACAATACCCCCTGTTTGGGGTCTGTGTTTTACGACTGACCAAAGAGTGCTGTCGCCGTCCCATAAACGGTGCAGCTGGCCAAAGCAGCAACCACACCGAGAGTCCCCTTGACTCTCAGTTTGCGTGACAAACCCAAAACCAACCAAATCAAACCCGATCCCAAACGTTTATACCCTTTAATCAACATGTTTCAAATCCTTGATTTTCTATAGTTCATAGATTCATGGTCAAAAGACAATAACTAAAAGAAATATTTGGTTTAGGAGTTATAGATTGTATGCTATGTTTAGGGATCCGAACATGATCATGAACCTCGTTATATAAAAGATCAAAATCGACTTCCTTGATCCTGGTGTTGAGAAACGATGGCCCGAAGAAACACAAGGAGGAGCAGACAATTCGTAGGTTTTTGTTTTTAATTTAGGTTTCCTATACTTTATCAATGTTCATAAACACTCCCCGTGTTTTATTTATTTTGGACTCTCAAATGGGCCATGTGCCCTATCTCTTTATTTTTTCTCATGTTGTACACGTGGCCCACACACACACTTACGAGTCCTCGATAACGTGATTTAAATTACACTCGTTTAGGCTCACGTTTTGATTCTCGTGTTTTATGTTCTTGAAGTGTTAAAGTATTTACGTAACTACTTATTGTGTAAAAATGATAATAATGAGACACGTAATACTTGTCGTAAATTTTATTAACATACTAAATGCTTGAATTTAAATGTTCGTGATACGTGTCGTATATTATTGATGAGAAGTTTTTAGATTGTTCGTGTTTCATGTACGTACTATTCATGGTACTTTTATACGGGTTTTACAACTCTTCCCCTCTAAAAAAGAATAATTCATCCTCGAATTATAGATAACATAACTTGAAAGGAACATGATCGCGACATGACTGACGAGGACATGGAACCTGACATGCTTGAAGAACGTAACTGAATTATGGAAGGATGATAGGATAAAATCCGGATGGACTCGTCCGTTTCCAAATGGCGTCCCTCTTGGAACGGTTCCTCTAGAAGATCATGACACAAAAATAAATCGTGGTTCTTCTGACCTTGACTTGACAAGACGTAAAAGTTCCTGGTTATCAACGTAAGACCGATCCTCCTGAATTCGATCGAGTGGATAAGAATTAACATGCAAAGATAAATGAAACATTACGATGCAAAATAACCTGGACCAACTGAGATTAGTAAGTTCTTACCAATGATGCGCGAGACATACTGAAGCGTAGTACGTGAACAATTGTGAACGTGATACGTGAACAATTGTGAACGTGATACGTGGAGATATGGTGAGTGTAATATGAGAGAACATATGGTGATCAATGATACGTGTAACATATCGTGAACATGATATGAGAAACGTGAATGAACATGACATGTGAAACATATCATGAACATGGAATAACGGCGGCAGTAACGGTAAACGCTATAAGGTGAGACGTGGAATGTGACGTGGAATGTGACGTGAAATGTCCGTTTGAGGATAGAGAGTTATACTAAACTTGAGTCTGGTCTCTCAAGCTCTTGCAAAAACTTCCCAAAACGAAAATGAACGTAAAATTGTACGCCAAGATACGATCATGAACGTGAGTGCGAAATCAAGTCGTAAAAATTAGAACATATACGTGAACGTAAATAAGGAGCACAAATGTGAACCTTCGTCTGGCCCGACAGCTGAGGAATTACCAAGTGATCGGATGAGCCTTGGCTGGAACATGTCCGATCAATCTGTTGACACTGAAATCCTTGCGAATATAAGGATTCTGCAGACTTGGTCAAAATGTTGACAATAACCCAGATAAAATCATGCTTCTTCTGAGTTTGCGGTAATCTGATAACCAAAATCCATGGAGATCTTGTCCCATTTCTGGTCACAATTTCTGATGGTGGATAAACATCCTAGTCTGTTGGTGTTCTATCTTAGCCTGTTGGTATGACAAGTACTTAGATATGAACGTAACTGTATTTTGCTTCATAGAAACTCGATAATAGGAGTTTGTAAAACTATGAGTCTCCATAAATAGACTTTTCTTAGCGTAGGATTTTCTTGGAACATCTAATGCCGTGTAGGGTTCTCACCTTTACGAATAAGCTGAGTCCTGATAACATTAATCGTGAGAATCCATGTGATTCAGCGTGTCACTGTAATCAACCAAAATTTATATTGGAAAATTTCAGGGTGAAATTTCTCCTGTCGTAGAATTTACAACCTAGTGCAAATATGGTCTTCCTGCTATTCTCTAGATTTAGAGAAAATCAGGTCGTCCTTGATGAAAACTATAAAATCTATTATTTTACCATGATTTTATGTAATGAAGTTTCACCCATTAATCCTAGGACACATACTTATGTGTTATGTTTCTATAAGTTATGTGTGAACATGTCCATTTTGTACTTATACTTTTACATTCATACCTGTTGTAATAAGTTTCATAATTTTAACCTTGTACTTAAGACAAGGAGAACAAGTAATAAAAATGTATAATCAATACTTGGCTATACACAACAATTAACTAAAATTTGAAAAACATACTACACATACTATATGTAGTCGTGTATGTATGCGTGTATGCATACCATGAACATGTTTAAAACCTTCTTGGATTAGTCCAAGACCATACTTCTTATGCGCTAGCCCAACATAAGACCAAGCCAAAGCCCATTACCCCTTTGGCTTGCTAGACACGACACACATGCATATGTGGAAGAAGAAGGGTTCTCTTGGTTTTGGAAAAGTCAACACATGGCACAATGGTTCTTACCAAGGCAATCATATCTTTTGCCTTCACCCTTCTCTCTCCCCTTTTATTCGAAAAACACACACATACATTCTCTCATTCTCTCATGCAACTTAATCTCACTTCTCTCTTCACCTTCTCTCTCAAATCATTCGACTTTAAGCCACAAACATCCAAAGATGTTCATTAAATCTACTAGATCCTTGTCCAATCTTAACTACTAATCATTTAGTAGCATCATCATCTTTGGAATCACTATAACAAGCCCTAGCGGAAACCTTAAAGGTCACGGCTTGGTTATAGTTAGGGTTTCCATCATCTTCTTGATTAGATCTCTAATCTCCTTGTTCATCTAGATCTTCCTTGGTAACTTTTAAGCAAGAAAGGTATACTCTTTATGTTTCTTTATTTTTACTTGCATGCATCTCTCATTCATCTATGAACATATGTAAATAACTTGTTAAAATCAAGATTTTTTAAGGACCATGACCATATAGGTCACGACAAATATTTGAGCACCATTAGTCATGGTTAAAAATCTTTTTAATAAAGAAACCTATGACTAGAACTCTATGTTTTTAAATTGATTTAAAATCATATGAACCATTTTATGAACTTAAAGATAGCATGGGTTACACATCTTACTCTTTCGGATTTTGGTTAACTAATATCATAGATCTCATAAGTAAACATGTGTAACATAAAAATCATGAAAGACCATGACCTTAAAGGTAACGACATAAATGAATGATGTATCTATGATTTGTGCACTAAGTTTTAATGATGGAAAATGTATTATTACATGTGAAATGGAATACTAAAAATCACTAAAATGGATTATGTAAACTTATATAGTCGTGGGTTATATATATGACCTTAAATGGACTTTAAAAGTACATGCATGCTTATATAAGGTCTAGATCTAATGATACGAGTTTAACTTAACATGATAAACATAAAACAAGCTTATAGATCTTATGGGAATATTGGGAGAAAACAATATAGCCGTGAGCTATATGTTGTTTTCTTGGATTTATGGTAACCTTGGAAACATGCAAGGAAATCTAGATAACCATGTTGTATTTTTATAAATAATTACAAGACATAAAACTAGCTAAAATGTTCATCTTGGAAACACCAAGATTTAAAATCATAGCCGTGGGCTATATGTATGTATGTATGGATTTGTGACTTTATTTCTTGATTTGTACATAGCTAGATCTTATTTTGGGGACACTTATAAATACATGCAACCTTAAAATAAGTTTTGACTCATCTTAATAAGCTATAATTATTTATAGTCGTGAGTTATAAGCTCATATTAGGGCTTATGACTTGCATGCAACCTTGTAACACATCAAGATCTCATTTGGTACATCACATAAAATAAACTATAAGTTTTATTCTTTTAGTAAGATTTAAAACTAAATATCGATAAGCTAATAATAAGCTTATAATAAAATCCTAGGTTAATACTTACATAAAATGAAAAGTAATATTAATGGACTAATTAAGCCCATGCAATATTAGCCCAAGACTTAAATGAACCCAATAAGCCCATTTAATAAATATTAGGGACCTAATGGACTTAAGATTATACTTAAACCAATTTAAAATGAATAATGGACTTAAAATGTATTTAAGCCTAATAAATGTGTTAAATGCCCATTTAACAAGTTAGTAAACTTAAAAATGTATTTTGGCCAACTAGATGGCCCATTAGATACTTTAACCCATTTAATGAGCTCATATAATGTTTTGAAGGTTTAAATAAAAGTTTTTATAATAAAATGTAACTTATAAAAACTTTTGGATTAAAATGACAATTTATGAAACTTAAGGACTAAAATCGTGACTTATGAAACTTGTTTTGATAAAATAGTAAACACAAGGACTGAAAATGTAATTATCCAAAAGTATAGGGTTTAATAAATACCATCCGTGGCATATAAAACCCTATGGACCATTTTGGGAAGTTTCTAAAAGTTGTTTTGTCATTTTATAACCCTAAGGACCATTTTTGTATTAATCTGAAACTTAAAGAAGCCCTAGGGGCTGTTTTGGTCATTTTATGAAAGTTATAAAACCTAGATTTAACTAGGGGGACTAAATCTACCATAAGCTGAAACTTTAACAAGCCCTAGGTACCAAATGTGTAACAATCCGAATGTTTACTTTGTTTAAAATATGGAGGGACTAGTTTTGCCATGTTCCGAAACTTTAACAATTCCTAACCCTAATTCTATTTTTAAACTTAGTAAAACTTAAACAAACCCCAAACTATAAGAATTTATAATATAAATTCTTAAACTTGTAATATATAAAATATTTTAGAAATGTTAAATAATTTATGGGAACTTTTAAGTTAAATAAAATATTTTATTTTATTTTTCAAAGATAAAATATTTATATTTTTACTTTATGAAATAAATTGTATAAACAATATGGATATGTATTACTAGTACATGAACTCATATACTTTTAGGAAATAAAAATAATATGAATGTTAAATAAGTTGAATACTAATATTTAAGTAGAACATTTTTATGTTTACTTAATTATGAAACTTAATAGTAAGTTTACATGAATGATTATAATACATGAACTACGAACGTAAACTAATATTTTAAGTAGAAGATTTTATGTTTACTTAATTATGAAACTTAATAGTAAGTTTAAATGGATGATTATAATACATGAACTGTGAACGTGAGCTAATATTTTAAGTGGAACATTTTGTGTTTACTTAACTATGAAACTTATATAGATAAGTTTAAATGGATATTGTTAATACTTGTACTACGGTTATTTAGGTAAATGCCGTAGCATAAATGAACTGACTAAAAATGTGTATAAGCATACACATATGTTCTTTGTACTATCTATGAAGACTGTACTATTTGATTAGGCATAACTTTTGGCGTGAGCATTATTTGGATATTCGTGTTATACAGCTATTGCCAACTCCCAGGTGAGTTTACATCTCCATATAAACTATTGATAAACTTTTCCTCTACGGGGGAGAAAACATGCAACTATTTTAAAATGGACATAACTGAATTGTATAAACTTGACTATGATTGACTGTTTAGAAACTGTTAAATTGTTGTAAATCGCCCGAATGTTATAAATATATCTAATAGGGATTGACCATCCCCATCTGGGTGAGTCATGCTCACTGTGCCTTGGCCGGGACAACTGATGTATACCATGTTGGAACTGGGTTTGGGTGTCTTTTTGTAAGACACTACGTCCTCATCTGTTAAGGACTATGGAAGTTTAAACTTCAGTTTCAAGTAATAGCAAATGTAATCTACTTATTAGTAAGAATGCTTTGTGAATTGTTACTTCTATGATTAATGTATGTCCAAACTAATTAATGTTAAAACCTGTAAATTCACCAACTTTATGTTGACCCTCTATGCATGTTTATCTCAGGGAAATGAAGTTAGTACGTGGTGTGTGCATGGACTCAAGCCTCTACATAATCTGCATTGTAGGAATCGTCAAGGGTTCCATTTGGGGAAAATGAACAATCTACTTATGACATGTTAAAGACAATTTTTATTAATTTGTTTAATAATCATGTAATCTGATTTGAATAACTCCTTATCTTATGCTCTATGAACTATGTGCTATCGATCCACCCTTGTGACATCTCCGTTGATAATTCCGTATATTTTGACCCTACCCGGGGTGTCACAGAGAATGGTATCAGAGCATTAGTTATACAGAACCAGAAAATTTTTTAAATAAAATAAAAATATAGTGATTTTCTTTTATCTAAAATTGGACTATAACTTTATAAAATCTTTTGGGATATTTTTTTTGGACCGTATTAGTTAAGCATACTGATTGATAAATAAACTGGTTAAATGACTATATATATAAGTATTAATATATATAACCTTAACAACAGGACGATGATTGTCTAAAAGGGAAATACTTCATAAAAATAATATTTTTCTTTTTTTATAAGCATATACTTACTTCAAATTCAAAATAATATTATTTTCAGAGCATCATGACTTCGCCTACTGCACCTCCGACTTTTCTACCAGTAGTAGCACCTGCTCCAGCTACACGTTCATCTCCACGATCCGTACAGTGCGGATGGCTATCAGCCTCTGACTCGGAGGATGATAAGACAATCGAAGTTGTGCTTCCTGAGGACCCTTTTTCTGCTGCAGCATCAGCCATACTGGTCCCCACCTCCATGGAGGAGGACCAGGTGTCTCCAGACCTACCATCTTCTGTACCTGCATGTTTACCATCGGGCTATTTTCCCGAGTCTAGACCCGGCTCCACTTTTGAGATCGGGGAAGGCTCTGGGGTGAGACGTGCCGACTTTGTCCAGGCCTAGATCGCCACACTGGCCGCACGCCAGGAGCGGGAGATATCCGACTTTCGCAGCCTGTTGACAGCTGGTCAACTAGGCTACACTGCCATCCATGAGCGCATCGACTCCCTCGCTCATACAATGAGGGGAGAGGCACAGGCAACCCGAGGCGTCCAGGCCAAGACTGTCGAGGCATTACAGTGGCTTTAGGAGGAGAGCTATCGTCTCCACCAGCGTATCTATACCATGGAGAGTCTCCAGTACCAGACCCATGCTGCTCTATCTGCTCAGGAGCAGTCCCTGTCCATTTTGTTCGACCTTGCCACCGTCCGACACGACGGAGTTACTGCAGAGATGACCTATCTTCGTGGGGTCGTCGACAGACTCAGGACTCAGCTGCTGACAGCCTTCCGCATGCTCAAGGAGGCTCGAGCGACAGTTCGGACTTTATGGAACCCCAGGAGAGCACCTGCAGCTTCATCAGCCCCACCAGCCCCAGGCTCATCTAGCAGACCATCTAGGCAGGAGTAGGATAGATGTACTAGGTTTCTTGTACATCATGATCAGCCTATGGGTTACACCCTAACTGTCATGGTATATGACTTTTGTACTTTTATTTCTTTTCAGCTTTTGGTGATGTAATACTGTATTGTATCTTTTCTTTTTGGACATGTAATTTTGGGATGTAATGTATTAAAGACTGTGTGTATCATTACCTTGGACAAGGCTCGACAGGCCTATGACTTGGATTTTGTTATGCTAGATGGATGTTAAATTTCTTATGGAAATAACATGTAATCACTTTCTTTATTATATTTGTTGTGCAATGTATTATATTATGAGATTGTGGCAGGTTATCCAAATTTGTTATGAAATCAGTACATGAATTTTTCCCCGTGCAAATAATATAAAAACTATACTAACGTTTGAACTAATAATCTCATTTTGTGTATAACTATAGACAAATGCTGATTACGAGATCAAATCCCAATAATGCAACCACTTCCAACGCTGATAATGCTGAATTTCCAGAAGCTACTCAAAATGTCACTGTCGCAAAACTCCGGGAAATGATAAGTGAAGGCATTACAGCAGCTATGGCAGCCAGAGGAGCTGATCTGAATGCAAACAATGATCAAAACCTCAATATGCGCAGAAACAACACCAACGGGGGTTGCTCTTACCCCGACTTCTTAAAATGCAAACCCTCATACTACCGAGGAAAAGAAGGAGTTGTTGAATTGATGCAATGGTTTGAAAGACTAGAGACGGTTTTCCGCATCAGCGGTTGTGCTGACGAGAACAGAGTTAAGTTTGCCACATGCACACTACTTGAGAGTGCCCTTACCTGGTGGAGCTCGGTGGTTGCTACCCTTGGACAAGACACTGCTTATACTCTCACTTGTCCCAACCTCAAAGAGAGGATGACTAAGAAGTAATGTCCTAGAGGGGAAATGAAGAAGTTGGAAATAGAGCTGTGGGATTTAAAGTGTAAGAACAATGATTTCCTTTGGTACAACCAAAGATTTCAAGAGTTAAGCTTGATGTGCACCAGAATGTTCCCTCAAAGGAGTGACAAGATTGAGAAGTATGTCAGTGGACTCCCTGACAAGATCCATGATAGTGTGCTAGCTTCACGACCCACTACCGTTGAAGGTGCTATGGAATTTGCGACTGAGCTGATCAACAAGCAAGCCCGCAATCTATCCGAAACGCAAATGGATAACAAGAAGAAAGTCAGATGAAAGCTCTCGTAGCCAGCACCAACAGCCTTCCAAAAGGCAAAACGTTGGGCAAGCTGATGACACTACTCCCACAACCCGCACCAAGAACTACTCAGGATCCAAGCCTAAGTGTTCAAAGTGAAACTATCCTCATGTTGCTGGAGGACAATGCCAAGGATGCTACAAGTGTGGCCAACAATGCCATTTTGCTCGTGAATGTCAAGCAAATGTTGCTACCCCGGTTCGACCAAATAACAATCCCGGAAATAGCAACAAAGGCAAGTCCAATGCCCGTGGGAGCGGAGGTGGGCCAAAGGGAAACTGAAACCCCCGAGGTGGAAGCAACAGTGGACCAAAGAAAGTTGTGGTATGTTACGAGTGTGGAACCCCTGGACACGTGAGGCCCGACTGTCCCAAGATGGCCAACCAGAAGAAGGACAACAAGGGAACTTCTTCGTAAGTGTACATGGCTGGCAATGCCCAAGCCAATCCAGATTCCAACATCGTCACTGGTACGTTTTTACTAAACCAACGATATTCATCTGTCTTGTTTAACACCGGGGCAGACCAAAGCTTAATATTTACTAAATTTAGTAAGGTATTGGAGATCACTCCATTAGTTTTAGACCCCTACCAGACGATAAAACTAGCCGATGGAAAAGTTGTGACGTTTGACACCATCATTCGAGGTTATACTTTAAACCTTTTTCCGATCACCCGTTTTACATCAAATCAGATTCCATTAGGTCTTGGTAGCTCCAACGTCATCATTGGCATAAATTAACTAGCAAGTATCATGCAGTTATCTTATGTGATCTAAATTGGTTCGTATACCTTGGGGAGATGAAACCTTGATTATACAAGGGGACGGTAACCCCAATATAGTCAACACTAGACTTAGTGCCATTTCTATCACCGAAAAGCCCGAGAATATTTGGTCAAAGGATACCCCATTTTCCTAACCTGTTTTTCCCTAAGTGACAAGATAGGCAACCTTAAACCTGAAAGACACATCCAACTCATAATGGGTGTATTTTGTAGGGTTATATTCGCCACTTTAGGTGGCCCTAAACATGTAAGACACATCCACTCACAATGGGTGTATTTTGTAGGGTTATATCCGCCACCTTAGGCAACCCTAAACCTGAAAGACACATCCAACTCACAATGGGTGTATTTTGTAGGGTTATATCCGCCACTTTAGGCAACCCTAAACATGAAAGACACATCCAACTCACAATGGGTATATTTTGTAGGGTTATATCTGCCACCTTAGGCAGCCCTAAACGTGAAAGACACATCCAACTCACAATAGGTGTGTTTTGTAAGGCTGTGTTCGACATCCCTCGTAAAGAGATGCTGAATGTCCATGTTTTTGGACATACTTTTCCCTCTTCGGGTCTAATTAGTTTGACAATACCATCATCCACCAAACCCTGGGAGGAGTAGCTACCCCTCTTTAGAAGTCAAAATTTGTGCAAATTTTGAACCAGTAATAGTGGATGCATGACCCCTTTTTACAGCACCCCGCAAGGCGCGCATTTCTTTATTCTTAGTATCTTCTTTTATTTCCACCATTTGAGGTACTTCTTTTCTGCGCCCCTCTCGCTCAGCCCCGTGGAGAATGAAGTATATTATTTGCAACTTCCTACTCAATCGCCATCAACAATAATCTTAACCTCTCTGCTAGGTAGAAGCTTTAGTACTATTAACTAATATCTGTATCCCACAAGCTTAAGGTATAACTGCAAGTCTTTCGCGTAAAGTTGTTGACATAGGAGAGGTTATGGTTAAAATATTCTTTTATTTTATTTTACTTTCAACCCCCAATTTTCACCATCGTGTGTGGATATATAACCTATATCTCCCTCATGAAAAAGATGTAGAAGTAGTGCATCCCCAGCTTTCCCAACATATAAAACATGCTTGCGTGTCCTCCTCATACCAGAAACCATCTGCAGTAGATTTGCCCTCCTAATCAAATCCACAACACCATTGGTCCTCTCCCAACTCTTGGAAGGATGTAACTGCGACCCAGATAAAGATCTCCTTGCATTGCTTCCTATCCATCCATAGCAACAGTCTCCTTACTGCTCAATCTGATGTATAGTGCGACCCGGATAAAGATCTCCTTGCATTTCTTCCTATCCATCCATAGAAATAGTCTCCTTTACTGCTTAATCGGATGCATAGTGCGACCCGGATAAAGATCTTCTTGCATTGCTTCCTATCCATCCATAGCAACAGTCTCCTTTACTGCTCAATCGGATGTATGGTGCGACCCAGATAAAGATCTCTTTGCATTGCTTCCAATCCATCCATAAACACAGTCTCCTTTACTACTCAATCGGATGTATAGTGCGACCCGGATAAAGATCTCTTTACATTGCTTCCTATCCATCCATAGCAGCAGTCTCCTTAATTCTTAATCGGATGTATAGTGCGACCCGGATAAAGATCTCTTTGCATTGCTTCCTATCCATCCATAGCAGCAGTCTCCTTTACTACTCAATCGAATGTATAGTGCAACCCGGATAAAGATCTCTTTGCATCATTTTCTGTCCACCCGTAGTAGAAGAATCCTTCATTATTGCTCAACCGGACGTATAAGGGTAACCTAGGTGTAGACCACTTCGCGTTAACGTCACCATCCGTACCTGAGAGAGTGTCCGAAATGAACCATATACTTAGAAAATCTTTCACTTAAAAGATAACTACGTTTTTAGTAGCTTTGAGGACAAAGCTAAAATAACGGGGCGGTGCGGTAAAACCCATGATTTTACCATGATTTTATGTAATGAAGTTTCACCCATTAATCCTAGGACACTTACTCATGTGTTATGTTTCTATAAGTTGTGTGTGAACTTGTCCATTTTGTACTTATACTTTTACATTCATACTTGTTGTAATAAGTTTCATAATTTAAATCTTGTACTTAAGACTAGGAGAACAAGTAATAAAAATTTATAATTAATACTTGGCTATACACAACACTTAACTAAAATTTGAAAAACATACTACACATACTATATGTAGCTGTGTATGTATGTGTGTATGCATACCATGAACATGTTTAAAACCTTCTTAGATTAGTCCAAGACCATACTTTTTATGTGCTATCCCAACATAATCCCAAGCCAAAGCCCATTACCCTTTTGGCTAGCGGACACGGTACACATGCATATGTGTAAGAAGAAGGGTTGTCTTGGTTTTGGAAAAGCCAACACATGGCATAATGGTTCTTACCAAGACATTCATGCCTTTTTCCTTCACCCTTCACTCTCCCCTTTTAGCCGAAAAACACACAAATACTTTCTCTCATTCTCTCATGCAACTTAATCTCACTTCTCTCTTCACCTTCTCTCTCAAATCATTTGGCTTTAAGCCACAAACATCCAAAGTTGTTCATAAAATCTACTAGATCCTTGTCCCATCTTAACTACTAATCATTTAGTAGCATCATCATCTTTGGAATCACTATAACAAGCCCTAGTCAAAACCTTAAAGGTCACGTCTTTGTTATAGTTAGGGTTTCTATCATCTTCTTGATTAGAACTCTAATCTCTTTTTTCATCTAGATCTTCCTTGGTAACTTTTAAGCAAGAAAGGTATACTCTTTATGTTTCTTCATTTTTACTTGCATGCATCATCATTCATCTATGAACACATGTAAATAACTTGTTACAATCAAGATTTGATAAGGACCATGACCATATAGGTCACGACATATATTTGAGCACCATTAGTCATGGTTAAAAATCTTTTTAATAAAGAAACCTATGACTAGTACTCTATGTTTTTAAATTGATTTAAAATCATATGAACCAATTTATGAACTTAAAGATAGCATGGGTTACACATCTTACTCTTTGGGATTTTGGTTAACTAATAATCATAGATCTCATAAGTAAACATGTGTAACATAAAAATCATGAAAGACCATGACCTTAAAGGTCACGGCATAAATGAATGATGTATCTATGATTTGTGCACTAAGTTTTAATGATGGAAAATGTACTATTACATGTGAAATGGAATACTAAAAATCACTAAAATGGATTATGTGCACATATATAGCCGTGGGTTATATATATGACCTTAAATGGACTTTAAAAGTACATGCATGCTTATATAAGGCCTAGATCTAATGATAAAGTTTAACTTAACATGATAAACATAAAACAAGCTTATAGATCTTATGGTAATATTGGGAGAAAACAATATAGCCGTGAGTTATATGTTGTTTTCTTGGAATTATGGTAACCTTGGAAACATACAAGGAAACCTAAATAACCATGTTGTATCTTTATAAATAATTACAAGACATAAAACTAGTTAAAATGTTCAACTTGAAACACCAAGATTTAAAATCATAGCCGTGGGCTATATGTATGTATGTACGGACTTGTGACTTAATTTCTGGATTTGTACATAGCAAGATCTTATTTTGGGGACACTTATAAGTACATGCAACCTTAAAATAAGTTTTGACTCATCTTAATAAGCTATAATTAATTATAGCCGTGAGTTATAAGCTCATATTGGGGCTTATGACTTGCATGCAACCTTGTAACACATCTAGATCTCATTTGGTACATCACATAAAATAAACTATAAGTTTTATTCTTTTATTAAGATTTAAAACTAAATATGGATAAGCTAATAATAAGCTTATAATAAAACCCTGGGTTATTACTTATATAAAATGAAAAGTAATATTGAAGGACTAATTAAGAATATGCAATATTAGCCCAAGACTTAAATGGACCCAATAAGCCCATTTAATAAATCTTAGTGACCTAATGGACTTAAGATTATACTTAAACCCATTTAAAATGATTAATGGACTTAAAATGTATTTAAGCCCAATAAATGTGTTAGAAGACAATTTAACAAGTTAGTAAACTTTAAAATGTATTTAGGCCCACTAGATGGCCCATTAGATACTTTAACCCATTTAATGAGCCCATATAATGTTTTGAAGGTGTAAATAAAAGTTTTTATAATAAAATGTAACTTATAAAAACTTTTGGATTAAAATGACAATTTATGAAACTTAAGGAGTAAAACCGTGACTTATGAAACTTGT
Organism: Glebionis coronaria; assembly: GCA_025667525.1. Lineage (NCBI taxonomy): Eukaryota > Viridiplantae > Streptophyta > Magnoliopsida > Asterales > Asteraceae > Glebionis > Glebionis coronaria. The sequence continues at coordinate 271,301,245 of CM046875.1, read as the reverse complement.
TTTGAAAAATTAGTAAACACAAGGACTGAAAATGTAATTATCCAAAAGTCTAGGTTTTAATAAATACCATCCGTGGCATATAAAACCCTAGGGACCATTTTGGGAAGTTTCTAAAAGTTGTTTTGTCATTTTATAAACCTTAGGACCATTTTTGTATTAATCCGAAACTTAAAGAAGCCCTAGGGGATGTTTTGGTCATTTTATGAAAGTTATAAAACCTTGATTTAACTAGGGGGACTAATCTGCCATAAGCCGAAACTTTAACAAGACCTAGGTACCAAATGTGTAACAATCCGAAACTTTACTTTGTTTAAAATATGAAGGGACTAGTTTTGCCATGTTATGAAACTTTAACAAGCCCTAACCCTAATTCTATTTTTAAACATAGTAAAACTTAAACAAACCCTAAACTATTAGAATTTATGATATAAATTATTAAACCCTTAATATATAAATTATTTTATAAATGTTAAATAATTTATGGGAACTTTTAAGTTAAATAAAATATTTTATTTTATTTTTCAAAGATAAAATATTTATATTTTTACTTTATGAAATAAATTATATAAACAATATGGATATGTATTACTAATACATGAACTCATATACTTTTAGGAAATAAAAATTATATGAACATTAAATAAGTTGAATACTAATATTTAAGTAGAACATTTTTATGTTTACTTAATTATGAAACTTAATAGTAAGTTTAAGTGAATGATTATAATACATGAACTACGAACGTAAACTAATCTTTTAAGTAGAACAGTTTATGTTTATTTCATTATGAAACTTAATAGTAAGTTTAAATGGATGATTATAATACATGAACTGTGAACGTGAGCTAATATTTTAAGTGGAACATTTTGTGTTCACTTAACTATGAAACTTATATAGATAAGTTTAAATGGATATTTTTAATACTTGTACTATAGTTATTTAGATAAATGTCGTAGCATAAATGAACTGACTAAAAATTTGTATAAGCATACACATATTTTCTATGTACTATCTATTAAGACTGTACTATTTGATTAGGAATAACTTTTGGCGTGAGCATTATTTGGATATTCGTCTTATACAGCTATTGCCAACTCCCAGGTGAGTTTACAGCCCCATAAAAACTATTGATAAACTTTTCCTCTACGGGGGAGAAAACATGCAACTATTTTAAAATGGACATAACTGAATTGTATAAACTTGACTATGATTGACTATTATAGAAACTGTTAAATTGTTGTAAATCGCCCGAATGTTATAAATAGATCTATTAGGGATTGACCATCCCCATCTTGGTGAGTCATGCTCACTGTGCCTTGGCCGGGACAACAGATGTATACCATGTTGGAACTGGGTTTGGGTGTCTTTTTGTAAGACACTACATCCTCATCTGTTGAGGACTATGTAAGGTTAAGCTTTAGTTTCGAGTAATAGCAAATGTAATCTACTTTTTAGTAAGAATGAGTTGTGCATTGTTACTTCTATGATTAATGTATGTCCAAACTAATTAATGTTAAAACCTGTAAATTCACCAACTTTATGTTGACCCTCTAAGTATGTTTATCTCAGGGAAATGAAGTTAGTACGTGGTGTGTGCATGGACTCAAGCATCTATGTAATCTGCATTGAAGGAATCGTCAAGGGTTCCATTTGGGGAAAATTAACAATCTACTTATGACATGTTAAAGACAATTTTATTAATTTGTTTAATAATCATGTAATCTGATTTGAATAACTCCTTATCTTATGCTCTATAAACTATGTGCTATCGATCCACCCTTGTGACATCTCCATTAATATTTCCGCATATTTTGACCCTACCCAGGGTGTCACAAAAACACTGATAAATTTGTTTATGAGTTCATGGAAACTCAATTTATTAAGTCCATAATACTACTGGAGCATTTATGACACTAATTCAAAATCATGAATCTAGCATGACCAAGTCGTGTACGAATAGCAGTCATGGAAACGTCATGCTCTTTCACTCTCCAAGGCTGGAAACATGATCATGAGTCGATCTTGGAAAAGTGCTCAACACACTAAAGTCGAATGGACATGTTGTCAATACGTGGAGGAGAATAATTGTTATGAATGGTGATTTGTTTAAATCGACTGTAGTCGACACATAATCTCATGTTACCATCCATCTCCTAGAAGGTTAATCTGGAATACATGGGAAGATTTTGGAATAATCGGCTGGTTATGCATAAAAGGAACTTCAAAAGTTGTGTCATCAATAATAGCTAGAAATCTTCACAGTTATGGAATAACAAACACGTGCTTGTAAAGCATAAATAATTGTATAGATTCTCATGTTGGAAAACCATGCTGAATGTATCCAGGAGTCTGGACATTACTTTACATAATTTCATATAAATAGCGACCAGTCGTAGCATGGTATGCTGTTCTTGGTTCCTAATCAGAATCATATTTAACTCGCATATGTACGAGGTAAGTGCATTAGCAGATTGGATATTATTATTTGACTGAAGGGAGCACCTTCGTACACATGGGTGATATGAATGGCGTCCTATATGGTCATGGATATATGAAATATGGCATCAAGAAATAAAAGTGTCACGAAGTAACCGTGACAGGTCTCACTGAATGTGTTTTGTCTGTCTTACGCCGAATGAATCCTGCGTGTCCAAACGCGAATAATACACCAGTGGTGGTACTGGAATTCTTGTGGCCTGATTAATACATGGCATAACAAAATGGATATACCCCTTGAAGGGTGCCCTGAATTTCTCAGGGCTGTTTTAGAAGATTGACGTGAGTCATGTGTCTTGACTCGTGTCTTGACTCGTGTCTTGAGAAAATATGCGTATGTCACGTGTCTTGACTGGTGTCTAGACATGTGTCTTCTAAAACATACGTGAGACATGTGTCTTGACTGATGTCTTGACATGTGTCTTGGGGTGTGAAACGAATAAAATTGGAAATCTTTGGTTATTATGTCAAAATTGGCGGATCAGTTGGACTTCTGAGCCTTAGTATTTCCGATCACATCTATGACTGGTGTTTTCTTGTGATTGTTAGAATAATTGTTGTGACGGTAGTGGTTACTATCATCTTGTTTGTCAGTTCCATGACGGTCATTCTCATCACTGTTATTCATGAAATCATTCAGTTGAGTGGCCGGCTGGTACCGGTTCCCACTCATATGGCTGAAAGACAACTGGATGAAGTGTGACATATGACAAAATAAGGACATGGATTGTGATGGAAATCGTCTGGTGGTGAAGCATCTTCTCGTCTGATCGCCTCGATCTAACGCTTTTGTCTTCTTCTCGTAGGGTCTCCAGGTTATGAACAACATCAGCATCTCGTAGTTTCTCCAAAAAGTCAGCAACGTCACCATTTAGTAACATCTCCAAATTACGAACGACATCAACATCTTGTAGAATATCAGCAAGTGGAATACGCCTGAGATGATTTAGAATCGACTAGTGAATACTCGTGGAGTATTGTAAGTGAAATACACATGGATTATTGTACGTGTAATACACATGGAATACGATACGTGGAGTACACATGGAATGCACATGAAATGATCGATATGGGTCGATCATCTGACATGATTTTAAAGGGAATAATTGGTTAAACAGTTTAAAGATCAAGCTGGACTGATCATCATGATAGCCTAGCAATTTCAGCATAGACATCATTTTGGTTACATAGAGAAAACACCCAGAAGGTTGGTGAGACGAAATTCAAAAATGATTAGCATGAAAGCATAGTTAATGAAGACCAACCATGAATATCATAAAAGCAGGATTTAATGGAATCCTTCAATGTCTAGCGTGAGGGCATGATCGACATGATGACAACATAATCAACATAAGGGGATTTAATACATGTTAAGTATGAAGACGAAATCAACATGGAGAATCTTGGAACGAAATTAACATGAAGGGGCATAAACATAATCAGCATGAAAATGAAGTTAACCATGGTAGTATGAACACATAATCGATATAAAGATCATGAAAATTTTAATGAGTGGACATGAAATAAATATGATTGTAATGAAATGAAATTTGAAAATCACTGGTGTGAACGACCATGGGTCGTTTCACAATACTAAATTCGTATGGTTAATCTTATTAAAACCTAATATATATAAACATGAAAACAAAATTTAAGCACATCAACATAAAAAATTTATACATGAAAACAGTGCATGAATGCATGATGCAGTTTATAAAAACTTTTATATGCGCGAGGGTAAAAGCCTATGGTCAGTTCACCCAAAACAAAAGACATGGCGAGGGGAAGCCTATGGGTCGGTCCCAAAGTTAAAAGTTTCGATAAAAGCACATGCGACTAAACAGGGCCAGTCCTGTACCAACCATTACTTAGTCAAAATTCTTGTAACAATGATACCTGAAGCATAAATAAGTAAAAAAATCATCTGTCAAAACTTAAAATAAAACATTTTATGTGACTAATTATGAACTATTGGGGTTCAGTCCACATAGCCACAGTTCACAAGGAACATCATGCATAAACAATGACACATAACTAAATATGGATGACGGTTGTTCAATCCATATTAGTAAAAGCAATACTGATGAAAACATCATGGTTAAAACAACAAGGTTCTGAAAACATCATGGTTAAAACAACAAGGTGCTAAAAACATCAATACGTGGGATAACAAGCGTTGGCTTAGGAAGCTCCTGGTGACTACCCACTAGTCACAGGTCATGTTTTAGAGCCTACAGGTCGAAGCCTGGTCTTTGATACAATAATTGTAACACCCCACTTTGATAAGTGGACCGTTACGCATAATTATTGCGTGTCATCAAAGCATGCAAGGTAATATGTAATAAAACATACATGACCATAGAGAAAACCGGAATCAAACATCGGTTCCCAAACATAAGCCCAAAACATAAATAAAGTAAACGAACTAGGAAAGACTTGACAAGCATAAGTATATGGGGAAAAAGAGAAGAAGTCTATGGAAGCTTCCATCCTATGCACTTCCTCCAAATGCTCTAGTCCGTCCTTGGGTACCTGCCGTTTTGGGACATGGAAAATAAAGTAACGGCTGAGCATAACGCTCAGTGCACGGATATACGACATAGTATGAATCGTGAAACATAAATAAGACTAATAGTAGTGGAATAATATAAGTTCTAAGCAATCTGTATTCATGTTCATAAAACTGGTTTTATAGTTTGAAAAGACTTATGTTTACTATGAAAACTGTATTAAATTAGCCAATTAGCCCATATAGGTCATGAGGTTCCACCGTGCATGAATAATTGGAGGGGAGACCTCGTCATACAATTAGAGGGGTTGCCTCTAATTAAATAGTCTGAGTAGGAGGGATCAGCTCCTAGTGAAGGATGCAAGGCACACATCACATTGACTTTGATAATACTGATAAACATGTAACTAGGATGCACCCATACGCCCCACATGATAATATAATATAATGGCCAAAACTGAAAAGGGAGGCCACGAGCAATCACTTCGCCTTGGGGAAGTCATAACACTGGTGCCTCCAACGTTATGGTTATGGTACCTCCATAACTAGGTGACACTAGTCATGCATGTATATGGCTTAGGCTCTTATTCTAACATAAGTATAAAACATTTAAAACAATACTGGGAAAATAGTTGGCTACGAACGGGAAATCCTAATAAGAAAAGAATGTCCATACTGAAAGGACGGGAAATCCGTACCTTTTATCCAGTGAACGGAAAAGACGAACGAATGGAAGTCCTACTCTGATCTCACTAATGCTACATAAATAGGGTACATGCATAACTATTCTGTTTACTGAGTACTTAACTGATTTTATATCGTGTCTTAGCTTGTTTTACATGTTCATGTCTTGTTTTACTGATTTTAAGGTTATGCTGTGTTTATCATGTATTTTACATATTCTGATTAAGTATTACTTGTATTTCTTGTATTATTATACTTGTTGTGTAATAAGAAGTAACTTTCTAAAAATAGCAAGTTTCCTAAAATAGAAAGTTTCCAAAAATAGAAAATTTCAAAAAATAGATTTAATTCTTAAAATAGAACAGTTTCTAAAAATAGAAAGTTCCCAAAAAAAGTAAGTTTCCTGAATTAGAAATTGTCCATATTTAGAAATAAGTTGGATTAATAAGCAAATAATATAAACTAGTGTTTACTAGTCTAAAAATACGATTCGTGATAATAGTAAATTTTATTAAATAATTGCTATAGGTGAAACTGATTATTAATTATTACTGATATACATGGTTTTTAATAACCAATAATATGCCATCATATTTTAATATAACCTTACATAAGAGCAGTTAATTAAATTAAACACAGTTTTAAATTTAATTATGCCACTTATAATACTTAGATTATATCATGGATATTAATTATTGATGAAAAGCATGGTTTAATAATTTATAATATATCATGGAAATATTAATACATTTTACCTAAAGATAATAATTAAATTAGCATGGTTTTAATTTAATTACACTAAATAGTTACTTAGGCCAAACATGTTTTATTTAAACTAATAAATAACTATGTCTTGGATTAATTAAATTAATAGTGCTAAAAGGGAAATTAATTTAATTAATTTACTTATAAAATGACATGGCCAATTAATTTATACCCAAGCCTCAAATCCTGGGTTGCACGATACCCTAACGAACCACATCACATCACCACAGCCCCCTAGCTGTGCCCCCCGTTTGCCACTGGCTGTGGCTTGTAGCCACAGTTAGTGTGGTTTTTCCTTCCAACCGGTTGTAGCCGGCATCTACTGCCAGCAGTGGCTAGCCACTGACCGTCCAGGATTCTAACCGACTAGAGTTAGTTTCCCCCCTGATTTGCAGACATGACCCACCGAGACCATAAGGTCTCGGTTGCCACTAACCTCAAACAACACCCCTATTTGGGGTCTGTGTTTTGTGGCTGACAAAAGAGTGTTGCCGCCGTCCCTTAAACGGTGCAGCTGGTCAAAGCAACAACCATACCGAGAGTCCCCTTGACTCTCGGTTTGCGTGACAGTCCCAAAACCAACCAAATCAAACCCGATCCCAAAAGTTTATACCCTTTAATCAACATGTTTTAAATCCTTGATTTTCTACAGTTCATAGATTCATGGTCAAAAGACAATAACTAAAAGAAAGATTTGGTTTAGGAGTTACCGAATGTATGATATGTTTAGGGATCCGAACATGATCATGAAATTCGTTATATAAAAGATCAAAATCGACTTCCTTGATCCTGATGTTGAGAAACGACGGCCCGAAGAAAAACAAGGAGGAGCAGATAAGTCGTGGGTTTTTGTTTTTAATTTATGGTTTCCTATACTTTATCAATGTTCATAAACTCTCCTGGTGTTTTATTTTGTTTGGACTCTCAAATGGGCCATGGGCCCTATATCTTTCTTGTTTCTCATGTTGTACACGTGGCCCACACACACACTTACGAGTCCTCAATAACGTGATTTAAATTACACTTGTTTAGGCTCGCGTTTTGATTCTCGTGTTTTAAGTTCTTGAAATGTTAATGTATTTACGTAACTAATTATTGTGTAAAAATGATAATAATGAGACACGTATTACTTGTCGTAAATTTTATTAACATACTAAATGCTTGAATTTAAATGTTCGCAATACGTGTCGTATGTTATTGATGAGAAGTTTTTAGCTTGTTCGTGTTTCATGTACGTACTATTCATGGTATTTTTATATGGGTTTTATAATAATTAAGTATGTTTTATCCCCCAATTATAAAATTGTAAAAGATGGGGCCATGAACTCACCTCAATAGTGATGATGTAGGGATAATGTCACTGAATGCACTGGAACAGTGTGATCACGAAGTAGTGGAATTACCTAAGTAATTTATATGACTCAGTATATGCAAAATGAAAATAGACAAATAAATGTAACTGATGAAAATACATGATCACGAATCATTAAGTTGTTACTATTGTTTAATCGTTAAACCTATAGTGAGTTATCGATAATAATATATTATTAGTTTTAAAAATATATTCTAACTGTTCGTACAACAAAGGTGTAATAAATTAATTAAATAGATTTTTATTTAACTAATTGATTGTGAGAAAATACTATGTTTCACCAAATTTTCTTAGGGTTTCAAGTGTACTAACGTAATTCGTTCGTTATAAAATGTCGTAAATAACTCTAATAATTTATTTAATTTAATTAATGAAAATATAACTTAATTTATTTTATTAATAAAACAATTTTATTAATGTTTTACTTAAATTAAATTTATACATTAGACCTTGTAAAGTAATAACTTCCAAAATAACCCCTAATCTTTCGTTCGTTAAGTGTATTAGTTTGTTAGTCCTTATTCGTTATATTTATTTTCTAAAAACACCCCTAGGGCTCATATTATCTTTGAAAAGTGGCAGAAGTGACCCCTTAGGGTTTATAACTTTCGGATATTTACAAACTGAGTCCCTAGGGCTCGGTTAAGTTTGGCAATATGGCAAAACGAACCCTCTATGTCTCGAATTAATTATAAAAGGAAGTTAGGTCTTGTTTTAAGTTTAGAGATTGACACTTATGGTCTTTATGGTTGTTTTATGTCTCGGTATAAAAACAAACGCACCCTATACTTTCAAACTTGGCATATTTGTTCCTGAGAATTTACAGAAAGTCTCGAAAACAATAAACATGTTTTGTAAAGTTATGTTTTTAGCCTATACTTTCACACTTTGGCAAAAATGGAACAAAAAGTCTTTAAATAGTGGATTTAGTGTTTAATGGGATCGGTTGGCACATTAAGGATCCGGTTTGGATTCTTGGGCTTAACGGGCTCATTTTTGGGCTTTGTTAAATACTAGCAAGTGTTTATTAAGCAACCTAATTTATCCAAACTTATAACTTGGGCTTATGGCTTATTTACTATTCGACTTATATTGATAAACTTGAGTTCTTCGGCTTTAGGTAAACTTCTGTCTTTTGACTTTTTCTTCGATAAATCTTCAGAATTGGTCTTGGACTTCCGTTCTTTTTGCACTCTTGATTTCTTGACTTCGTCTTTCGTCTTTTTCTTCGATAAAAGCCCGTGAATGCCCGTGTTTTCTCCCCTTTTCACCTTTTCGTCCTAAATCACAACAAAAACACAAACCACGCATAATTTCAACATTTACGACATAAAATACACGTTTTGGCTCAGTTATTATTGTAGTTAAGTGGTAAAAAGGATGGGTGTTGACACACCTATCAAATCCCCTACATTTGACCATTGCAATGTCCTCATGCAATGCATTAGTTACAAAGCACGTTTAAATTTTTCATCACAATCAATCCACCTTGGCCTTTATAAAAGAGATAGAAAATTATAAACAGTCAAAGGAAGAAAGTAAAGAAATCAAAAACATACCTTAGGGTTTTGGAAATGTTGTGAATGATCATCATCCTCAAGTTTTCACTTTCTCCAAACCAAGCTTAAAAACGAGATCATTGTTATTATAAGTTAGCAAACTAACACGAACTCATGTGGGCCAATTATTTACATAGACTCCCTTATTCCTAGGTGTATCTCTTATATTTTATTGTTGTCTTGAATGATCACGAGGATGCATTGTTGACTTATTTCGATAATTATTAAGGCTGAAAATAAAGTGGGACGATTTAATCAATAGTTAGCTAAAGGATAAAATCTTTTAAAACTGCTTCTCGGGACCTCATAAGTTCATATCTTGGCATAACTCGCTTCACGATTTGAGACCTTTCTCGGACCAATATTTGGCAGCTACTTCATACTTCAAATCTTGAGAGACGTTCATGAAATAATGGTCTTCTCTTCATAATAGGAATTTCTTCACTTGAAGTTTTGAGAGATTCTTCATACTTGGACCACGACTTCTTCATTTTTCTCCAATCATTATTTTGGATTTTGATATACAACGATCCGCCTCCTTTTTGGACTTCGATCTATTTATCCTCATACCTTGTTAGGGCCTTTTTGGATAGATTTCTCCATGATCTTTACGGGAGTATTTGCTTTTCGTCGTGTGTCTCGATCCTTCATATTGAATTTCGATAAATGATTCTTCACATCACTTGGGATCTTTAGAAACAAAATGTAGCCCTCATGCCTTGTTAGGGTTTTTTCGGACTCGCCAATCTTCGCATCCCGCTTCAATAAGATATGCCTTGGCTATGAACTCTAATCCATACCGAGCAACTTTTAAACGATCTTGGGCTAGAAGCTAAGTAACTTTTCAAATCGTACAACCTTATTTATTGCAGATAAATTTATTAGCAAGCGATAGGAGAATAGGCTTATAATTAACTCACATAAATTCACGAAAGAATACAAAACTTATAATTGACTCTATCATCTCTCGTTCTCTACAGTTTAAAATCTCAAGGAATGAGACTCGTGGATGCTTAGCCAATTAAATCAAAGTTTTGGGTTTCGAGTCGTCTATAGGATCTTGCAAACTCTTAGACTTTTTCAAGTTTAGAAATTACATTTTAAAGTTCCCTTGATAAACGACTCTCTAGGATCAATTATAGGAACTTGCGAAAAGTTCTTGTTCTTAACCCGTGAGAGATAAGACTTTTGCGTTTTATAGCTCCCTATATAAAAGCCTAGCAAAACTTGACTTACACACGTTAAGGATACTAGCTAGAGTAAACTAAGATAAGTAAACTCGGGTTGAGTCAAAAGATTCACAACGTTTAAAAATTAAAACCACTTTATTAAAATTTATTCTAGTAAAGAAAGAAAATAACTATACAAAGGGAAAAACTAATAGGCCAGAATAGATCAAAAATTTTGAAAAATGTCGAAAAATTGATTTTCCGGTTAAAATGAGGACAAATACAAGGAAAAGGCCACTTAACTTCGATAGAAGTCCCCCCTACACTTAATATAAACATTGTCCTCAATGTTTAAGCATGTGGGAGTAAAATCCCCTACACTTAGGACATTGTGCACTTTGTTTAAATCTTGCTAAGGAAAAGACAACTAACGAGATTCCTATTTTAATATTGGAAAATATAAAATAGTGAATCGAAAAGAGTTTAGGATAGAACCGGGAAGACGGAAACAATGGAATCACGGGTCGTCAAAAATCATCAAGAGTGGATCATTGAGCGCTCGAATCCCTGAATATTAGAAGAGAGGAAATAGCAAACAACAACGGGTCTCCCATACACTTAGGATAAAGACAGCTAAAAGATAGATACATGGGTTGCCTCCCAAGAAGCGCTTGATTTTTGTTCACCGAGTCGTGAGCCTGACTCGACCTTGATTAGCATAGGAAGAAGCATGAAACATATCCACCAGGATCAAAGACATAATTTTCGTCCATCAAATAGCACAAGCTTAAGGCGAACAAGGCAAGCCAAAGAAGAATAGGCAAGGTTCCCTTAAGCAAAGATGGAGCACGGTGGGAGCAAGGATGGTGAGGTGGTGAAAGCATATCTCCAATAGTTCCAAAAATCTTTCCTTTTATTTCATCAGACGTATACTGAGATGGCTGAAGAATATCGATACCGGGGTCGAACACCTTTTCCTTTAGGGGAAAATAGCACTCAGGCTCAGCAGCATTTGAAGTTGATCCGCGAAGAAAATGCACAACCTCGTCCTCAGAAGGTGGACAAAGAGGTGTCAAATCATACGTGCTGCGGATGTTGGTGTCGTCTGGTTGCTTCTCCTTTGAAAGAATTTTCTTCAAATCCAAAGTAGGATCAAGACCATAATCATCAAAGTCTAAAGGAGGAGCATCACTCTCATGAGGGAAGTAAGTATTAAGAAAAGTAGAAAAGTCTTCCTCAAATGAGTAGTTATCCAAAGTAGGATTAAGCATAGATGGCAGAGGATCTTCATCATGAGAAGAATCACACGAGAGAGTATCGGCCTCATCAAAATCATCATAGGTGGGCATGTCGGGTTACTCTGAAATAAAATCATCATAATCATCCGTATTTGAGCTAGAATCATCATCATAAGCATCAAAGATCGGTGGAGAATCATATATGGGTGAAGGTTCCAAATTGGAGAGAGAATCATCCAGATCATCTTGAAATAGTGGATTATCATTGCAAGACTCGAATAGAGGATTGTTGTAGATGACAAAATCATCGAGCACATTAACCATATTCGCTTATTCTCTTCCAAAGGATTTGCTTGTAAGCTTCCCCATTTCAAAAACTTGTGCATCATCCCCGACTCTTAAGATGAGCTCACATTTATCCACATCTATTAAAGCTCTACCGGTTCGTAAAAATGGTCGACCAAGTATTAACGGAATACGAGGGTCCATTTCATAATCAACAATGACAAAGCCGACCGGAAAAGTGAATGTGCCAACTTTAATGAACACGTCTTCGGCAATACCAACGGGGTAAGAGAGAGTGCGATTGGCTAGCTCAATAGTCATTTTGGTGGGTGTAAGGTCGGGCAATGATAACTTTTTCCAAACACTTAACAGCATCAAATTAATACTTGCCCCGAGATCGGCTAAGGCAGTAAATTTGTCGGTTTGGTTAAAAGTACAAGGAAGCACAAAACGACCGGGATCTCCAAGTTTCTCTGGAAGTTCTTTAAGAAGGACGGCAGAACAATTTTCATTCAATCGAGTATTAACAAACTTGTCCATCTTCTCCTTCTTGTTAAGCAATTCCTTAAACATCTCGACAAATTGTGGCATTTGAGGAAGAGCTTCAACAAGGGTAAAGGTGATCTTCATGCCAGCAACATTTTCCAAAAGGTGAGAGACTTGAATGTCATTCTTAGTCAAAATTCTAGCCTTGTTGAGTTGAGAAGGGTAAGGAATGCTGGGGTTGGGTGGTGGAGGAGTAGAAGGTGAAGGTTGAGATGTTGAAGGGTTCTTCTTCGGTACTTCGTCATGACGAGGCGGAGACGGTAATCGTGTACTAATACTAGGTGTGGGAGGAGTAGGGATAAATGGTGGTGGAGGTGGTGTGGATGATGGGGGCGGGATAGGTGGTCCTACTAAAGTAACTCCACTACGGGTAGTAATAACACTCACATTCGCTCGAGGATTGGTGACGGTGTTTGAAGGTAGAGAACTCGAAGAAGAGGGTTGAGTGGTGGGCAAGAAACTAGCCAGCATATTCTTCAAGTCATTCGTTTGATTGCTGAAGGAGGATTGTATATTATCTCGAAGCTCGGATCTAATGTCATTCCCTTGCTTGGTGATATCCCCTTTCAAATTGATAATTTGGCTCTGTAGATTCTTGATTTGCTCACCTTGGGTTCTCATTAAAGCTTCAACATCTTGATTCATGGGTGGGGCTTGTTGAGCGGGTGGGTGATAAGGATTAGAAGCTCTAGGTGGGATTTTGTTGCTTCTATTGTAGTTGTTGTTGAGGTTTTGGTTTTGAGGAGAAAAACCGGGTGAAAGGTAGTTGTTTGACCGGTAACTTAGCAAATTTCTATCCCCTTGAGGCCAGGCTTGGTAATTTTCCGGTGAATAATTACCATAAGCCGCATACACGTTTTCCGGATTTCCTTGAGTAGAAGGACAATCAGTGTATGAGTGAGGACTGCCGCATGTCTCACAAGGATTGGCTACCGCTTTAACTTGTTGTTGGTTTGTAGCGAGAAGCAAGATATTTTTGTTCATTTCGGCCATCATGCGGGTGAATTCGGTCATGTTGGGGTTTGCTGAAGTAGAAGAAACATTGACTCTCGGGTTGTTCCTTGAAGAAGCGGAGGAATCCCAGTTTTTGTGATGAGTAGTCATGTTCTCAATAAGTTCTCTACACTCCTCGGGTCTCCTTTTCATAAATGTTCCACCGGCGGCTGCATTAATCGTATCACGATCACGAAAAGTCAAACCGTTGTAGAAAGTATCAATTAAGGTCACAGGGAGCATGTTGTGGTTTGGGCAACGATCGATCAAAACATTATATCTTTCCCAAGCATCAAAGAGAGATTCATCGGGTTCTTGCATGAAACCACTGATTTGATTGCGAAGGCTCGTGACCATGGATGGTGGAAAGTAGCGCGACAAAAAGCGTTGAGTCATGTCATCCCAAGTATGAATGGAATTATTCGGGAGACGATCAAACCATTTCTCGGCGTGGTGTGATAAAGTATGTTGGAAGAGTTGAAGGCGAAGAACATCCATTGTGGCACCGGGCAACTTCATGCTTTGGGTAATAGTAATGAATTTGTCGAGGTGTTTGTTGGCATCATCATCAGGCATTTCTCGAAAAGGATTTGTTTGCACTTGCTGGATCATGTGATGCTTCAACGAAAACTCCGGAGCCGTGATTTTCATCGGCGCAATCGGTCCTCCTCGTCCAAACATGGTGGGTTGACAAAGCTCCTCCATTGTCCGAAGATCGGGCTGTGGAAGAACATTGTTGTTGTTATTATTGAGGTGCGGTGGATTATTGTTGTTCACACCTGCCATAGCTAAATCTTCACGAGTCTCGGGCTCTTGATAAGTAGAAGATCTAGTACGCATACACCTGCGAAAGCAAAAGAAAACAATTCCAAAGCAATAGACAATATATAGACAATAAAAATAAAATCTTTTTGGATTTTGTAATTTTTAATTTTTATGGATTTTTAACAATTTTTTATTTTTTTGGATTTTTTGAAATTTTTAAGGAAGAAAAATAACGCTCACAAGTGAACGGGTCCCAAAAAGCAACGCGTCTCTCACAGAAAACCGTTAATCTTTACGAAAAGAGCCGGCAGCGGCGCCATTTTAATGTAGAGATTTTACTAGGTTGAAAGTTCGTTTCTCGGTATCTTCTCGAATTGATTTCCGGTTCAAAGTACGACTCAATTGTTTTTGGTGAAAAAGAATATTTTTGGTTGTTTTAAAATAAATGTGCAAGACGTAAATGAAAATGACGTTAATTTAAATCTAACTCTAATTTAAAATAAATGACGGGAAATTAAAAGCGTGACGAAAAATTAAAAGGCACTTAAAGTAAATAACGCAAACTTAAAACTATCTAAGGAAAACTTAAAACACAACTAAAACTTAAAACTAACGCAAGGCTTAAAATAAATCTAAGGCAAGTAAACTTAAAGTGCGACTAAGTAAAAAGGCGGGAAAAGTAAAGCTTGAAAATTAAAAATTAAAACTTAAAAACAGTAACTTAAAATAACCTGAAAATACCTCACTTGGAATAATTACTTGTTCGGAATGTCACCTTCACCCTGAATAATTCTTCTTCGCTCGGAATAATCAACATAAAAAACTCATTCAGAATATTTGAACAAAACCTTCATCCGGAATAAATCCTTTATCCGGAATATGTCACTTATCCAGAATAAAGTCTTGATTCGGAATATTGCCTTGATTCGGAATATATTCCGAATGAATACCTTGATTCGGAATATTACGAATGAAACAGCCTTGATTCGGAATGTCTTCTTGGTTCGGAATGTTCCGAATGAACAAACACTGATCCGGAATACTTTCCTTGATTCGGAATTACCAACAACTCCTTTATTCGGAATGTTCCGAATGAACAGCTGATCCGGAATGTTATGAACAACCCTTGATCAAGAACTTCCACTGATTCGGAACTTTCTGAACAAAACTTTGATTCGGAATAATCTGCTGATTCGGAACTTCTTCTTGGTTCGGAATGTTCCGAATGAGCACTTTGATCCGGAATAATTTCCTTTATTCGGAACAAACACAAAACCATGATTCGGAACACAAGCTTTGATTCGGAATGTACCTGGGAAATGAACAGAACGAAGAACAAGGAGAAAAAGAAATACGGATCTAACTAAAATTAATCAAAATCAAACAAAAGATTAAATCAAACTAACCAAATAACATCTACTAATGATAATCAAACAATCCAAATCAGTAACACTAACAATAATGATCAAAATAATCAAAACCCACTTTAATCAAATCAATAAAAACATCAAAAACATGAACATGAACAATAAAGCATAAAGATTAAGATGAAACAAGAAAGGAAGATAGAAGATTGACAATAAAAGTAAAGATTGATAAGAATTAAAAGGAAACTTACTTAAAATTAAATGAATTTAAGGTGCAAGACAAGTATTTAAATGACATGTAATTAAAGAACAAGTAATTAAATGGTGGAAGACTAATTGTCACACTTAGCCAACAAAATGAAATGTAAATCCTAATGATCTATTTATAGGAGGATTAGGGAGGTGCTTAGGAAGCTTCATCCCCTCTTTATGTTGATCCCAAACTTAGATCGATTTAGCTTTATGTATACGAGATTAGATCAAGTAATACACTTAGATAAACCTTTGTATATGCTTATGATAATCTAAGTGTTATGCGGAATTTTAACACTTAAACAAGAACACACAATGATATAAACAAACTTTCACTTTGATTAATGATATCAAACTTGCTTACAATGAAAGGTCTTCTTTTATAGACATAAGAAGCCTTGTACAATAATCTACGTATCAGCTATTCTAGGTAAAGATAAATATAGAAAATACATTGTTGTTCCTATATTTACTAGAAGTAATCTAGAATACAATAAACGCGTAGAGTATATCTTCCCATCAGTGCTTGTCTTCAATGTGTCAACGCTTGACTTTATCTTGTCAACGCTTGAGCTGTCAGCGCTTGTTTTGTTCTTGTCAACGCTTGTTTTACTCTTGTCAGCGCTCAAGTGATCTGGCCTTAATTTATTCCCAACAATCCTCCCCTAAACTTGATATCCACTCTTATGATCAAGTTTCTGAATAAGCATTAAGGACTAGGAGGAATCTTACAAACCTTCTCATATTGGTAATGAATGAATCTGATCAAATCTTTTGCCATGTCACTTGAATAATCAATCTCCAGCTGAGTGTCCTTCATCTTCTCCAAAATAGCCTTGAATATGAAATACTGACCATCCACAAGTAGATACTCAGCAAACTTTGTAGAACTCAAATGGTAAACACCAGCAGCTGAATATAATCTCCATTGAAGACCACTGAGGTCATCTTCAAGATCCTTCCAAATAGCAGGATCCTCATCTTTTGGTCCACACATTCTTTTGAATGTGGACCACAGTTTTATTCCATTAGCTGAAGTTGGTGCTTCAGCCTCATACTTGGTCTCTAGCAATCTCCATAGATCAACCAAGTCTTCTCTATCACAACTTGCAAACAAAGATATGAGAGTGGTAAAAGTGTGTACCTCTTTACCATATCTGCCAATCTTCCAAAACCCACATTCATCTTCTTCATAGCTCACAATTGGGTTTCTGGAATCTAATGGTAACACTTGCACCATATCTGAAGCTTCTAATGGTGAGAGCTTGAGGCTCTTTCTTATGACAGCTTCACTTGGATATAGTGGATCCATATATTTGGGAAACTCAAGAGAAATTCCCTTCTTCACTGGTCTGGGAACAAACATAGCTTTCTTGAGCTCCATTTCTTCTGCAAGTTCTTCCTTTCTTTCATCAGAAAGAAGTCTGAGAGTGTTTGCTTCCTGCACTCTCACCCAAATGGGATAAGCCTTGCATTCCAATTCATCAAATGTCAATGCCTTCAACTTTTGATAAGTCCATCCTATTCCATGACATCTGAGCAACATATAGTATAGCTCTCTTTTATCCTTTTTCAATTCTGAGAGAATATTGCTTGCCTTGTGTTTCAAAGTTACCTGGCAATCCTTCTGAACTCTGAGGAGAATCTCCAAATCCCAAATCTGATCTGAAGTAGTCAAGTGTGGATTCTCCTTACATCTTTCTTCCCAAGCATTATACATTTGAACCACCTCTGGTATGTCAAAGTCAACCTGCAATTTCAACTCTCTCAACTTCTCCTCAGCCAACTCATCTCCATACTCAAGTCTTTCTGGTTCTATAATCATCACACTTGATTCTGAGCTAGCTCCATCACTTCCTTCTTCTGAAGTCACAACAAATGGTGACTCTTTCACCTCCTTTATATCTTGCTCCATGATTTGTGCAGCCAATCTTATATCAAATTCAACTTGAGCTGCATCCTTTGGAACAATCTCTTCTACCATAATTCCCTTAACCTTATCTGATGGTGCAATTGTTGGTAAGGTAGATGGTGATACCTGTGAAGAAACCTCCTTGATGATGGATAATGACTGGGATGCATCACCCTCATGTACAGGTCTGTCAACGCCCAATTTTGTTCTATCAGCGCCCAAAATATTTCTGTCAGCGTCCAAATTCTCCTTGTCAACGCCCAAATATCCTGCCTCAACGGCTTTTGTAACCTCCTTCAACATGGCTGTAAATGATAAATTCAAGTTGATAGGAGAGACTAAAGACGTATCAAAACCTGTTTGTTTCTTCAAAGTTGTAAGGGCCTCAGCAACATCCATTGATTAACCATCATGGCTGCCCTTATCACTCAGATTTATTGGATCTTCCTCCCCTTTGGAATATTCCTCCATACCCCTCCTTGTACTAGCACTCTCCAAAACAACAATCCTCTCCCTCAATTGCTTGAGTTCAAGGCATTGTGAGTTGACAACTTGTACTAAGTCTGCATTTTGCTTTTGCAAGCTCATGCAGACTGCCGTCAATTCCATAAGAGTCATTGGTTCCAGTCTGCCCTCTTCTAAAATGCGGATTTGACCTCCCAAGTCAGATTCATTGGGCATGGATGAAGACTTAATGATGGTGGGACTGCCTTGGCCAACATCTAAGCCAGAACCAATAGTCCCAGCCTCATCCAGGTCACCAGCCACACTTGTGGTAGTGGTTCTCTCTGCTACATGGCTAGGACCACCAGAGGAGAACACTCCAGTAGTCCTTTGGCGTTTCATCAACCTATATTCAGGGGGTGTGGAAGATGGTGTGGAAGAATGGGTGGATGTGGGTTGGTTAAGGGGTGTTTGGGTTTGTGAAGGTTGTGTGTCAACGTTGGAAATAGGCACATCAAAGCCAACATTTAATGTGTCAGCGTTGAAGGGATCTTGGTCAATTTGCGTGTGTTCAGTGAAGGTAATGGTTCAGGTATTGGGTCAATTTGTGGTTGGGGTCTGGTTGGGGTTGAGCTGCTGCTATGACAGGAAGCATAGCTTGGGTTAAAGGTAGGTCACGATGGGGTGGTGAGTTCATCTTCATAAAAATAGCTTTCTTTTGCTCAGGGATCTTATAAAAATCATTATGATCCCTTGTGCAGTATCCTTAAGGGGGATGCGTTCAAATACGCCACCATTTGTGTGTATTGGGGAAACAGAGTATCATCAGCTTCAAGATACGCGATCATGTTATGTTGACTTCTGAACCCCAATTCCAAATCTGATGGTCTAAACTTTGGTGCCATTGTTGAAAGCTGTTAAATTTAAGTGATGAAGATGAAGTTGATAAGAGAAAATTGTGTTAGACAAGAATTATAGATACCCTGTTTAAAAATAGGAGCCAAATTTATAGGAGAAGAAAATGCATGTGATAGGCCCAAAAATAGGCAAGTATTTTCAAAAAGTAATCATGAAAATATTGAAAAATTATAAGTTTATCTCATCCATTAAATGAAAAGTAACAAGTCCCAAAATTACGGCCTAAAAATATGTCAAAAAGTAACAACTGGGTAGGACCCATTGAGTGTCAACGGTAAAAAATAACCTATTAACGCCCAACGGCTATAATCTTGTCAACGTTTGCCTATAGCCATGTCACCGTCTAAATTGGTCACAACAACGCTTGGAAAATTCTTGTCAGCGTCCAAAAATAAAAATGTTTAAAAATGAAAAATGACCTTAACAAAGTAATTTATCCTAGAGAAGATAACCAAAAAGCTGATAATTATTATAGGGCGGCAATCACTGTCCAGTTATGCACACTTGCTTAAGCAAGATAGACATAACAATCCTCTAGTGTCCCTTGCTAACCAAAACTCTTAACAACAAAGTTACCTTACAAAATTCCTTGTTACTCCCAGGTAAATCCCATAACAAAATTATTCCCAAGTCTCCCAACAGACCACAACCAATTCTAGGCCAAAAATGTCTTGGCAGCATGCATAGTATATCAACTTTGCATGCTACAGTGCCGCATGATTTAGTAAAACTAACTCATACTCACCTGTGGACACAATCTAGAATTGTGATAAGAGTATCATATGGATACCCAAACATCCTAAAGGTTCCTAAAACCTCCCTTAAACTATGATACATAAGTTTGCTAAAATCATGCATGAACATAAAAATTTGTGTCAAGATAGGAATTAAAAATTCCAACCATCATCCATAAATAAAAACTTGTCCAAATGCTTCTCCATTGATCCATAAGCAACTCTGTATCCAATGGTATACTGCTAACACCATCTGCACATTGAGATTGAAAACCACAAAACTAACATTGTTGCTGACAACGCCCCGATAACACATGACAGCGTTGAGGGAAGCTTTGTCAGCGTTAGACAATTATATTGCTGACAACGTTACAAAAACACTTATCAGCGTTCAAGCAACCTTTGTCAATGTTAGAAAAATATAGTGGAAAATCTAAATCATCAATAAGACCAATAACAATGCATCATCATGTACATACTTTTACAAAAAGACTCCAAAACACATATTATGTGAGATTGACCATTCCAATACTTGTTACCAAGTATTGAAATCTCCTAGTATCAAAAGGTTTAGTTACTAAATCTGACACATTTTCCTCAGTGTCAACCCTATCTGGTTGTATTAAACCTTTCTCAAAGCAATCTCTAATAAAATGGTGTCTAATTTCTATGTGTTTAGTTTTAGAATGATGTACAGGATTCTTAATGATGCATAAAGTGCTGTTATTGTCAACAAATATCTTGGTATGCATGAAATTATACCCATAGTCCAAAAGCTGGTTCTGAATCCACAAAACTTGGCCACAAGCGGCTGCAGCATGAAATTATACCCATAGTCCAAAAAGCGGCTGCAGCAACATACTCTGCTTCAGTTGTAGAATTAACCACCACTGTTTGTTTCTTGCATTGCCAAGATATCAACCTGCTCCCAAGAAACTGACATCCACCAGTTGTGGATTTCCTATCAAATTTATCACCTCCATAATCACTATCTGAATATGCAATCAGCTCTAATGGTGAATCCTTTGGGTACCACAAACCAAGACCAGGATAGCATCTTAGGTACCTAAAGATCCTCTTCACAGCATAAAGATGACATTCTTTGGGTCACTTGATGGCGTGCACAAGGACACACAGCAAACATGATGTCAGGTCTGGAGGCAGTAAGATACATCAAGGATCCAATCATGTATCTATAGTGCCTGACATCAACATCTTTCCCATCTCCAATCTTTCCCCAAGGGTGTTCTCTATCCATAGGAGTAGTATCCCTCTTTTCATGTGGAGAAAAGCCAAACTTCTTCAAGATCTCAACAACATATTTATCCTGGGAGATGAAGATACCATCTTCTTTCTGCTGAACTTGTAAACCAAGAAAGAAGTTCATCTCCCCCATAGCACTCATCTTGAATTTGTCTGTCATAAGCTTGGAGAAGTCCTCACTTATCTTTGGATCAGTAGACCCAAAAATGATATCATCAACATAGACCTGGAGAAGCAACACATCCTTGCCTTTCTTCTTTGTAAATAGTGTCTGATCTATGGTTCCCCTCTTGAATCCATTGTCCACCAAATAGGTAGACAAAGTACCATACCATGCTCTAGGGGCTTGATGAAGGCCATACATAGCCTTTTTGACTCTATACACTTTATTTGGATTCTCTGGATCCTCAAAACCAGGAGTCTGCATCACATATACTTCCTCAACAATAGTTCCATAGAGGAAGGCACTCTTGACATCCATTTGATAGACAGTGAAGCCCATGCAGGATGCATAGGCTAGAAAAATCCTTATAGCTTCAATCCTTGCAACTAGTGCAAAGACTTCCTCATAGTCTATCCCCTCCTCTTGTGTATATCCCTGAGCCACTAACCTTGCCTTGTTTCTAACCACAATGCCTCTTTCATCTCTCTTGTTCCTTAGAACCCATCTTGTCCCTATTGGTCGGACATATCTGGGATAATCAACCAGCTCCCAAACATCCTGAATTGCAAATTGGTGAACCTCATCCTGCATTGCTTCCACCCAACTTGGTTCTTTGAGAGCATCAAATATTTTCTTGGGTTCCTGTTGTGACAGAAAACAGGCAAACAAACATGCTTGCACAAGAGGGGTATCAACCTTCTTGTGTATATTGGAAATAAACCCACCAAGACCTTGATGAGATCTTCTAGTCTGAACTGGAGTCATAATATCACCAATGATTTGAGAAGTGGGGTGATTCTTCATTGTGGAAGTGAGAACTCCTCCTTCAAAAAGTCTGGTGTCCTCAACCTCATGCTCCATATTGCCAATATCTTCTTCATCAGACTCTCTTTCATCAACATGAGGATGAACCTCTTCATATATATTGGAA
Organism: Glebionis coronaria; assembly: GCA_025667525.1. Classification (NCBI taxonomy): domain Eukaryota; kingdom Viridiplantae; phylum Streptophyta; class Magnoliopsida; order Asterales; family Asteraceae; genus Glebionis; species Glebionis coronaria. The sequence goes on along the minus strand of CM046875.1, from coordinate 271,278,880 downwards.
GGTTCACCTTGTTCAAAAATGGAGGAGAAAAGATGTGCAGAATTGTTATCAACGCCTGAACCTTGTTTGTCAGCGCTTGGGCTAACAACGCTTAAACTGTTGTTGTCAACGTCTGAACCATCAACGTCTGAATTGGTCTTGTCAGAGCTAGATTTGCCTTTGTCAGCGCCTGAAGGACCATGCATGTTTGTATCTGGTGGTGCTTGGAGACCACCATTATCTTTACCAGCAGCAGCAGCAGCAAAAGCATCTGTCCAAATGGGAATGGTAACATATTCTTGGATAGGAGATGTCTTTTCTGCTTGTGATCCAACTTTTTCATGAACCTGAGTACCTGAAACATCAAAAACTTGTTCTTCCACAACATTTGAAGCTACCTTCACAATGTCTGGATTAGTGACATGCATATAATTTAAGGTTCTAGATAAAGGTTCCAAGTCAAACAACCAATTAGGACCACTTTCAGGATCACTAGGCTTATTCTCTAAAAACCTAACATGTACTCTTTCAAGTATACGTTTTTCTTCTTTAAGATAAACCCTATATCCCTTGCTATGCACTGAATACCCCATGAAGTAGCCCTCATCACCTTTTGCACTAAATTTCCCTAAGGCATCACTAGTATCTAAAACTATTACATGACAACCAAAAGGTCTGAGAAAACAAATATTAGGTTTTCTACCCCAAAGTAACTCATAAGGTGTTTTGTTCTGAATTTTGTTAACTAATGCTCTATTTTGAACATAACAAGCTGTATTAACAGCCTCAGCCCAAAAGGCTATAGGAAAATGAGCATCAGCCAACATTGTTCTGGCTGCTTCAATTAGGGTTCTATTTTTCCTCTCAGCAACCCCATTTTGCTGTGGGGTTCTAGCAATACTAAATTGCCTAGTAATTCCTTTCCTGGCACAGAAATCATCTAGCTTCTTATTCCTGAATTCACCACCATTATCACTCCTAAGCATTTTAACTTCATTGCCAGACCTTTTCTCAATCTGAGTGATAAAATCAATTAGTATATCAGCTGTGTCACTCTTCATAGCTAGAAAGAATGTCCAAGTAAACCTAGAAAAGTCATCTGTGATGACAAAGCAATATGACTTACCATTCAAACTTTCTATATTGGTTGGACCAAAGAGGTCCATGTGTAGCATATGAAGAGGTCTAGAACTAGTATGCACCTGTTTAGACTTGAATGAGACCTTGTGTTGCTTGCCTTTAAGACATGCAACACAAGAGTGGTCATTGTGGAAGGCCTTTTCAGGCAAACCATCAACCAAACCATCAACCAAACCAAGTCTCACAAGCCTATTTATATTCTTAAAATTTATGTGCCCTAGTCTCCTGTGCCACAAATTACTCTCATCTACTGAGGCTTTAGCATAAAAACAAGACATATTATTATTCATTTTAATCCCATTCAGATTTACATTGTATATGTCTTTATGCCTAGGTGTTCTATACTCAATATATTTCTCATCAGGGATCTTATAATCCTTACTTAACACCAAACACTCAGTATCAGTAAACAGAACTTTATTGTTGTTATCACACACTTGTGATGCACTAAAAAGGTTGTAATCAAGTTCTTTTACCAAAAATACGTTCTCAAAACGAAAATTCTTGGTGAGAAGGGTTCCTTTGCCTGTGATAGTACCATATCCGCCTCCAAAGTAAACCTTATCACCATCTTTAATGGGAGTGAAGTTCGTCAAATAGTTGTCCTTCCCTGTCATGTGCCTTGAGCATCCACTGTCCCAATATCCATAATCATTGACCTGTCTTTGAATGCTCTACACATAAAGAAAACAAATTAGTTTTCTTTGGGAACCCAAGTCTTAAAAGACTTGGATTCATCTGGTTGTTCAATAAAAACAAACTTAGTTCTCACAACAACCCCATTCTCATCCTTCTTAGGATGAAATACCCAGTTAACCCCAATAGGTTTTTGTAATAACCTTTGAAATGTAATTAAATCTGTTGCAGGTCATTGAAATCCCATTATCATTAGGGTTTTGATATTTCTTGGGTCTCCATGTTAAGCTTGAAGAAGCTTTAGACCTCTTACCCTGTGGTTGCAAATATTTAGGTCTGGTCACGTTTTTGACAGCGTTGGAATTGGTCTTGTCAACGCTGAAATTACCCTTGTCAGCGTTGAACCTAGGGTTTGCTACAGAAACCCATTGCCTATTAGACCAGGTGTTTGTCTTTTGAAATGGTCTTTGTCCATGAGTGTTAGACCCTCTAGTAAAGAATGGGGCAGGTCTAATCACTTCCTAACAACGTTGACTTTGTTCCTGTCAGCGCTAAAATTGTTCCTGTCAGCGCTGGCTTTGGGAGCGTTGACACACTTGTATGCCAAGTGTGAAAAGCTACCACAAGTGTAACAAGCTTTTCTAGACACAACGTTAGGTCTAGAAGAGAAGAAGCCTGTTCCATTATTGCTAACTTGGCTCTTGGGTGACCTAGTATTTCTATACATCTCTACATATTTAATGCTAGGTTTTCTATCAGTGTTTGAGCCTAGGTCAACAGCTTTACTAGTGACTGGGTTTGTAACCTTAATGGGAGTTGACTCATTGGGACTTTCACATAGCAAGCCACCCTTAACAAACAAAGTAGGGTTAGCTTTCTTCCATTCATTCAGGTCAGTCAACTTTTGTTGGTACTCTTCAACTGGAGTGACAACTCTTGGTGGAGGAATGAATTCCTCCTCTTGGAATTCTGGCAAACCAGTCCAAGATAGGTCCTTTTGTTGGAAACCATAGAAGTCACCAGCTGGTGGTGGAACCAAAGAGTAATCATTCATCCCAATCCCAGTCATGTCCTTAGGATCCCTTTGTTTACCCACACAGTCTCCTAGGGTTTGAGTGGCTCTATCAAATCTTTGAATTTTAAGGCCAACATTGTCTTTATTCTTAATGGCCTCATCTAATTTAGCCTGTAATTCACCATTAACCCTTTCCATGATGTTTCTAATATCCATACTAGCATCTAACTCATGTTTTAAGATATTAATTTTATCTTTTAAGTCAAATTCCATTTTCTTGTATTCAGAAACGATTTTCTCAGTTTGAGTGAGAGCTACTTGGTAATTAGACAGTTTGCACTTTTCAGTACTCACATCACTCATTAATCTTAACACTTCTTTGTTAAGTTTCTCAGTGTTTAACCTACAACCTTTACTACAAAAAGCATCATTGTATACCTCATTATCAGATGAAGAAGAGAAGTGTGCCATGAGAGCATATTCAACATGCTCTTCTTCTTCAACCTCAACAACCAAAGCTTTATCCTCTTCAACATTCTTAGCCAGAAAGCTCCAATCCCATCCCATACCATCAATTCCTTGAACTGCAACCATGGCTTTGGAATCCTGAGCTTTAACAACTTGACTTGAGGGTTTACCAGCATCAGATCTTCTAGGAGATCTGCATTCCCTCATGAAGTGCCCCATACGATGACAGTCTTTTGCATTGAAGGTCATCTTCTTCTTAAACCTTCTGTTCCACCTATTTGCTCTTATACTAGCAAGAGACATGTTCCACTTAATGTCCATCTCTTCCAAGTGCTCATCACTTATCTGCTCAAGGTCCTCATATGTAATCACTGAACCATTGGGCAAAGAAGCAATATAAGCACATACAGTATCCAAATCTAAACCAGCAGGTTTAACTCTTGGGGAGTCACTCTTGAATGTGTCAGCGTCTGAATAGGAGACATTGACAGGACTTGTTCCAGCGCTGACATATGATGATCCAGTAACTGGATGCATGTAAGAGTCCTTCTGATTGAATTGACCTTCACTATGAGAGAAGAAGGCCATGTTACTTGTGGTAGACTTGCTTCCATGCTCTAAAAGAGTTTCATCTTCCAACAGCCTTAGTTTGTTGTAGATGTCATCAAACGTGGAACTTTTGTAGGTATTATTGGCAAGAATTGATCTTGCCTCAATCTTCCATGCCTCACCAAGACTTTTAAGAAAGGTAGATTAATGTCGACATTACCAAGTTGTGTCCCCATGAAGGACAACTTGCTTGTAATGTCAAGCAATCTGCTTCTCACACTACTCAGTTTCTCATTGGGTTGAGCTTTGAAGACAACATAATCATGCATGAGTTGCTTTTTCTTCTCTTCCTTAGTGTCTGCATTGCCACCATATGCAACTTCAAGAGCTTCCCAAAGGTTTTTAGCAGATTCATAGCCTCTATATTTATGTTGGTTCTCTTGTCCCAAAGAGACTTTCAGAATATTTAGGGCTTTCATGTCGACCCTTTTCTTTGCTATGTCTTCAGCAGCCACAGCTCTACCATCTCCAGGTTTTTCTTTCTTATCCTCTTCAGAACATCCAGCAACAGCTTATCTTTGAGCAATAACATTAGAAATCTTTTGGGCTTTATCGAATGTGTTTCCATATTCAATAACCTCCCAGAGTGTGTAGTCATAGATTCCCAGATATTGCTCAAAGTTGAATTTCCACAAATCAAAGTTGGTTGCATCAAGCATGGGAATCTTGATGTTTGGTAAAGATGGGGAGGAGGAGGTTATTGCTTCAGACATGATGTTGTTAGGGTTTTTGAGAAAATTAGGGTTTTGGTGATTTTTTTATGGTTCTTGTGTTCTTTAAGATCAAAAGTTCCTCAACAAGCTCTGATACCACTTGTTGATCCCAAACTTAGATCGATTTAGCTTTATGTATACGAGATTAGATCAAGTAATACACTTAGAGAAACCTTTGTATATGCTTATGATAATCTAAGTGTCATGCGGAATTTTAACACTTAAACAAGAACACACAATGATATAAACAAACTTTCACTTTGATTAATGATATCAAACTTGCTTACAATGAAAGTAGTTTACGAATGAAAACTTATATTAAACATTAACCTAAAGGTCTTCTTTTATAGACATAAGAAGCCTTGTACAATAATCTACGTATCAACTATTCTAGGTAAAGATAAATATAGAAAATACATTGTTGTTCCTATCTTTACTAGAAGTAATCTAGAATACAATAAACGCGTAGAGTATATCTTCCCATCAGTGCTTGTCTTCAATGTGTCAACGCTTGACTTTATCTTGTCAACGCTTGAGCTGTCAGCGCTTGTTTTGTTCTTGTCAACGCTTGTTTTACTCTTGTCAGCGCTCAAGTGATCTGGCCTTAATTTATTCCCAACACTTTCTTCTTTCTTTAATTGCATCATTAAGTCCTTAATCTTCTTAATGCTTCGACTTTAATGACTTTGTCTCGGGATTTCTTTAAACTCGTCTTGTAATTCTTCAATAAATTAGACTTGAGTTCTTCGGCTTTTAGTTAACTTCCGTCTTTTGACTTTTTCTTCGATAAATCTTCAGAATCAGTCTTGAACTTCCGTTCTTTTTTCACTCTTGATTTCTTGACTTCGTCTTTCGTCTTTTTATTCGATAAAAGCCCGTGAATATGCCTGTGTTTTCTCCCCTTTTCACCTTTTCGTCCTAAATCACAACAAAAACACAAACCACGCATAATTTCGACATTTACGACATAAAATACACGTTTTGGCTCGGTTATTATTGTAGTTAAGTGGTAAAAAGGATGGGTGTTTACACACCTATCAAACATTAATTTACCTACTTTTCAAATAAGCCTTAGTTGGGATTTCATCACCTAACTATTGTATTTGAATCCTAAACGAAAATAAAGGCAAAATAGATAAATACTAGTAAGACGTTTGAACTCGATATATACAAATTATAAGGTGGGTATAAGGCGACGCGCTATAAAAGGCCGTCTAAGGAAAAAGGTTTTTAAGTGCTTTGTGCCACCTCGTTTCCCCGCTTGCTTGTGCGTATATTGAGAGGGACGACCGATTATTGGTTTTCCAACTCAATTAGTATTTAAATATATATTTTTGTAGCTTTTTAATATTGCACCTCGAGAGGGAAAATCCTTTTCCTCTCAAAGTCGACCGAGGTCACCTACCTCATTCCAAAGTTTTAATTGTATGCGCACTCGCGCGCATACATACATACCGATTGGTGTACCAAATTCTTCCAATTCTTCCAAAAAGAAGAAGAAGAAGAAGAACAAAAAGTCCGTCATTCAAGCCGATCCCGACAATCGAGCTTTAGACAATACGATGGCAACGGATAATCGACCAATGATTGAGATTCTACATTCTCATGTTGAAGGAAACGATGACGCGAATGTGGTGCCGGATATTGGAGCTAATCATTTTGAACTTAAAATGGGTTTTATTCAAATGGTTTCCACCACACCATTTTTAGGCCGTAATAATGATGACCCACACGCTCATATCAAACGTTTCATACAATTAGCCAACACCGTCCAATACAATGGGGTGCCATAAGAGGCCATTAGTTTACAACTCTTTCCTTTTTCCCTCGAGGGACAAGCCCGGATTTGGCTTGATAAGGAACCACCCCAAAGTATTATCACATTGATCGACTTAGAGACCAAGTTCATAAACTACTTTTTCCCACCATCACGGACCACCACTTTAAGGAATGAAATCATCACCTTTGAACAAAAATATGGGGAAACGTTTAGTGAGTCTTGGGATCGATTTAAAGAGCTTTTAAGAAAATGTTCACAACACGGTTTCACCCAAGTTCATCAAATAAATACGTTTTACAATGGTTTAACTCTAAATGACCAAGACTCACCTAATAGTGCCGCGGGGGGCAATATTCTTGTGAAAACAATGAACGAGGCTTGGGCCATAATTGAAAACAAGGCTAAAGTACAAACCAAGAGTGTTAGAGCCACTATGGCAAGTGCTAGTTCTAGTGAGAACGACAAAAGAATTGATAAGCTCACTTATCTTATTGAATCAATTGCTTTACAAACCAAAGAAATAAAGGGTCAAGTGAATGCCTTGAAAGAATCTAGTGAAACGTGTGAGACTTGTGGTGAACCACATTCATATTTCAATTATGACAAGGTTTACAATAATCAACAACAACAAGTTTGTGCTTTTAATGCTAATGAACGGATTCAATTTAAACCTAATGTTGATGTTAACCATTTGTCTTATAAGAGTACTAATTATTTGGCTCCCCCGGGTTTTGTAGCACCACAAAGACCACCCCCACCCGCCCAAAGTACCCAAGACCAAAATAGGAACCAAGGTCCTCAAATGGGTAATTTTCAAGGGAATGCTAATCAAGGGAATTTTAATGGTCAAAATCAAGGGTTTCAAAATAATAACCAAGGTTTTCATAATAACAACGGTTTTTAACCTCAATATCAAAACCAAGGTTTTCCTAATCAAGGGTTTAATCAAATGAACATGCATAATCCTCAAATGGACTTGGTTCTACAAAAATTGACCGACCATGAGCGAATTATGAGAGAGATGCAAGAATCGAACGATAAGAAATTTTTGACAATGATTCAAGCCCTAGAGACCCCAAGGAGCCTTACCATCCAATACCGAGATTAACCCTCGTGCTAATGTGAGTGCTATCAATACTCGAAGTGGAGCCACTTTAGTGGGACCTTCCATCTCTTCGCCCATAAAGGAGAGACAAGGCCCGGAGGTCATAATGAGTAATCCTACTCCCACTCCGGTGATTCCTCCCACTACCACTCCTAGTACTAGTGCTCCATTGCCTAATGAGCCTACCCCTAAGGTTGTTCAAGAAGTGAGTCCTTCTCCTTCTCAACCTTCAAAGTCTAAGCCTAATATCCCTTATCCATCTATGTTAGACAAAGCTAAAGTGCTCACCAAAGATGACGTTCATGTCTCCAACTTTTTGAAAATGATTTCCAATGTCAATGTTAACATTAGCCTTATTGAAGCACTTGCTCAAATTCCAAAATTTGTCAAAATGTTTAAAGATTTGCTTAATAAGAAAGAAAAAATGGTTGAGCTCGTTAATACCCGTTTAAATGAGAATTGTTCCGCGATTCTTCTCAAAAAGCTTCCCAAAAAGCTAGGAGATCCCGGACGATTCGTGTTACCTTGCTCGTTTCCTTAAATCGATGATTGTATGGCTTTAGCGGATCTCGGCGCTAGCATCAATCTTATGCCACTTTTGGTTTGGAAACAATTGTCATTACCCAACCTTGTACCGACTCGTATGACTCTCGATATTGCTAATCAAACTCTTGCATACCCTGTTGGTATTGCCGAAGATGTTTTTGTTCGAGTTGGTACATTCACTTTTCCTGTGGACTTTGTCGTCGTCGACTATGAGATGGATCCTCGTATTCCGTTAATACTTGGTCGATCATTCTTACGATCCGGAAGAGCCTTAGTTGACGTGGCCGAAGGGGAGTTAATTCTTAGGGTTCGGGATGAACAAAAAGTTTTTAAAATGGGAAAAATCACAACAAAATCAAATGGAAAAGAGTCGGTCAATATGATTGATGTTCTTAATTATGATAATGAAGAGATTTTTATCAATCCTTTTAGAATTAAAAAGTCTAATGAAAATGATTTTGTGATAAATTCATTCCTTCCCTTAGAGCCTCAAATTTTTGAAACTCCCATTTATGATACCTATAGTGATGACACTTCTTTAAGTGATCACACTATCTTCGGCTTAGACGACTTACCTTTTGACCCACCCACTTTTGACCCACCCATTTATGATTCACCAATCTTTGATACCTACGATGATGACACTTCTTTAAGTGATCTCATTAATTTTGATGACCCACCCCATGATCTTAATGCACCTCATATCTCTATGAGTGATTCTTTCATGGAGACTCCTCTTGACTTTTATACCCCAATTTTAGAAGTCATGACTATTGAGGAGGATCCTCCACTCTTAGAGATCATTCCTAATTTAGAGGTTATTCCATTTGAGGAGGATTTAGATATCTTTCTAAATACCTATTTTCCTCACGAGGAAGAGTTTTCCTATGACTCCGATGATACTTATGTTTTCACATCGAGTTTGGAAGAGGACGACCTTCCCACTTTGGATTTTGATGATATTTTAAGCTTAAATGTCAACACCTCTTGCTATTTTCCCATTAAGGAAACGGTGTTTGATCCCAGAATAGAGACTTTAGTGCTATCATTTTCAAATCACCTTACCCTTCCTTATAAGAAATTTTTGCCTAAGGATACCCCACTTTTCTTTGACTTGCGTAATTTTACCACCTCGGGGTTTATTTCCTTTTTGTGATGGAAATTATGTGTTTGACCCGGGTGGATTTTATTGGGGTATGCCTTATATGACTTTGTTTCACCCTTTATCATGGAGAGATTTTCCTCCCTTGTAAATCTCAGTTTTTCCCATGATTTTGCCATTTGAATGATGACATTCGGGAAATCAAGTCGAGCTAGAGACTCGTGATAAATAACTCAAGCATCGTTTAACTAGGTTAGATTTTTACCTTTTCCACCCTTTTTCGCCTTCACCCATTTTCACCAATAAGTGTAGGGGGAGCCAAGTAGGTTGTTTGTGTTGTGATGATGTGTGCAGGGTCATGTGCTTAATGATCCTCTTTTGGTATTTTTGACGAGACCCGTGTTCCCGTGTTTCCCGTGTACCCGGTTCCTTCGATAAGTTTTTGCTATTGTGATTCAATCATGTATATAAATAAGACAAATAAATGTAATCACTTTAGTTGTCTCTTCCTTAGCTCGATTTAAACAACGTACTCAATGTCCTAAGTGTAGGGGAGATTATTCTCTCACATGCTTAAACATTGAGGACAATGTTTATATTAAGTATAGGGGGGATTTCTATCGAAATTTTAGTGGGCTTTTCCATGAATTTGACCCCATTTAACCGAAAAATTTAAAAGAATTTCAACGTTTTTCAAATTTTTCATCTATTTTGGCCTAGTGGTATTTCCATTTATTTTCTTTCCTTAATTAGATTTTCTATTTCAAGAATAAAGTTAAAAATAAATAAAGGAATAGAATGGTTTTAACAAGTTTAGATGTCTTTGATATATTAGGCCCGTCGTGAATATTTTGACTCAACCTGAGTTTACTTATCCAAGTTTACTCTAGCTAGTATCCTTAACCATTTAGACCTTAATTGGTTTATTAGGCTAAGCATCCACGAGTCTCATTCCTTGAGATTTTAAATTATGGAGAACGAGAGATGATATAGTTGATAATAAGTTTAAGGGTTAATTCTTCCTTATATGAGTTTTGTGGCTCTTTCTTCCCGCTTGTATATTTAGTTGCTTAATAAATGAGGATTTTTGCGGTGTCGATTCGATATCTTAACTCTTAGCCAAATCTTTAATCTCCTTGTAATTGAAGCATGAACACATTGAGGGTGCCAGCGTTGTGGACTTCCGACTAAGGTGGCTCATACCCACTAAGTAGGAGGTATTCAGACCATGGGACCACGGAATTTGGCCTACTATATATATCATAAATAAGAAAGAATAAGATTAAAACATGACCTCAAGGAGCCTTAGGGTGTGGGGCATGTAGCACGAACCTTGTCATTAGATCCTTAGGGTGTATGGCATGGTAAGTGTTGAATAAAAATTGATAAAAAAAATCAATTCCCTCGTTTATCGTTCAAGGCGCCTTAGGGTGTGGACAATAGATGGGGAGCATTTTTACATCTTAAAGAGCCTAAGGGTATATGATGTGAACTTGCTAAACTCCACATAAAGTCTACATGACTTTGGAGGAATAATTAATAAGTATTACTATTGGCCAAATTTTGGGTCCGAGAATTTATTCCCCAAATCGTGTTAAATCATCCTTGATGTGGGCTTACTTTAGTGAAAACGTTTTTGAGGACGAGGTTAGGTTTTGAGTATCGGGTTTGCACCGTTTGGCCTTCATTTTTGGAATAATAATTATCAAATAAGTCAAATGAGCCTACGGGTGAATGACAATCAATAAAATCTAGAGATACAACGTAGGAATTGGAGAAAGAGTTTTACACAATTATCTTATATAAGTGGTTTTAACTTAAGGACTTACGGTAAACAATGATCTCGTTTTTAAGCTTGGTATGGGGAACGCGAAACTTGAGGATGATTAATATTCATGACACCAAAGCCCTAATCTAAGTCTTAGATTTCTTTACGAGTTTCTTCCATCGAATAATTTCCTAGTTATTAAGTTGTTATAACTTTTGTTTCCTTTAAAAGTTTTTATCTTTTCACCGTAGTAGTAGTAGATCTTAATAAAGGCCGAGATGGATTAATTATGAGAAAAATGTAAGTTTATGCTTTAAAATAATGCATTGCATGGGGTCATTTCAATGGTCAAGTGTAGGGGGATTTAATAAGTGTGTAAACACTTATCCTTTTGCCACTAAAATCAAGGAAAAACAAGACCTAATCATGTGTTTAATATCGTAAAAGTCGGAATTACGCGTGGTTTTGTGTTTTTGTGTTAAATAGGTACAAATGTTCAAAAGAAGAGAAAACACGGGATTTCACGGTCAAATGTTGAAGAAAAGTCCAAGAAAAAGACGAAGACAAAGTCAAAAGACCAAAAGTGTGCCCAAGTTCACGAAAACCAGCGAAACCGACAAGAGTTTAAAGAAAAAGATCGACAAAGCCGAAATCGAGCTCGTTTTTAGCGGATTAAATCTTTTTGAAGATTTTCGAGCCAAGTGGGTCCCACATTTGGGTAAATGGGCCCAAAAGCCCATTTGAGGAAATAATTATTTTCACTTAAACCACCAAGGCCCAAAATGAAATAGAGCTTGGGCTTTAAAAGCCCATTTGGCTAAAATAAATGAAAATAAGTGCGGTTTTGTTTTTGAGTCAAAGCCCACACCTCACAACCCGGTCAACCATCTCAACCTCACCCAACACGTTTCTTTAATAAAACGAATTTATTATTTTACCCACCCCCCACTTGTTCGATACAACCGAGAAGACTGTTCACTCACCCACTCATTCTTTCTCCCACACCAAACTACCAGACACCATATTTTTTTTACCACTTTACTCAAACCCTAATTCACCTAATACACCAAAATTACCAATGTAAATTTGGGGGTTTCACCAATTTCGTGTGATTCACACAGATGGGGAATTAAATCCCCATTTTTTCGGAGCAATCACTCATGGTGGTCCTCAATTTAATCCTACATGGCCAAATCTGTCTCTTTTAATTCGTGAAACCACCTCACATCACAAACCCACCAATAGAATCCTCCCACATCAGCAAAGAAGAAGCACAAGAAGCACAAATCGCTTCCAGGCTGGCGATCTGTGTGAGAGAAAATCAATCTCAGCCGATGATCAAGTGAGGAAAAAGAGAGAGAAAAAGATGCGGCCAGGATTTATTTTCGTGGGAAACAAGTTCACAAGAGGGTTTCCAGGGGTTTGCCTATAAAAACCCCCTTCATTTGTAATTTATTCATGCACTTTTTATTATTTTAATTTCTGCAAATTAGATAATTAGGGTTATTGTATTTCTTTAATTTTCCAGTAATTGTACTTTTTAAATTATTAATGAAAAGTTATTTCGGTTTATTTTCGTCTCAGTTTAATTTCTGCCAAGTTTAAATCCTTAATCTGTCTCTTTTTTGTTACTGTTTGTTATTATTATTATTATAATAAAAAAAATAAAGAAAAAAAATAAAAAGTAAATAAAAAGAAAGTGGATTATTGCTTTTCCCCTACTGGGAAAGTATTAAAGTTACTGTTCGGGTTAGTTTATAATTTGGTTCGAAGAAGCATGTTTAGTTCATTTGGTTCGAGTGCTGTTTGGGTTGGAATCGAGATGATGAAGGTGGTGTTCGTTTTCGGTTAATAAGACGGCTCATCGCCTCTCTTCGTCACAACGGTTTCTCCATAAGGTTTTATTTCTCTTTTAATTTTATTGTTACGTTTTAGTTAAATATTTATATGCTTAAGTTATGATTGTTGTTTATTTTTATCTGTTTGTGTTTATTTTATGTGCTTATTTGGTTTGCGTTGGATCTGCTTATTGGTTTTTTATTTTTGAATCGGTTTGTTTTAGTCTGCTTGTGATTTGAGTAGTGTTTAAAACTGCTCAGTTTCTAATCTGCTTATCTAGACTGTTTTTTTATTTCGTCATTAGCTTATCTATCTGCTTTAATTTCGGTTTTATATTAATTGCTTATTTTAAGTTTTAGATAAAACTGCTTAGTTGATAGCTTATTTATCTGCTTTTTGATATTTTGTTTGTTTAGCTTATTGATGATTGGATCTTCTTTTGTTTTATTTGTTCTGCTTTAGTTTACTTTTTGGTATAATCCGTTTAGGTAGCTTAATTAAGTTTGGCTTATATCTTATAGCTTATTTCGGTTTTTAGTAGACTGGGCTTATTTGGTTCATAGCTTATCTGATTTGTTATGCTTATTTAAGATTTCATTAGCTTATTTGGGTTTTTAATATATGCTGTTATATGCTTATTTGATTTAGTTGTTTATTTGGTATTCGTTATTTGCAATTTGCCTATTTTAGTTTCAGCTTATTATTCATTTTATCTTCTTATTTGGTTTTTAGTGTTACTGTTTTTGTTGCTGAAAAACAACAGATCCAATTGATCTGTTGGTTTAAAATTCCAAAAAAAATTAATAGCAAAATATTTTCTGGTCGAGGACTCGAACCTACAACCTCACGTTCAGTAACCAAGTGCCTGATCATCTTAGCTGTTACCCTTTTTGTGTTTTATCCTGCTTCATTTAATTTATATAGCTTTTTAAACTTTAGCTGGCAGTTTAATTAAATAGATTTTTATTAAGTTTTGTTAGTTTTTATTTTAATTAAAAAGTTTTATACTAATTTTCTTTAATCCAGTTTATAAAAAAATAATAAAAAGATAAAAAATATTTTAATTTTAATTACCTTTATAATTTTAAAATTAGTTTTAAATTAATATAGTTTTATTTAATTAGATTTCATTTAAAGTTTTCTATATAAAATAGTTTTAAATAAATTTCTTTTACATTAAATTTTTTAGCTTTATTTAAGTTTCAAATTAGTTTATTAAATTTAAATTATATTTGTTTTAAAATAGTTTTTATTTAAATTAGTTTAATTTTTAAATTAGATTAAATAGTTTTATTATTAAACAGTTTTTAGAAAAAAAATACCAAAAAAATTACGTTTTACCAAAAACAAATTAGTCCTACGTTAATTTGAGATCAATTCGAGTGAGTCGAGGAAAAACGAACAATAATTGCTTAAAAGATTTGCCTTGCAAAATCCTTACATTAATTCACTTTGAAATTTGGGCCATTAGGGTTAAGACAACTCAATAGTCCCATATGGAGATACTTGAGCAATGGTGAATGGACCGGACCATCTTGACTTAACCTTGCCCGCAAAGAGTTTTAACCTTGAGATAAAGAGGAGAATCGGCTCTCCAACTTTGAACTCACGATTCTTGATCTTAGCATCATGCAATTTCTTAGTCTTTTCCTTATAAAGCAATAAGTTTTCATAGGCATTGTAACACCCCATTTTGGTAAATGGAATGTCACGCGTGGTTATGGCGTGTCATCAAAGCATACAAGGAAAAAATGTCTTAAATATTACATGACCATAAAGGAAATACCGGAAATAAGCATCGGTACCCCAAAGTATAAGCTCATAACACACAAACATAAGTACTGTAAAGGAAAAGGACTAAAAAATGTCCATAGAAATGAGTAGCAAAATGTATGATGAAATGCATAAAGTAGAGAAGGCTAGAAAGCCACCAATCCATATGCACGTACTCTTAGAGTCTACGAGCGCCCTTGAGTACCTGCCGTTTGGGAACATGAAAAGAAAACGACTGAGCATAACGCTCAGTGTACGAATATACAAGTATGACATGGAATAACGTAAGCATATAAGACTAATAGCAACGGAATATCATAAGTTCTAAGTAATCTAGATTCATGTTCATAAAACTGGTTTTATAGTTTGAAAAGACTTATGTTTCTATGTAAATCCGTTTTAATTAGCCAAATAGACCATATAGGTCATGTGGTTCCATCGTGCATGAATACTTGGAGGGGAAACCTCGTCATGCAATTAGAGGGGTCGCCTCTAATTGAATAGTCTGGGTAGGAGGGATTAACTCCTTGTGAAAGATTCAAGGAACACATCACATTCAATCTGAAAAGGGTCGCCACGAGCAATCACTTTGTCGTGGGGAACTCATAACACTGGTGCCTCTAGTGTTATGGTTATGGTACCTCCATAACTAGGTGACACTGGTCGTGCATGTATATGGCATAGGCTCTTTAATCTAACATAAGTATCAAACATATAAAACAAATATTGGGAAAACAGTTGGCTACAGACGGGGAAATCCTAATAAGGAAAGAATGTCCATACTGAAAGGACGGGAAATCCGTACCTTAAGTCAAGTGAACGAAGAAGAGGAACGGAACAGAGTCCTACTTCGATCTCACTAATGCTACATAAATAGTATACGTGTATAAGTATTCTGATTACTGAGTACGTAACTGGTTTTATGTCATGTCTTAGCTTATTTTATATGTTCATGTCTTGTTTTACTGATTTTAACGTTATGTTGTATTTATCATGTATTGTGTATATTCTGATTAAGTATTACTTGTATTTCTTGTATTATTATACTTGTTGTGTAATACTAAGTAACTTTCTAAAAATAGCAGGTTTCCTAAAATAGAAAGTTTCCAAAAAATAGAAATTTTCCAAAAATAGAAAGTTTCCAAAAATAGATTAACTACTTAAGATAGATTAGTTTCTAAAAATAGAAAGTTTCCAAAAATAGTAAGTTTCCTGAATTAAAAAGTTTCCATATTTAGAATTAAGCTGTGACAAACTGGAAATTTCAGGTCATTATATAAACCTATCTTACAAGTATGTTAAATATTTTAATGAATTTGAGTATTATTATTTTAGACGGTTTAAGTTAAAACAGATAATTAAGGCTTTATTTTACCTTTTTACAAGTAAAGAAGACTATTAGCAAGCGTGATGTCGATGGATGCCAAATATTTTACGACTTATTGTCGGTTGTTCGATTTTGTCATTTTTGAGGATTTATTTTAAATGACGTGTTAGGTCGAGTCGAGAGTCGATATTTTTATTTTTGAGGTACGTTTTAAATTTTGAAAAGTATCTTTATGAAACCCGAGCCCCGTAAATATTTTGAAAATTTACTAATAGTTATTTCACGCTTAGCTAATTATTTTCATTTTTAGCCACAACTATTGCCAAATTGCAACCAAGGTCCCTCCACCACTATATATAAACTTAAAATAAACACACACAACACAAAATCCCACTCAAAAATTTTCTTCTCTCTCCTTGTTCTTCTCTTGTTGCCGTGACTTCATCACCACCACCAAACACATTCAATTTTCAAATTAACTTGAATTTTAGGATGATTTGAGCTAAACCAAGACTAGACCCATTCTTAGAATTGATCAAGGATCACATTGGTGTAAGAATTTTACACATGCAAGGCATTTTTATTTTCTTGATGTTGGTAGGTAGAAGCCATGATCATGCATGTTGTTTTTGGCATGATCCATGGTGTTCTTGCTAAAAACTTTGTTTAAAACTTCATTTTGATTCAAAGGTTTTAATTTTTATTATGATTTAGATGTTATGGTTCATATATGTTGATATTAGGGTATAGTAATGATCATTTATATGGTTGGTTTTGATCAAAAAGTTGATTTTGTACAAGATTTTAATGGTCATTTTATAACAGTAAGTAAACTGTAAAATCCGAATTTTTATATTTTGAAAATGGATTAACTTATAGCCTAGGGTTGTAGATAATTTTATTAGCTTCGATTTGATATAAGGTAGAGCTTCTAGCTCCAAACGAGCGCGAAGTTATGATGTTTTGAATGATCGTGTACCGGGAGACGAGTATCGGCACTACATATAGTTGTTGTCGATATTTGGATCGAATCTCGGGGACTCTAAATGGAAGTTTTGAAATATGTAACCTACTGATAATGAGGTTTTTACCTTAGAGGTTGAGTTTACTTTAAAACTCGAGTGTCGGTTTTGTAAACGGAGTTGTTTAAATAAGTTAAAACGGTTGTATGAAAAATTAACGTAAATCTGTCCGGATTTTGTTGTTTGAAAATGAGTCGGGTAATGGACTTTAAAAGTAATTTCATTTGATAAACTTGTAGGAGGACTTTATATATATAGTAAGTTAGTTTATCGAGTCGTTTCATAAACGGTTGACGAGTTTAAAAGGGGTAAATAATCTAGTACATGTAGTATGTACCGGCGGACTTTATTAAAAGTCTAAAATGGTAAAGTAAATGTGTAGTAAAGTATAATAAAGTTATTTATATCGTTTACTCTCGAGTGTATTGTGGTTTTATGAGTTGAGTTTGACGTTATATATATATATGATTTATTTCTCGAGTCATTATTAATGAACGCACCTTATTTAATAGGTAGCGGTTCTCGTGTTTGAAAGGCATCCATTATCATCGACGATCATCTCGCTAAATATCTTATACTAAGGTGAGTCTATAGCCTCGCTTTTATATTATCTTGTAAAGGATTTTTAAAACCCGTGAGGGGGATAACATGCTTGTTTTAAAAATAGAACACAAGGGACCTGATAGGTGTGTAAACACCCATCCTTTTTACCACTTAACTACAATAATAACCAAGCCAAAACGTGTATTTTATGTCGTAAATGTCGGAATATTGCGTGGTTTTTGTTTTTGTTGTGATTTAGGACGAAAATGTGAAAAGGGGAGAAAACACGGGCATTCACGTGCTTTTATCAAAGAAAAAGACAAAAGACAAAGTCAAGAAATCAAGAGTGCAAAAAGAACGGAAGTCCAAGACCAATTCTGAAGATTTATCGAAGAAAAATTCAAAAGACGGAAGTTTACTAAAAGCTGAAGAACTCAAGTCTAATTTATTGAAGAAATTACAAGACGAGAGTAGAAATCCCGAGACAAAGTCGTTAAAGTCAAAGAATTAAGAAGATTAAGGACTTAATGACAATTAAAGAAAGAAGAAAGAGGGGAGGAAGCTTCCTCTAAGCACCTCCCTAATCCTCCTATAAATAGGCCATTAGGATTTCATTTTCATGTTGTTGGCTAGTTTGACAAACTATGCTCTTCCTTCTTTAAATTTTGCACCTTTAATTTTCATGTCAATTTAAATATATTGTCTTGCACCTTTAATTCCTTTAATTCCAAGTAAGTTACTTTTATGTTTATTGAATCTTTATCTTTATTGTTAATCTCTCATCTACCTTTCTTGTTTGATCTTAATCATAATCTTTATGTTCATGTTCTTTTTTTATGGTTTTCAATCAAGTGGGTTTTGATTAATTTGGTTATATTTGTTAGTTTTGGTGATTTGTTTTGATTGATTATTGTTAGTTGATGTTTAGTGGTTATTTTGGTTTAATCTCTTGGTTGATTTTGATTGATTTTGTTTAAATTCGTTGCTTTTAGTTTCCTTGTTCTTCGCTACTGTTTGCTTGCCCAGAATATTCCGAACCAGCTTTACATTCCAAATGTTGGGATTTTAATGATTATACCGGATCAAGGAAATGTTCCGAATGAGCTTATTAGTTTAGTTATTCCGAATCAGTACTTTAATTCCGGATCAGTGTTTTCTAGCTATCAATCCGAATCAGTGCTTTATATTCCAAATGAAGCTTTTCTTGTTATTTATTCCGAATGAAGCTTTTCTTGTTATTTATTCCGAATGAAGTCCAATTATTCCGGATGAATACTTTTATTCCGGATGAAGCATTTTGTTTAATTTATTCTGGATGAACGTTTTCTTGTTTATTCCGAATCGGCATTTATTCCGGATGAAGGATTATTCCGGATGAAGCCTATTATTCCGAATAAAGGATTATTCCGAATGAAGCAATTTGTTCCGGATGAAGCCTATTATTCCGAATAACGGATTATTCCAGATGAAGCTATTTATTCCGGATGAAAGACTTTATTCCGGATGAATGTGTTTTTTCGAATGAGCACTTTTTCTTTGTTTTATAATTTCAGTTTTAGTTTATTTTAAGTTTCTGTTTTTGAATTTTAAACTTTATTTTTCCCGCCTTTTTACTTAGTAGCACTTTTAATTTACTTACATTTAATTTTAGTTTGCCTTATTTACTTTTACGTTTGCCTTTTTTATTTCTCGTCACGTTTTTAATTTCTCGTCATTAATTTCCCGTCAAGTTTTTATCTTTCAGTATTTCTTTTTACCGTCTTTATTTTATTTTTATTGTTACAAGTCTTTATTTTTAATTAGTGTAGACATCGACAACCACTCTATTTCTATTCCACCAAGAACGACTGAGTCCCACTTAGAATCGGAAATCAATTCGATTAGACACCGAGAAAATGAACTTTTTCAACTAGCAAAATCTTAATTTCAAATGACGCCGTAGCCGGCTCTTTTCGTGAAGATTAACGGTTGCTTGTGAGAGACGCGTTGGCTTTTGGGATCCGTTCACTCGTGAACGTTATTTTTCGTGTCAAAAATTTTCAAAAATCCCAAAAACATTTGAAATATCATAAAAAGCATTTCTTTTTCAAAGTTTTGCACCAAAAAAATTCTTCTTGCTTATCTATTTTTCTTTATGGATTCTTATGTCCATTGCGTCGGGTGTGGGAGACGATTATACGGGAACGACTCATGTTAATGGTGTACATGTGAGCGGTGCGGAAACGATATCGATAATACACAATTCGGATTTTGTCCATCGTGCAACTCGACTAATTCGTCCTTTTCTAATCCACCTCCTATTCCCCCTTGTATGTATTGTGGAAGCGATTCTCTTTGGCATGTTTCGTGTCCGGTTCAATACCCGTATAGTCACGGGCAAGAACCAGGTTACAATTATGACAATGGAACTAGCTATCCACAACACTCACCGGATTTTTCTCCATACCCATGTTGCCAAAATTGTGGGGGCCCTCACGATACTTCTTATTGTCAGCCAATGAATTATTATGAGAAAAATCCGTGTCCTCAGTTTTCTTCACCAATGAATTATTATGAACCAAATCCGTGTTCTAATTCTTCTTAACCGATGAACTACTATGAGCCACAACCATGCTATAATTTAGGTTTTCAACATTTTGAGCCCCCATAACACTTCATCGATCATCAACCCTTTTGTGCATTTCCTCCTGAGCAAATTGCCACACTTTTTGACAAATTTCAAAAAGTTCAAGAAGCTTGCAACAAGATCATCGAAAAATGTCAAGAGGATCAACGACATGAGCAAATATCGAATATCGAGACTTATACTCCTCCTCTGGTGTATCCATACTATTATGATGATGATGACGGTAAGCCTACTATTTCTTGGAATGATCTTGTTTCTCAATGTCCTAGTGCTATTGTCATCCCTTCTCTCGATATCCCAAACATGTCTAAGGATCATGATTCATTGAGTGAGATTAGTGATTTTGGCCTCGATAAATTCTTTGATGATGAGGTTTGTGACATGCCTACTGCTATGGAGTCTGAGGACGACGTTGCTCTTACGGAAGAGGTCGATCCTAGTGATGACGATTTTTCTCCTCGCTATGAGAATTTCACTTTTGAAATTTCTCAATCTCCACCGGGAGATGCGGGCGATGACGATTTATTCTCTTCGGCTTACGAGAAGTTCACCGATGAACTTGCTCTTGAAGATGAGGTGGAAGACTTGATTCTCCACGATAGATTACGGAAAGTGCATCTTCTTATTGCTCAAATCGAAGAGATGACTTCTCATCCTCTTTCCGAGTCTTTACGTCCATCTATTCCTCCCGTTGAAGATAATGACCCATTGCTGGAAGAAATCGACATTCACTCAATACGTCCGGGTATTGATGATGATGGCACGGAGGGGGATATTATTTTTGATAATTTGCTGCAGGAAGGTATTGTCCCAAGTCCCCCTCCCAAGCGCCTTTCATCCTCCCCTTTAGCCACTATTACGGAGGATGAGTGCTTTGACCCGGGAGGTGACATTCACTATTTCATGATTGATAACATTACAGCTTTGCCGAGTGCTCAACATCCATTGTCTTTGAGGGATGACAATGTGCTTACTTTACCCACCCCACCTCCCGTGGATCTCGATTTCACATACTTTTTGTATGTTAAAAGAACCTTTCTCCCATTCAAGACTTATCCCCCCGCCTCTCCTTTGTTGATGTCAACCGGGAACGAGGACAAGGTCTTTGATCCCAGTATTACATGCGAGGCTTCCCCATGGACCATTTAATTGGGGACAAGTCAGGCTCGTGACTCGGTTAATAAAAACAAGCGCTCTTCAGGAGGCAACCCGATTATCTATCTTTATCTGTTTTCAGCATAAGTGTATGGGGGAGCCCCGTTGGTGTTTCTTGTTTTCTTTCTTATCATGTGCAGGGATTAGAGTTTCAAAGACACACTCTTGATGACTTTTGACGACCCGTGATTCCGTGTTCCCATCTTCCCGGTTCTATCCTAAACTCTTTTCGATTCACTATTTTATATTTCTCAATATTAAAATAGGAATCTCGTTAGTGGTCTTTTCCTTAGCAAGATTTAAACAACGTGCACAATGTCCTAAGTGTAGGGGAGTTTACTCCCACATGCTTAAACATTGAGGATAATGTTTATCTCAAGTGTAGGGGGACTTCTATCGAAGTTAAGTGGCCTTTTCCTTGTATTTGTCCTTATTTTAACCGGAAAATCAATTTTTCGACATTTTTCAAAGTTTTTGATCTATTTTGGCCTATTAGTTTTTCCCTTTGTATAGTTATTTTCTTTCTTTACTAGAATAAATTTTTAATAAAGTGGTTTTAATTTTCAAACGTTGTGAATCTTTTGACTCAACCCGAGTTTACTTATCTAAGTTTACTCTAGCTAGTATCCTTAACGTGTTTAAGTCAAGTTTTGCTAGGATTCTATATAGGGAGCTTTAAAACGCGAAAGTCTTAACACTCACGGGTTAAGAACAAGAACTTTTCGCAAGTTCCTATAATTGATCCTAGAGAGTCGTTTATCAAGGGAACTTTAAAATGCGATTTCTAAACTTGAAAAAGTCTAAGAGTTTGCAAGATCCTATTGATGACTCGAAAACCCAAAACTTTGATTTAATAGGCTAAGTATCCACGAGTCTCATTCCTTGAGATTTTAAATTGTGGAGAACGAGAGATGATAGAGTCAATTATAAGTTTGGTATTCTTTCGTGAATTTATGTGAGTTAATTATGAGCCTAATCTCCCGTCGCTTGTTAATAAATTTATCTGCAATAAATAAGGTTGTACGATTTGAAAAGTTACTTAGCTTCTATCCCAAGATCGTTTAAAAGTTGCTCGGTATGGATTAGAGTTCATAGCCAAGGCATAACTTATTGAAGCGGAATGCGAAGATTGGCGAGTCCAAAAAGGTCCTAACAAGACATGAGGGATACATTTTGTTGCTAAAGATCCAAAGTGATGTGAAGTATCATTTATCAAAGATCAATATGAAGGATCGAGACACACGACGAAAAGCAAAAACTCCCGTAAAGATCATGGAGAAATCTATCCGAAAAGACCCTAACAAGGTATGAGGATAAATAGATCCAAGTCCTAAAAGGAGGCGGATCGTTGTATATCAAAGTCCAAAATAAAGATTGGAGAAAAATGAAGAAGTCGTAATCCAAATATGAAGAATCTCTCAAAACTTCAAGTGAAGAAATTCCTATTATGAAGAGAAGACCATTATTTCATGAATGTCTCTCAAGGTTTGAAGTATGAAGTCGCTGCCAAATATCGGTCCGAGAAAGGTCTCAAATCGCGAAGCAAGTTATGCCAAGATATGAACTTTTTGAGGTCCCGAGAAGCAGTTTTAAAAGATTTTGTCCTTTAGCTAACTATTGATTAAATCTTCCCACTTTATTTTCAGCCTTAATAACTATCGAAATAAGTCAACAATGCATCCTCGTGATCATTCAAGACAACAATAAAATATAAGAGATACACCTAGGAATAAGGGAGTCTAAGTAAATAATTGGCCCACATGAGTTCGTGTTAGTTTGCTAACTTATAATAACAATGATCTCGTTTTTAAGCTTGGTTTGGAGAAAGTGAAAACTTGAGGATGATGATCATTCATGACATTTTCAAAACCCTAAGGTATGTTTTTTATTTCTTTACTTACTTCTTCCTTTGAATGTTTATAATTTTCTATCTCTTTAATAAAGGCCAATATGGATTGATTATGATGGAAAATGTAATCTTGCTTTGTAATTAATACATTGCATGAGGACATTGCAATGGTCAAGTGTAGGGGATTTGATAGGTGTGTAAACACCCATCCTTTTTACCACTTAACTACAATAATAACCAAGCCAAAACGTGTATTTTATGTCGTAAATGTCGGAACATTGCGTGGTTTGTGTTTTTGTTGTGATTTAGGACGAAAATGTGAATAGGGGAAAAAACACGGGCATTCACGTGCTTTTATCGAAGAAAAAGACAAAAGACGAAGTCAAGAAATCAAGAGTGTAAAAAGAACGGAAGTCCAAGACCAATTTTGAAGATTTATCGAAGAAAAAGTCAAAAGACGGAAGTTTACTAAAAACCGAAGAACTCAAGTCTAATTTATTGAAGAAATTACAAGACGAGAGTAGAAATCCCGAGACAAAGTCGTTAATGTCAAAGAATTAAGAAGATTAAGGACTTAATGACAATTAAAGAAAGAAGAAAGATGGGAGGAAGCTTCCTCTAAGCACCTCCCTAATCCTCCTATAAATAGGCCATTAGGATTTCATTTTCATGTTGTTGGCTAGTTTGACAAACTATGCTCTTCCATCTTTAAATTTTGCACCTTTAATTTTCATGTCAATTTAAATACATTGTCCTGCACCTTTAATTCCTATAATTCCAAGTAAGTTACTTTTATGTTTATTAAATCTTTATCTTTATTCTTAATCTCTTATCTACCTTTCTTGTTTGATCTTAATCTTAATCTTTATGTTCATGTTCTTTTATTTTTATGGTTTTCAATCAAGTGGGTTTTGACTGATTTGGTTATATTTGTTAGTTTTGGTGATTTGTTTTGATTGATTATTGTTAGTTGATTATTAGTGGTTATTTTGGTTTAATCTCTTGGTTGATTTTGATTTATTTTGTTTAAATTCGTTGCTTTTAGTTTCCTTGTTCTTCGCTACTGTTTGCTTGCCCAGAATATTCCGAACCAGCTTTACATTCCGAATGAAGGGATTTTAATGATTATTCCGGATCAAGGAAATATTCAGAATGAGCTTATTACTTTAGTTATTCCGAATCAGTACTTTTATTCCAGATCAGTGTTTTCTAGCTATCATTCCGAATCAGTGCTTTATATTCCGAATGAAGCTTTTCTTGTTATTTATTCCGAATGAAGCTTTTCTTGTTATTTATTCCGAATGAAGCCCAATTATTCCGGATGAATACTTTTATTCCGGATGAAGCATTTTTTTAATTTATTCCGGATGAACGTTTTCTTGTTTATTCCGAATCGGCATTTACTCCGGATGAAGGATTATTCCGGATGAAGCCTATTATTCCGAATAAAGGATTATTCCGAATGAATCAATTTGTTCCGGATGAAGCCTATTATTCCGAATAAAGGATTATTCCGGATGAAGCTATTTATTACGGATGAAAGACTTTATTCCGGATGAATGTGTTTTTCCGAATGAGCACTTTTTCTTAGTTTTATAATTTCAGTTTTAGTTTATTTTAAGTTTCTGTTTTTGAATCTTAAACATTATTTCCCGCCTTTTTACTTAGTCGCACTTTTAATTTACTTGCATTTAATTTTAGTTTGCCTTATTTACTTTTAAGTTTGCCTTTTTATTTCTCATCACGTTTTTAATTTCTCGTCATTAATTTCCCGTCAAGTTTTTATCTTTCAGTATTTCTTTTTACCGTCTTTATTTTATTTTTATTGTTACAAGTCTTTTTTTTTAATTAGTCTATACATAGACAACCACTCTATTTCTTTTCCACCAAGAGCGACTGAGTCACACTTTGAACCGGAAATCAATTCGATTAGACACCGAGAAAACGAACTTTTTCAACTAGCAAAATCTTAATTTCAGGACCCGACGTATGCTAGTTGCCTTGATTATTATAGGTTTGATATTTCGCTAAATGAAAGTCCCAGTTATATCATGAATTGTTAGCTGCCGAGTTTTGGTAGGCGCTTATACATGGAATAGTACTATTCGGGAGGACCGACCTCCTCCCGTCCTATAACGACTAGCTATCGTTAGGGCACACTTGAGTCCCAAGGGGGATACATGCGTGAGAGTTTGATATACGCTTAGCGAGGTGTATGGTGGGCAAATATTATGGAAACGTTTCAAGGTCATGAGGCCTATAATAATCCATATACTGTTGTTTGATCCACATCGTTATTTCTTGATGGTTTTAAAATATACTTGTGTTCGGTAATGTTTATTTATAAACTCTATAGATTCGCTCAACTATTGTTGACAAGTTTAGCATGTTTTATCTCAGGTCCTTGAAGGTAATGGCAGGAGGGATTTCGATGCTTGCGGAATTATAATAAATGGGTTAAAAGCTCGCCAATTTGTAAAAATCGTTCAATGACTTTTAATATGGAAAAGATGTTGTGTACTTGTTTAATAAATGTTTGGGGACTATGTTATGAACGATTGTAAACTTTTATTTTAATCCAAATGTTTACTCTTAAAAACGATTCTTTTCGAGTCGTTTTCTATTACTTGAGCTGTTATATTATGAAGTAGCACCTCAATTGAACTTCCGCATATGACCCGAAATTGGGGGTGTTACAGAGTGGTATCAGATCTTAAGTTATAGAGAACAAAAAGATTTTCCAAAATAAAAGTTTTGAAATCTTTTAACTATAACTGTCACAAGCGAAATCTCCGAATTACCGATGGGACCGGAAAGAGAGTATTTATATATATATGGGATATATGTATATGTTATGAATTGAATCATTGGTACTTGTAAGTTACAAGTCATGTTTCCATTTATTTAATTATAAATATTAATTTTATAATAACATGAGTTATTATTATGACGTAGATTGTCACGAAGTCATTTCCAACTAAATTCCATTATTCCCGAGTTTAGCAGAGTTGTGGATATCCATGATCCTAACATTTTAGTTACCATTCCCGATGATAATCTTTTGGTTTCAAAGATTTTTGATTCCTTAACTCTTATTTTTGAATTATCGAAATATGAAGAATCTCTCAAAACTTCAAGTGAAGAAATTCCTATTATGAAGAGAAGACCATTATTTCATGAATGTCTCTCAAGGTTTGAAGTATGAAGTCGCTGCCAAATATCGGTCCGAGAAAGGTCTCAAATCGCGAAGCAAGTTATGCCAAGATATGAACTTTTTGAGGTCCCGAGAAGCAGTTTTAAAAGATTTTGTCCTTTAGCTAACTATTGATTAAATCTTCCCACTTTATTTTCAGCCTTAATAACTATCGAAATAAGTCAACAATGCATCCTCGTGATCATTCAAGACAACAATAAAATATAAGAGATACACCTAGGAATAAGGGAGTCTAAGTAAATAATTGGCCCACATGAGTTCGTGTTAGTTTGCTAACTTATAATAACAATGATCTCGTTTTTAAGCTTGGTTTGGAGAAAGTGAAAACTTGAGGATGATGATCATTCATGACATTTTCAAAACCCTAAGGTATGTTTTTTATTTCTTTACTTACTTCTTCCTTTGAATGTTTATAATTTTCTATCTCTTTAATAAAGGCCAATATGGATTGATTATGATGGAAAATGTAATCTTGCTTTGTAATTAATACATTGCATGAGAACATTGCAATGGTCAAGTGTAGGGGATTTGATAGGTGTGTAAACACCCATCCTTTTTACCACTTAACTATAATAATAACCAAGCCAAAACGTGTATTGTGTGTCGTAAATGTCGGAACATTGCGTGGTTTGTGTTTTTGTTGTGATTTAGGACGAAAATGTGAAAAGGGGAAAAAACACGGGCATTCACGTGCTTTTATCGAAGAAAAAGACAAAAGACGAAGTCAAGAACTCAAGAGTGCAAAAAGAACGGAAGTCCAAGACCAATTCTGAAGATTTATCGAAGAAAAAGTCCAAAGACGGAAGTTTACTAAAAGCCGAAGAACTCAAGTCTAATTTATTGAAGAAATTACAAGACGAGAGTAGAAATCCCGAGACAAAGTCGTTAAAGTCAAAGAATTAAGAAGATTAAGGACTTAATGACAATTAAAGAAAGAAGAAAGAGGGGAGGAAGCTTCCTCTAAGCACCTCCCTAATCCTCCTATAAATAGGCCATTAGGATTTCATTTTCATGTTGTTGGCTAGTTTGACAAACTATGCTCTTCCATCTTTAAATTTTGCACCTTTAATTTTCATGTCAATTTAAATACATTGTCTTGCACCTTTAATTCCTTTAATTCCAAGTAAGTTACTTTTATGTTTATTAAATCTTTATCTTTATTTTTAATCTCTTATCTACCTTTCTTGTTTGATCTTAATCTTAATCTTTATGTTCATGTTCTTTTATTTTTATGGTTTTCAATCAAGTGGGTTTTGATTGATTTGGTTATATTTGTTAGTTTTGGTGATTTGTTTTGATTGATTATTGTTAGTTGATGTTTAGTGGTTATTTTGGTTTAATCTCTTGGTTGATTTTGATTTATTTTGTTTAAATTCGTTGCTTTTAGTTTCCTTGTTCTTCGCTACTGTTTGCTTGCCCAGAATATTCTGAACCAGCTTTACATTCCGAATGAAGGGATTTTAATGATTATTCCGGATCAAGGAAATGTTCCGAATGAGCTTATTACTTTAGTTATTCTGAATCAGTACTTTTATTCCAGATCAGTGTTTTCTAGCTATCATTCCGAATCAGTGCTTTATATTCCGAATGAAGCTTTTCTTGTTATTTATTCCGAATGAAGCTTTTCTTGTTATTTATTCCGAATGAAGCCCAATTATTCCGGATGAATACTTCTATTCCGGATGAAGCATTTTGTTTAATTTATTCCGGATGAACGTTTTCTTGTTTATTCCGAATCGGCATTTACTCCGGATGAAGGATTATTCCGGATGAAGCCTATTATTCCGAATAAAGGATTATTCCGAATGAATCATTTTGTTCCGGATGAAGCCTATTATTCCGAATAAAGGATTATTCCGGATGAAGCTATTTATTCCGGATGAAAGACTTTATTCCGGATGAATGTGTTTTTCCGAATGAGCACTTTTTCTTAGTTTTATAATTTCAGTTTTAGTTTATTTTAAGTTTCTGTGTTTGAATTTTAAACTTTATTTTTCATTTTAAACTTTATTTTTCCCGCCTTTTTACTTAGTCGCACTTTTAATTTACTTGCATTTAATTTTAGTTTGCCTTATTTACTTTTAAGTTTGCCATTTTATTTCTCATCACGTTTTTAATTTCTCGTCATTAATTTCCCGTCAAGTTTTTATCTTTCAGTATTTCTTTTTACCGTCTTTATTTTATTTTTATTGTTACAAGTCTTTATTTTTAATTAGTCTATACATCGACAACCACACTATTTCTTTTCCACCAAGAACGACTGAGTCACACTTTGAACTGGAAATCAATTCGATTAGACACCGAGAAAACGAACTTTTTCAACTAGCAATATCTTAATTTCAGGACCCGACGTATGCTAGTTGCCTTGATTATTATAGGTTTGTTATTTCGCTAAATGAAAGTCCCAATTATATCATGAATTGTTAGCTACCGAGTTTTGATAGGCGCTTATACATGGAATAGTACTATTCGGGAGGACCGACCTCCTCCCGTCCTATAACGACTAGCTATCGTTAGGGCACACTTGAGGCCCAAGGGGGATACATGCGTGAGAGTTTGATATACGCTTAGCGAGGTGTATGGTGGGCAAATATTATGGAAACGTTTCAAGGTCATGAGGCCTATAATAATCCATATACTGTTGTTTGATCCACATCGTTATTTCTTGATGGTTTTAAAATATTGTGTTCGGTAATGTTTATTTATAAACTCTATAGATTCACTCAACTGTTGTTGACAAGTTTAGCATGTTTTATCTCAGGTCCTTGAAGGTAATGGCAGGAGGGATTTCGATGCTTGCGGAATTATAATAAATGGGTTAAAAGCTCGCCAATTTGTAAAAATCGTTCAATGACTTTTAATATGGAAAAGATGTTGTGTACTTGTTTAATAAATGTTTGGTGACTATGTTATGAACGATTGTAAACTTTTATTTTAATCCAAATGTTTACTCTTAAAAACGATTCTTTTCGAGTCGTTTTCTATTACTTGAGCTGTTATATTATGAAGTAGCACCTCAATTGAGCTTCCGCATATGACCCGAAATTGGGGGTGTTACAGAGTGGTATCAGAGCTTAAGTTATAGAGAACAAAAAGATTTTCCAAAATAAAAGTTTTGAAATCTTTTAACTATAACTGTCACAAGCGAAATCTCCGAATTACCGATGGGACCGGAAAGAGAGTATTTATATATATATGGGATATATGTATATGTTATGAATTGAATCATTGGTACTTGTAAGTTACAAGTCATGTTTCCATTTATTTAATTATAAATATTAATTTTATAATAACATGAGTTATTATTATGACGTAGATTGTCACGAAGTCATTTCCAACTAAATTCCATTATTCCCGAGTTTAGCAGAGTTGTGGATATCCATGATCCCAACATTTTAGTTACCATTCCCGATGATAATCTTTTGGTTTCAAAGATTTTGATTCCTTAAATCTTATTTTTGAATTATCGATCTATTCTTATTGTTTAGTAGATTCGTTCACCGTTCTCATTGATCTTCGACTTCCTATTGTTTTAGAAACATGATTTCTGAAATATCAACTATTGTTCGCAAGGAATTTTTATTGATTGGTATGGTATCTACATGCCTACTAAAATTCCATACCATATCACCAGAAGTTTATCATATCAATTTTTGTTGTATTCGATCTTGATCTTTTGTGTTAAACGAACGATGCTCAAATAGAGTAATTTATCATTGTCTTGTTAAAATAAATTGACCGTTTACTTGAACAAGGAAATGATAAATTGTTGAACTATTTGTTTATAAGAACTTATTCACATAGGTTTGGTCGACCCATGGAAATAAGAGATTATAAATGTGTAGGTTTAAGCATAAGGAGTTTGCACGAATCAATCCGATTTCTTAATTTAGGATTTTATCCCTTCCTGATTAGTTAAACTTTTACTAATTAGATCCTTCTTGATATTCATTCGTTCCTTCTTAGTTCCTTATTTCTATCATCTATTCCTTTTGTTATCTAAATACAATCATTTAATGAATACTCATTATGATTTGAATTGTGTTGTAACAGAATCATGCCACCCAAGACTATGAATGAGACGCAAATGCGTGCACTTATCAGTGAGCAAGTTGCTATGGCTATGGCAAAATTTATGGCTAACTACACTGCTGGTACTGGAGGTTCTAATGGGGCTGGTGGTTCCGGTAATGGAGCTGGCGGTTCTGGTGGAGCTGGCGGTTCAGGTGGGGCTGGTGGTTCCGGTAACAAAGCTGGCGGTTCCGGTGGGGCTGGCGGTTCAGGTGGTAGAACTGATGGTACTGGAACTAATGGTGCTGGAACTGGTGGAGCTGGTGCAAATACGGGCGGTGCAAATTTACCTAATGCACCTGCATTAAGGGGCTGTGATTACACTACATTTATGAAGTGCAAACCAAAAACCTTTAAGGGAACTGAGGGTGCCGTGGGTTTGTGCCAATGGTTTGAA
Source organism: Glebionis coronaria (assembly GCA_025667525.1). Lineage (NCBI taxonomy): Eukaryota > Viridiplantae > Streptophyta > Magnoliopsida > Asterales > Asteraceae > Glebionis > Glebionis coronaria. The sequence goes on along the minus strand of CM046875.1, from coordinate 271,248,203 downwards.
AAGCTGGAGTCTGTCTTTTGGATCAGTAACTGTGATGAAGCTGACAAGGTCAAATTTGCTACGGCTACTCTACAAGGTCGTGCTTTGACTTGGTGGAATGGGAGACTTGCCTCTATGGGTATTGATACTGCGTATGGGATACCATGGGCTGTGGTAAGAAGGTGGATGACTGAAGAATTTTGTCCTCGTAGTGTGATTCAGAGTTTGGAACAAGAACTTTATAACCTAAGACTAAAGGGAACTGACATCGATGGGTATACTAATCGTTTTCATGAGTTAGCGCTTCTATGCCCAAGAATGGTGGAACCTGAACAAGTTAAGGTGGAACATTACATCCGTGGACTAACCAAGAATATTCGTGGTGATGTGACTTCATCTGAACCGACTGACATTGATAAGGCTGTCCGTATGGCTTACCAGCTTATGGGACAAATTATTCAAGATAAGGCAGATGAGGCCACTTCTGGTGAGAAAAGGAAGGGTGAAGCTGGTCGTGAGACTCGTGGTGATGAAAACGTGACCACAACCGTCATCAAAACCAAAGGAGAGCTAATGCAACGGCTATGGTTGATGCTACAACAAGCAACAAGGATGCTTGTCCGGTTTGCAAGAATAAGAAACATGTTGGTGATTGTTGGAAATGTAATAAATGCGGTAAGCTTGGACACAAGTCTAACAAGTGTCGAGCCCCTGTCAAGGATGTGACCTGCTTCAACTGTAGCGAAAAGGGGCATATGAAAAGGGAGTGTCAAAAGCTGAACAAGGGTGGACAAGGTGGAAACAATCGTGGTGTTGCACTCCAGTTAGGAGCTGCTGAGGCCCAACGTGATCCGAAAGTCGTTACTGGTACGTTCTTACTCAACAATCGTTATGCCACTACTCTATTTGATTCGGGTGCCGATAAGAGATTCGTATCTACAACTTTTAGTACCCTTATTGATATTGATCTCGTTGAGTTAGATGTTAAATATGAAATCGAATTGGCCAATGGAAAATTAATAAGTACCAATAGCATTTTAAAGGGGTGTACCCTTAATCTCTTGAATCGTTCCTTCTCAATCGACCTAATGATCATAGAACTAGGAAGTTTTGATGTCATAATTGGGATGGACTGGTTGTCTCGGTATAATGCATCTATCCTATGTGGTGAGAAAAAGGTTAAGATTCCCTTGACTGGCAAAACTCTGGTTATCGAAGGCGACAAGAATAATTCTAGATTAAAGATCGTTTCGTGTATTAAGGCTCGAAAATACATAGAAAGAGGTTGTGAATTATTCCTGGATCAACTGACCGAAGTTGAAACTGAAGAGAAGCAAATTGATAATTTTCCTGTCGTGCGTGATTTTCCTGATGTGTTTCCTGATGAATTGCCCGGACTTCCGCCACCAAGGCAAGTTGATTTTCGTATTGATCTTA